>CM065382.1:8967500-9322500 GCA_033060915.1 Euryodendron excelsum
GGCTTGCTAACATGAGGGCAAGGAATTATAGTATTCCCGAAGTTGACAAGCTGAAAGCCAAATTCATTGCTGGAAGGATTATCCCCGCAATTGCAACCTCCACAGCAATGGCCACAGGGCTCGTCTGCCTGGAGCTGTACAAGGTTCTAGATGGAGGACACAAACTGGAGGACTATCGCAACACATTTGCCAACCTAGCACTTCCTCTGTTCTCCATGGCTGAGCCAGTCCCTCCTAAAGTCGTAAAGCACGGAGACATGAGCTGGACTGTCTGGGACAGGTGGATTATTAAAGACAATCCAACTTTGAGGGAACTTCTCCAATGGCTTGCGGACAAGGGGCTGAATGCCTACAGTATTTCATATGGAAGTTGCCTGCTGTACAATAGCATGTTCCCTCGGCACAGGGAGCGGATGGACAAGAAGGTGGTGGATTTGGCTAGGGACGTGGCTAAGGTGGAACTTCCATCATACCGGCGCCACTTGGATGTTGTGGTGGCTTGTGAGGACGACGAAGATAATGATGTCGACATCCCTCAGATATCCATTTACTTCCGTTAAGCTTTTCTTGAATACCTTCGAAGTGCGTTAGCTAGACTCTAGGAACGAGCACACTATTCACATGGTCTGTAATTCTGGTGCAGTCTATGCTGGAGCACACAAAATGGATGTTTTTCACTACAGCTTCACATTCCATATATAATCTGAGAGGTACATTGTATACCCAAGTAGTTTTGGCTTCTGTTTGCTTGTTCAATTATCCTGCATATATATGTTGTAGAGGCATCGTATATATCACAGCGGGGCTGACCCAAAGCGCTGAGTTGATTATCTTCTCAGAGTAGGCGCTTGGATTGTCAAGCTGTCTTCCTGTCGATTCTTGATCGTTTCTCTGTCTCCTGTTTCTCGTATAAATCTGGTGCAGTCTAATGCTGAAGCACTCAAAATGGGTGTTTCTCACTACAGCTTCACATTACATATATAATTTGAGAAGTACCTTATATACCCAAGTAGTTTATCGTGAGGTGCCTAGACTGTCGACCTGTCTTCCTGTTCGATTCCTGATAGTTTATGCGTTTCCTGCTTCTCATATATTTTTTGACCATGTTGTCCACCTCTTTTTCCTTCTTCCGCTTCTTATTCGTGTGAGTGTGGCCCTAGGACAGTTGTGCTCTTGATGTCAGTTTTATTACATGGTCGATTATAATTCTCGTAATATACTCTTTAGAAAACACTAAAATATTATAGTATTAGTGCCATTTGTTTTTGGAGCGAAGTAATAAAGTTTGTGTACTAGAAAATAATGTTGTTTAGATGATGGTCAACTAGGCCAAAAGGCAAGACTCCAATTTATTTAAGCTGAAGACTGGTCCCGGTGCCCAAGTAGCAGTGTATGACAAACCACTACGTACTGTTCACATTATTCGGGGCCGTGGTTGTTTCTTCGCGAAGGATAGGCATGTGAGTTCAGTTCACGCTTAATGACAATCACGTCTCTACTTCCTTATCTGCTTCAGAGTCTCAGACACATGTAGCTTTTCAGAATCCACTACCTGGTAGAATTATTTGATCTTTAGCTTTTAGCAACACACCTTTGTCTCCTACAGTTCATACAGTACACATTCATGGTCCCCAAGTGCCACTTTTCCTTATTTTTAATATTTTTTTTTGGTGGGATTGGTACATGAAGCTGGATCGTAGCCATGTTAATTGTTCCTTTTTTTATTTTTATTTTTTGCATGTTTAAGCTTTCGGCCAAGGGGTGAAAAAAAAAAAAAAAATCAAATCACATCCTATCCTCACAGGCTTGTAGCACAAAGAAGACAAGTCTTAACTATAAATGGCACCCCATTGCTCGAGATCGATCCTCATGCTAAGGCTCAAGTTTGATCTTTTTTTTCACAATATCAACTTATAGAGGACAGTTGTGCCGAGTACTTTTTTTTTTTTTAATTTTTTTTGTCTTTTTTCGTTCCCCTAGTACCCACATTTCATTAAAATCTGATATGATAGTGCAAGAAGCGAGAGTGTGACCAAGCTATAAACTTATGACAGTCATCAAAATTCTTGTATTTTAAGGAAGTTGCTTGTATTGATCCATGCTGCATTGGATCATCACTTGTGTATCTTATAAACAAAATCATAAGAAATTGTTGCCAGAATTTGGGGGTTCAAATCAGCAAAAGATTCAACCCCGACCGGGATCAATATATACCAAGTTTTGAACTTAAAATTGCTGTTGTCAAGTGACAATTAGTTTGATAGAAGCAGGGAGGTTTTTGAGTCCCTTTCTACGGATGCATAGCTTATTATTGAGAGAGAGAGAGAGAGAGAGAGAGAGAGAGAGAGTCTTTGGGTTTAAGCATTACATTGACTGCTGCATTTGGATTTCCAAATAATTTTGCGGGATGGACAATCCATCTCAAACGATGGGTACTATTTTGGGAGTTCATATTAGAGGTTTTTTTTTTTGTCTTTATTTTTATTTTTAAGAGTTAAGTAGCTGATTCATTGAGGGTGTACTTCAAATTGTGCTAGACAGGATGTCACGTAGGAAGGGTGAAGAAGGTATCAGAAACTGCACCATGCAGCCAATTCTTGAGGCCACTGGCATAGAAATCAAATCAAATTTATTTGTATTAATAAATCCAAGTGTCAAATTAGAAGCACATTTAAGATGACCACGTTATGTAAATTAGTCAAGTTTGAATACATTATAAAGTTCATTAATTTCTTAAATCTTGAGCTTGGGTTGAACTTGGTTCGATAACATGTGGTTAAAAAATCTAAACTATTCAAACTCGACTTCTATTGATTCAATTGAAGCTCGTTTGAGATTAATTTAAAAGATAAATAAATCAAACATAGATACATTTTAAAACTCAATAAATTTTCAGGTCAAATTTAAATATCTCATTACTCAGCTCTGCCTGACTTATTTATATCATATAAGTAGATTAGGCTTCACAAATTACTAGATGAAGACCTTTTCTCTTTTCCCTTATATGCAACTTCTAACGAGAGCAAACAGAGGAGAGAAAAATAGTAGGATAGAAGGAGACATATAAGATTGAGACAATTGACTTGGTCCATGCAAAAATCTATAACAAAAATTCTCACACCCTACTAATTACCTCCTCTTATCTTCAAATGGTTTTCCCTTAATTAATCATCATTAAAGCAAATGCTAATTAGGACCTCTCATCTCTTTTTTTTATCATTCCCTTTGGAACCCCTCATTATTAAAAGCAAAACATAACCACCACCCTCTCTCAACTAACTTAACCAACCGCCTAACCTTCTCTCCGGTCCCCCAACCCTTCTCTCCTCCTGAAATTTTCATTTCAACTTCATTTCATTTCAATTCTGATTCAATTCAATAAAAGGTGACCCGCTCCTCACTATCCCTCCACCCGCCCAAGCCTTCCGCCTCCCCACCGCCCCCCGCCGCTTCAGCAGCTCCTCCTCCCTTCCCCTCCGCCGGAAACCCAATAACACAAAGCCGTCCTCTCCTCTCATCTTCCTCTACATTCTCTCTTCCACATTGGTTCTCAATCTGTATCTATCGGCCGGCTCTGCTTCCGAATCTCGATCTCTCACCTCATGTGGCTGCCGCGGCCAAAATCGACGGTTCGGGTTCGTACCACGCCAAGCTTCTCGCTCTCATCATTCAAAGACATCCAACAAATCTGCGCAGACGATTCCGAGGACCCACAGCTACAAACCCCCAATTCACCGAGACTTTCCATCTTCCACCGCGTTCGCGTCGCCAATTCCCTCCCCCGCACCAGGTCCGCCAGACTACCCGCCCACAACTTACCGGAACTCAAAGTTGCTTCGTCCACCGAACCCAATGTCTCCCCGCCGTCAACAGAAACCGCGGAGGCGAAATCCGAGCCGTCGATCTCTCTTGCGGGTTCCGAGAAGCGCATCGTAGTGTACTTCACGAGCCTCCGCGTCGTCCGCCCGACCTTCGAGGACGGCCGGGCCGTCCGAGCTATCCTCCGCGGCTTTCGCGTGTCAATCGATGAGCGCGATCTATCGATGGACTCCAAGTTCATGGATGAGCTACAGGGGATCTTGGGGAATCATGATAAGGCCCAGCTGACCCTGCCTAGGGTTTTCATCGGTGGGCTATACATTGGCGGCGCCGAGGAGATCAAGAAGCTCCACGAGGCCGGCGAGCTCAAGAAGTTCGTCGAGGGATTGCCGGCGGCGGAACCCGGCGTCTGCGAGGTCTGCGGCAGCTACCGATTTATCCTCTGCGACGAGTGTAGCGGAAGCCGTAAATGCTATTCCGAAAAGGGTGGGTTCAGGGCATGCACGGCGTGCAACGAGAACGGTATGATCAGGTGCCCTTCTTGTTTATGTGCTCCACTTTCACCCGTCTGATTGTTATTAAAATAAAGGAATAGAGAGACAAAATGTTGATTGATTGAGATTTTAAAAAACAAAAAAGAGAAGAAAATTTAGGGACTGATATATTTTTTTTTCAGTTTTGTGCCAATTTATTGGATTTTGTAGTTTTTTGACCGTATTTTTCTTAGGATTGGCAGACAGGGTAAGCTAGGTACACACGCCCCCATTGGAGTACTGCCCAATGTCATTATAAGACAACTTTATTTTGTTAAAATTTGTCTTGTAAGTAAAGTAGTTAGATGTCGGGAATGGAGGGGCAATCACATCCTCTAAAGCTGTCTTTCAAGGTGTGGTGGTATTGTCAGTATCTGAGTGGAAATTGAGCAACTCATCACATGAGTTCTCTTCAGATTTTTTTTGACTTTTTAATCTAATTTTCTTTGTTCATTTCTTTCATTATTTATGCTTGTGATTACCAAAACTGGGAGGCGAGAACATATTGATCGAAAACTCCACTGTTTTGAACATAATTTTGGTAATACAAACAAGCTTTTGATGGTTGTTGGCACATTGTTAAGGGGTTCAGTTCCTTACGTATTTTAATATTTAGAATCTTTCAAATTTTTTGTTTCACTATACCGAGTGTTAGTAAATTATATTTAACAGTTGTTATTATCTCATTTAAAATTGCGATCTTAATTAACATTAAATAAAATTGCTAAAATGAGATTTTGAATTTCAACGAGATAACAACTTTATTTATTAGATATGATTTACTAATGAGACAAAGAGCCTGGGGAATTACAAATACTAAAATCTGAAAGGGAGTCTTGCCCAATGGTAAGGGTGTTCCATTGCAATTTTAACGGTGCGAGTTCAAAAGACAAAACTAACCTTTTAACATATGAAGGTAAGATTGCATACATTTTGATTTTTCTAGATCCCGACCTTGACATTGTAGTGATCAGAGTCTCGTCCCGTCTCGAAATTTATATTGTGTTTCAAAAGGGTTGAGTTCAAATTCTTAGACCAACGTTTGAAGTCAATTTGGCGTCCATTTCTCAACGTTGAAGTGGGTTTGGGCTTCGTGGTCTTTCAAATTGGTTGAGATCGAGTTTTTTGGACCAAGATGGAGAAGTCTAAAATCAACTTAGCCTTTTTTTTTTTTGGTTTTTTTTTTAATCCATTGAAATGGGTTTGGGCTTTTGTCCTGGAAAATAAATACATAGGTCCTTCTAAAGTTTGTTTCGAGTATCTACAAAACTTTTGTAAATTTTATAGTATGAACTGTATTCATATTTACTTAACCTCCCCCCACAAAAAAAAAAAAAAAAAAAGGAAAAGAGAAGAAAAGAAAACTGTATTCATATTGTAAGAAAAACAGACAAGCAGCCTTCACAATGAAGTGAGGAAGATTGTTTGAAGAAAATTATTTCAAGTTGGTATTTATTTTATGATCAGTGGGAGGTCCAATCTTCAGCCTGTCCTATGGAAATTGGAAGCAGAATGAGATGGAGTGCTGGAAGGTTGGTTGAAGGGACTAACATGGTAGATGTTATACTTCTTAACATATGAATATGAATATAAGGTAATATTAAAGCTTCTGTTCAACATCATGAAATCTTGATGTACCAAAGATGAGGAAGCAAGACAAGCCCACACCTCACTCACTCGTGGTCTAGACCATGCAAAGTTTGATGAAATTTGGAGCCCATTTTAGTATTTTAATTAGTATCTAAAAAACTCGAAACAGGCAAATTTAATTAAACAAAGTGTTCCAGAGCGAAACAATGATACTAGTCACAAACCTGAAGTCCAGTGTATTCATTCCAAGACCATGTTACATGCCAAATTTTAGTCGATTCCGACATCATTTTGGGTTTTAACACTGTAAAATCTTAAAATAAGTAAGTTCAATAAAATAAAGTGTCACAGAGTTAAAAAATGCTACAAGTCAAATGGAATTCATCTCTGAACTCATGTTAGATCACCATTTTAAGATCATTACACCAATTGTTCCTATTCACGGTGTTGATAATAGTTTGGCAAGTATCCTGGAGTTACTTTACCTACTTTTTTTACAGGTAAAAAATTAGATCTGCTTCCATATTTTGCTTTCAAAAGCAAGAATTTTCTAGAACGCTAATCATATTTAAACACGAATGAAGCAAGCTCCAAAGCTATTGATTGCGTGAAAATTATTTTGGCTTGACAGCTCAAGAACAAAACAACCATGTTTTATCCAGCTATTACAACCCTACAAATTTTCCTCTAGTTTCAAATTATCTGTTTGACAGAGGCCAATTGGATTACGGTATATATAAGCATAATTCTCCCCTTGTTTACCAACTCATTACAGTAGAAACCAAAGTTTCATTGTATTTGACAGACTAATACAAATTCAATCCTGGAAAATTATCCGGTCCATGTGGAAACTCCTGATCGGCCACGTGTCAAACACGAGGTCTTCAATGACGAGAGAGAGAGAGAGAGAGAGAGAGAGAGAGAGAGAGAGATTCGACTCAATCAGTTGGTCGATACATTTAACTCTCAACTACTAACCCTTCTTAAGATCCGAGGACTAATGCAGCCGTTATAATAAGACAAATGCAAATTACATCGGAAGCAGCTAAAACATAATGAAATGCATCGATGATATGTTCAGTAACAAGTTAAAGGCTTATGGTTTACGTTATTCGGATTTCTTTCTGCTTTCTTTTCTTAGATGATTTTCTCCGTATTAGGTTTGTTTAAGATTTTATGTCCTCTACTAATGGATTTGGTCTTGTTATCCTTGCATTTGTTTACTGATTATTATATGGTTTTTCAAGAACCATAATCCTATGTATAATATCAAAATCTCTCATATCCTCATCAAACCAATAATATGTGCTTGCGAACGTGAGCTTCCATCTAACGTTCATGTCAGCTACAGGAACATTGGTCTTAAACATATCAACAGTGGGGTCAAAAAGATATTGATGGAGATATGTTGATGTATAAGAATAAATATTTTGATGGGTTGCATTAGCCATTCATTGCATTTTTACATGTTTTGGCTTATATGGACTTGCATATTGTGTATAAAAATTCTCTTGAATCATCTGAACCATATCAAGCATTGTATACCATATCTTCTTCTCAAGAAGTTGCCAAAGGAATTGGAAGACTTTCAATGGGAGATATAGATATAGAGGAATAGAGGTTTGGAGAAACTCTCTTTGAGACAAAGATGCCCAGGATCTATGTACCTTCTCTCTCTTCCCACCCCCTCGACTACCTTATCTCCTCGGGTCGTATCTATATATATACTGCTACACCACAATTTCTCGTTTCAAGAACCTCAAAGAGAGTCAAGAGTGATACCCTTCATCACCATCGAAATGACGCAGCCTGAACTTCATCAGCCCTCATGGTTATTCAACAGCAGTACTATTGATTCATCTGATCTTGATGAAGTCGGTTTTCGTGGTCTCGACATGGATACCGACATGGGAAACTATGAGTTTTCTCCTTCGTTTCTCTCTATCGCCGAGGATTCCTCCGAAGTTTCCGCTTCGATCCCGTACATCTCAGCTGTGTACTATGATGACCATCAGTCACATAGGTACCCTGGTTCTAACGAGAATCTGCAAGTTCCCATGTCCCCAATTGACCATTGCTTGCTAAATTTGGATGAGTCTGGTATTTCTTCAAATGAAAAACTATCATTTGAAGAGGTTGAGGGCCTTTTCAACTGGATGGGAATTGAGAATGATCCACCTTCACAAGAATTCTGTGTTACAGAAGAAAACGAGGCATCGGCCGATGTCTCCTCAGCCCAGAAACCACTGATTTTTCTCCAGGAAGACACAGAACTCGACAGCCAATTGAGCAATCTCCATCTGCTCAAGGCTTGTGGAGAGGCTATGGAGAATCAACAAAAAGAGCTCGTTGAAGTGATATTGAGGCGATTGGAAGAGAAGGCTTGTCTGAAAGGTTCAGCCGTCCAACGTCTAGTGTGCTACCTGATTCAAGCGCTGGACGGACATTTAGATTACTTGACAGAAGAAGCAAGCAAGAACTATACGGCGGCTTTCAGGGCCTTCTATCAGATATTCCCTTACGGAAGATTTGCTCACTTTGTGGCCAATTCAGCGATCCTAGAAGCTGTACCTGAGGATGCAGAGATAGTTCATATTGTGGACTTTGACATGGGTGAAGGAGTTCAATGGCCTCCCTTGATTGAGGCACTTGGAAAGCAAAGCCAACAACGAGCTATGCGACTGATATCGATAAAATGCCAGGATTACTGCAATTCTGTGCCTCCCCTGCAGAGCTTCGAGCAGACAAAAAAGCTGCTCAATGAACATGCCTACTCTTCTGGTCTGCGATTAAAGATTGAGGAGATGGATATGGAAGGGTTGGTGTCCGAGATGAAGAAAATGAAGAGAGAGCGTGGAGGAAGGGAATGGTTGGCCTTCAATTGCATGGCGGGTCTCCCACACATGGGGAGATGGAGAAGTTCTAGGCATGTTACAGAGTTTCTAAAGATAGCTCAAGAATCAATCAACACCAGGAAGGAAAGTTATAATGGTACTAGTAATAGAGGTATTATAACGTTTGGAGATGGAGATGGCGCGGAGGAGACAACGAGTGATTGCTGCGGATTTGGTTCTTTCTTTGAAGGCCGGTTGGGATGTATCACCGCCCTGCTTGAATCAATGGAGTGGCAAATACCTTTGTTCCTTAGAGAAGCAAGAATGGCGATGGAGTGTCTATTTGTGGCACCCTATGTTTCTACTCTTGCTTGCTTTGAGAAGTTGGAGGAGGACAGAGCTTGGAGAAGTGGGCTTCTCCCAATGATAGGATTGGATGCATTTAGCATGAGCAAAGATACTATTGCAGAGGCTAAGGAACTGGTGAGAGAAGGAGATAGTCTATATTGGATAAAAACTGATGGGGAGAATGAAAACCAAGCTGTCTTGAGTTTCGAAGGAACTCCATTAGTGCGAGTTTCTTGTTGGAGTTGAAGACGGCACATATATTTTTTTTGGTAGCACAGAGAGAGAGAGAGAGAGAGCTTTTTGTTATGTATATGCATAAGGCACAGAGAGAGATCACAAACATATTTCATGTAGCATTGATTTATTGTTGTGTATATGCATATTGACTCAAATACAATAAATAACATGGCTGATTTGCACAAGGAGAAACAGAAGGAAAAAAAAAAAGAAAAAGAAAAAAAGATTGTTGGCTTGCTACATTCAACATGATGAAGTTATTACTATTTTTTTTTTTTTCCTGTTCGTCTAAGAATTTTGTTCCTCAAGCCGAGTTCTAGCCATCACATCTAAGCCTTAAAATTGAGAAAACTGTTACAAATTGGCTTAGAAGTCAAGAGATGGGTAACGCACTTTGATAGATTGAAACTTCTTATTTAAACATAAGCCCCGGGGATCAAAGGAGTACCATAGATGGGGGCACAAACTGTTTAAAACACATCCCTGTTGTTTGTAGGAGGATTTCTTGAATTCTGGATCATGTGTCCAAAAATGCATCAGAATATTTTGCGTGAGTATCAAAAATCAAGTCTCTAGGAAGTCCATTCACAGGTGGATATTTCTTAGTAATTATGGACTAGATCCAAATGAAAATATTATAAATTGTCCAGGCAATAGGAAAACAATGTCAAATCGTCATGTTTTCCACATATTATTCAGCCTTACCCCTATATGCAAATAGGATTTCGAACTGATGACATCCACGTTACAATGGAGTAACTTATTGGCTCCTAAATAGATATTAAAAATATATGTATAGTCAAAGCTCTGATACTAATCTTGCCTAGGGTCAGTAACAATATGGATCTTGTACTTTTCAGGATTTGTCTTTTATCATAAGGGTTCTATGATTCATAAGTTCCTGCGTTTTAGCATCATATGAAATTTTCATCTAGAGTTCTCTTTTAAAACCAACATCATTCATGTGGGTCTATATGGGCCGAAGATAATGGCTAGAGAATATATGTTTATATTCAAGAAAACAGTGTGATAACATAGTCAAGGGACAATTCAACTGAAAATAAAAACACCCATCTCATCCCCTTTTTGGTCTCCATCAATCTAGGCCTAAATTGGGATTCCATATAAGAAATTCCTTACTAGAAACACATATCAAATCAGAAGATAAACAACACATGACAGAGGTCCACAATATACATATTATTACACACAATGAGGCCCCCTAACCCAAGACCTGATGCAGTTCCTCACGAAAGAAAGAAATAAGAATTCAAAAGCAAAATGGAATAAGAAAACAATAAGAATGTACCTGTAGGCTGTAGCATGCATATACAGCCTTCCAAGTACATCGTGTTAAAGGTTGATGATTATGTTCACAGTATCCACCATATAAACAACTATTTGAACTTGCGCGCAAAATACTCAAAATGCATTTCTGAACTTCACAGTTGGTTTGCCTCCGGGAACTACTCTTGCCATTATTCTCCTCCTCTCAGAGCCACTGAGAACTATACATGTGTACAACAGCTTGTGGAGATAATTAAGTGCCCTAAGATCTGGACCTCTTTGGTTAGTTAAAAGGTTAAGAACCTCACAACTACTCATCTGAATCATTCAAAGCATTTTTATTATCCAAAGCTTATAATTCTTCATGTGCAGATAAATGACACAAGGCCCAGCCAGATCTTCATTGCAGAGGCACTTACACAGCTTGAGATAAGTTTCCACGTTTCCAGATTTTCAAATCCCTTTTCTTAGTCCCTGCAGCACAGCTTCCCTGTACAAAAACTCTGGAGTCCAGCATCTTAATTACAGTTTCTGCAGCATCTTTGAAATGACCACCCTTGATGTACCCTCTCAACAACCACGATAAGGTTTTCTGCTTATGCAAAGAACTTGCAACCTCCATTCTCCACAGCAATTGTGCAATAGCACTGGCCACCTTTTGGGAAGCACAGATCGCTAAAACAATGTCATAAAGTTCCCCATCAGCCTCCTTACCCAAAAGTTTCATTGCCCACGATTGTCTTTCAGCCTCAAGTCCACGACCAGAACAAATGCACATGGCAAGGAGGCTCTCATGAACCATCCCATAAAGTGATGAGCCTCCCTCTTGAATCGCCCAATTGGACAAGCATACTCCATCAGCCAGAAGATCTGAATGATACTCCTCAATAAGCCCAGCATTTTCTGAATCCAGTTCAACAATCAAACCAGCCTTGCTGAAACCTTTTAACTAGCATAATGCTTTTGCAAATTCCTTCAGCTCTTTCACCATGGCTGTCATACCAATTATGTAGCTGGAGACCTCTGGCCTCAACTCAGATTCTCTAAGGTGAATCACTAAGTTGACTGCATCCTGGTATACAGTTTTTACCATTAAGCAAAAAAAATACTTAAACATAAATGCTCAACTAGAAAAGAAAAGCATCAAAAAGGAATTCAAAAAGGAAGATACACTGCAACATATGCCAAAAAATGATGCACCTATCAACCTATGTTAATAAGGAAACCAAAGGAGTAGGCTGACTCCGCTAGTCATAAGTCAAGCCTGAGTTTGTTATCCAGATATATGACGTGAGATAGAGCCATGCCAAAAGAACTTTTAGCATCCTGAGATAGAGTTGAGCACGATCAGGATCACTTTAGATCGTTGCCCTTTGGTTGCATTGTGAAAACCACACTACAAAATATCTCTATCTATACACAATAATATGTGAGGCCTAACACATTTTTATGCATGATATCTGTAACACATGCATCATTCCAAACCTATGCACATAGCCCTAATAGACAAATCTGATCCAACAACCCAGATCTGACAATTTGCTATCCCACGTATGAGAAACCTTACAAGTACATTATTAAACAATCCACAATAAGATGATTTGGAATCCCACATAAAAAAAATTACAATGGAATCAACTCAACCACTAATTAAGACAACTTCCTGCAATAGAACTCCAGCAAAGATACATGACAAAGAATACTTGACATGAGCTATGTTACCTGGACTCAGGTACGGGTGTTGGGTGCGAGTATGTGTTCAAGTGTCGAATTTATCTAATTCTCATATTCAAGGACATTGGAATATGGCTAGATGTCATATTTTTTGAATATTTTTTTTTGTTTTTTTTAAGATAAAATGACATTTACAAGCTAAAACATAGTATTTCATACATAAAATGAAAGTCATATGCTTAGTTTTATTGTAAACTCAATTAGTTATACATTATTGTTAGATGTACATCCAGCTAATGTCGAGTGTTGAGTTCTGATACAAGTACTTCACAAATACAGAAGAGTCCAGGTAACATAAGACATGAGATTATAGCATCCCAGACAAATTTGTGGTGCACAATTAAAAAGCAGTTTCAGTTATTTCACTTGCAAACCTATCAAAGAACAGCAAATCTAAATCCTAGAACAAAATTAAATACAAGATGATGACATTGAAATTATGATTAACAAAACCTCACCCTCATCTTCCAAGAAACATAACCGGTGGGCCCTCCCTTATGCCCTTCCGCGCCATCCTCCCGGTAAGCAATCCCCGGTCTCAAGACCTCTCAAAACTTCTCACCTTCTCAATCATACTGAAATTTGGCTTCAAACCAACACGATCCATATCCACAAGAAGGCCAGCCACATCAGAAACATCATGTTTGCCTTCAATAAACTTCTTAATCCATCCTCACATTAGGGAAACCATAAGCTCCATTGTCTCCATATCAATTCGATTCTCCTTATGAAGCTACATAAACACCTCTAATGCACACCAAGAGTCTCTGCCCTCTTGAGAGAAGTACACCAATACAAGTTGCAGTTCACGGGCCGAAAGCAGGTCATTCATTTCCTCGAGAATGTCCGAGGGCTCCCTTGTCATCCGCTCTAATTGCTCAATTGCCTCGAAAACCCCCCCACCCATTTCATCCCATCATCACTAATCAGAAACCTATGCAACTCAACTGATTTGAACAACTTAAAATCTCGAAATTTACTCCGTTTTTAGCTACAACAAACGTAGGGTTTAGGTTGTTGCAGACAGTAATTGAAACCCGAGAAGACCTGTCCTCCTTTTATTTTCGTCAGTTTTCTCGGCAACCAAACGGTTGGGTGAGAGTAAACCATTAATAAGCTGAAGTTCCAAAGTACGGAGGGAATTTTAAAAAAAAAAAAAAAATTAAGGATGGTTATCGCAGGAACTCTAAACTGACCGTTGTGTTCTGCAGGTGAGATTGAAAGCGAAGTTCTTCTCACAAACCCAATTGGCGGGTGTGAGTTCGATTATGTTCAGGTTCGTTCTTGCAATGGCCGTCGTTTGTGGTACCGCTGGAAGACGAAAACGACGAGAGGCAGAAAGAATCATTCTGAAAACGTGTTCGAACGGTGACTGGCAACGACTAGCCGCGATTCGAAAAGGCAATTTTGCGAGAATACCCTTTCTTGAAACCAATTTTGTTGTTTCTTGGTACAACGGTCTATTTTGTTCCTGTGATGTTACTGATACATTTTTTTTTTAAACATTGCTAGCTTGTTAATGTCCACTAGGTAATCTAAAAAGTAAGAGTCAAGCCATTTACAATTAGCCCAAGGGATTAGAAAATAAAATCATATTGGCTGCCACCTCTTATTCGTAAACCTGGCTAGCTTGCAAGTAATGATTAATTTGATTTCAAGCCAATAATGTTGGTTATTCTAAATAAATAATGTAAACTTAATTGTTAGATATTAAATGATCTACTTCATTCATCACTTCACTTTTTATTTATTTTTTATTCTTTTTGTTACGAGGTGTTCAAGCTTTTGACAAATTACTCGTTCATTGAGCAACTATCAAAATAAACTATGTAAATTTCATACAGTATATGAACAATTGTTGACCAAGAGTTGAGAAAAATCAAAGGAAAATGATAGGTCAATACTTTAGAGAGAGAGAGAGAGAGAGAGAGATGTCTCCACTTTGAAAGTAGTTTAAAATTAGGCAATTCCCTCCCAGTGTTGGCCCAGTTCATTATTGCATTGGGCGCTACTGTACGTGACGCAACAAAACTGGCCTGATTTAGGGCCCAAATGATTCCCCCGAAGTAATTTGTTTGATTGGCCATATAAACAAAAGGCTTACCAGTGGGGCTTCGAAATTCAACTAACCTTTTTTGTTTTTTGGTAAACAGGAAATTTAAATAACTTGCATTCTAACGTGAACAACTTCTTTGGCCATAAAAAAGATATATGTATACATAAATATAACGAAAAAATAGAAAAAATTAAAAAATGTTTACTTTAAGCTTTATTCATTCAATCTTATATATATATATTTCTGTCTTTTGCTTTTTTGGTTGTGGTACTTCTTATGTGTTTGTGCTCACATAAGCCGTTCCTCTGCAGCAAACCCTTTTTGTCATGGTCAAGCACGGTCTGGGAACTATGCAAAGGCTGGCTAAATAAGTGGACCGGGCCAGTATTGTAATGGATTGGACACAGGCCGAGCCCAGCCCTTCATACCTCTGCCCTTTATTAGCCTGATTGGAGGAATTTTTTTTCTCCCTTCTTTCTGGTGCATAAAATGGATATGAAGATAGGCTGTTGCATAATACCACACAACTATATGCACGAGACCCTATCACACTTACGTTGGGGTGAAGCATAGGTCACACCGCATGCTCTGGACGCTAAAGAAAAGGTTTAACCTCATCAAACAATTATGAAAATTCAAATCAAAATATTGAGCGAGAAAATCCGAATTGTTATCCATTAAACCAACCAATTGATGGTGATTGGAGGAGTTCTAAATTGAAGTATCGAATATCAATCTCTGGTGGTTGGGGGTAGTGACAAAGTGAGGGAAAAAAAAGACAAAGATGCTCATTCTGGAATAATGGTTTGATCCGCATTAGTAGGGATTTACGTATTCTCATGCAATTTAATAATATGGTTTCGGTGGACTGTAATGCAATAAAATAATGAAAGAGATTGCTAGGAGTTAACCCTTACAATGCCAATGTTTTTAAGTCTCAATGGCCAAATCAAACAAAAATTTCAGGATTTAAATAATCTCAGCACTACAGGCTAGACCAAGCTACCTTTCCAAGAATTTCAGGATTTAAATAATCTCAGCACTACAGGCTAGACCAAGCTACCTTTCCAAGAACTTGCAGACGACCCTAACCCCCCTTAACTCATAGTTTACCTATTACAATCATTGTTTAACTACACTAAACATCTACGTACTTTATAGCAAATTTCTCTTTGTAACCTCACTTTTTAATCATAACAATCAACCCCTTATACTTATTACAATACGAACCTTCTGTTTAACCATTGTTTCTTTTGCTAATAGAAAAGGCTCATGTGGGATCACAATAGCATTCGTATGAAGTGTAAGAGTGCTGGTGTAATAACTGTACCTTTTATTTGTGTTTATTTTAAGAACAAAAAAGGGAATTGACCACATGAGTATTTCTTGTCAGCTGGAGAAACAATGGTTGATGAGAGGTTCATATTGCAACTTAACTGCAAGTATAAGCACTAGGCATTATTAACCCTAGAATCATTTTTGCAATGTCATTTGCATTAATTTGAAGGTCCATATCAGTGACAAAGTAACTCAAATAAAAGAACCCACAATTCCCACTGCTAGAATATGCAAAGACTAAAAACTGGGTCTAATCTCAATTCAGAACTGTACTACAAGAGGCTTCATGGAGATTATTATCTTCTATGGAAGAGTATCAATAAGTTAGCCTTGGAGCAATCCTCAAATATTGATGTCTTGGGAATGACACAGTAAAGTTGGAAATGATAATTTCAATATGTTACCGAGCAGGAGCACCATGGTATCAATACCTCGTATTCTTAATTTATGAAAATAAAGAAATCTGAGAGATCTACAAAACTACTACTTTTGTTTTTATAGGTGTTGTTCATGGAATCATGGTAAGAAGCAAAAACAAATCCGTGAACTCCGACAATAAGCATCATTAGCGCAGACTTCCCAACACCTTGCTCCACTATTTACATTTCTAGCTAGGGTTAGCTTCCCTCACTCGCCTTAAAAACGAGTTTACAAAAATACTTAGGGACCAATTTTGGAGTAATCTATACTTCCATAGGTAAGTTAAAAGGGTTGAAAACCAACATTTTAATTAGGTCAAGGATTAAAGATGGTGTAAGGACTTTAATCAGTTAGCAAATCCAATTGATCATGTGTGTCATGGGGAGCACCTGCAGGCTAAAATTCCGTTCTACATCTATTGGTGGTGGGGATGTTTTTGAATCAAGGGTGGCTAGGCCCCCGGCTAGTCATCTTCGTCCTTAATTAATGTATACCCCTTTCGGCTAAAGTAACCAGGGCAGCCCTGGGTGAGCCCAGTAAGTCTCTGGGCTTGGGTAACTCCTGGGTTCAAAAAAATTTTTTTTTTATTCTTGTAAAGAAAAAAAGTATTTGACTCCATTAAATTTTTTTTATTGTAAAATTTTTTTTTTAACTTGTATGACTTTTTTTAATGATAAATTAATAGTAAAAGAGCAATCATATTTGAAGTCGGGCTAAGGTAACCCAAATGTTAAGACCGGCTCGAAAAGTAACTCCCATCTTTATGACAATTTCATTTCCTAGAACATTTGAGTTATCTTAATAGTATGGAATCGTGTTTAGTCTACTATTTATTTCAACAAAAACACTTGAAATATGATATATATAGCTATAAATATTAATTTATATGTGCAGTCATAATAATTTATTGTATATATATGTGTGTGTGAGTTTAGGCACTATATTCATATATAAGAAAGCATTGTGCCAGCCCACGCGCTGCATGGTACTTGGTTCAAGCTCGATCCCCACGCGGATTTACTATCCCATGCAAGTTTTCCTCCTCAAAATTCTATTCAACTTCAATTCTCACAAATTCGTATAACCGGTCCAATTTTTACTTTTCAAGCATATATGTCCACAAGGATGCACACATCACAGTAGACGTATTTTCAACATAAATAAATGAAAGACGAATTGGGAATGCGTGTAGACAGGTCTATCTAGATGTTAGGACTTTGGAGAGTTAGGTATGCCATTTTCATCAATACATGGACCTCAGCTCCTATGGTTGAAATTTTCTTTGCACATCAAAGCTACCCAAGCAGCCGTGGCATGTGAGGAGAACAAGGAAGAGACTCGTTGGAGGAACAGTTCAATCAACTGATGGCAATGTTGTTTGAAATGTCAATCACTTCTAATTGAAGTGCCTGATCCTGTCTATCACAAGCTTCAATTTGCAAAGAAACATGAAGGAAATTGGGGATGGTAATGGTTCAAAATCGGATCCTTTGGACAGGAATGATGATGAGGAGGGTTGCAATGAAAATAAGTCCAAAACCAGTGCAAGCTCAAGCAACAGCATAGCTGAGGAGAGTGAGAAGAAGTTGACCTCTAATGGGGTACGGCCGTATATGAGATCTAAAGTGCAGAGGCTAAGGTGGACTCCCGATCTTCATCTTTGTTTTCTTCAAGCTGTAGAGCGACTTGGTGGTGAAGAAAGTAAGTCCCAAAAATTTCATTCTTTAATGATCTTCCTATTTTTCATTTGGAAACTTCTCCCATCTAAGAATATAGCACCCCTTATTTATGATCTACTCATCTGTCATAGGAGCAACACCTAAACTAGTTCTGCAAGTGATGGGTATCAAGGGCCTAAGCATTGCTCATGTCAAAAGCCACT
Source organism: Euryodendron excelsum (assembly GCA_033060915.1). Classification (NCBI taxonomy): domain Eukaryota; kingdom Viridiplantae; phylum Streptophyta; class Magnoliopsida; order Ericales; family Pentaphylacaceae; genus Euryodendron; species Euryodendron excelsum. The sequence goes on from CM065382.1 coordinate 8,985,579, forward strand.
TGCAGGTAACAAATTTAGTACAACAAAAGAAAACTAAAAATGAAGAATGAATTTTAGCTAGGTTTATCATGATTCATATTGAGTTTCGTCTAAATATTTTTTGGCTTTTGGTTGTCACAGATGTACCGGAGCAAGAAGATTGATAATCAGGGCCAAGGTACCTAGACTTATTCAAATGATGATGCTATATTTTGAAAGTTAGGGTTTATTTCTTGGTGATCCAAGCATGTTTTTGATGTTCTAAAATTATCGCTTTTCATTGACTTGATAGTGGTAAATGGAAGAGGGTATCTTACTGGGAGTGCAGATGGCCTCAGCCACAACTTTTGGCAACCCCGAATGCTTGATCATAAATTTAGGTCTGATTTCAGGTATGATAACAGCTTCGGAATGTATTAATTTGCATCAATAGGAAAATAGATGTTTTTCATAACCTTAACATCGGTAAATCTTTTCAGATATAGGAATGTTTCTTGGAGTGGCCATGGATGCTGGATGTCAAGATCTTCTACAACAGATAACATGAATATTAGAGATGGGGGAATTGGTGAAAACAGAAGGAATGGGGCTTTCTACGTGGATAATAGTTCTACAATCACAATGCAAAATAGCAGGAGAACCCACGATTCCTCCCAAGATTTTAGGTTATCAAATGGTTGTGAATCCAAGCAACAAACTAGGTCAGCCTTAATAGAACCTTCTTTTACTAAGCAATGGCATGGAAGTGGAGGAGAGAATGGGAATCGCTTTAACAAATCAATCCTCCCAGACACCAGCTGGCGCACCAATGGAGATCAAAGGAGCATCGCATTGAAGAGAAAAGCCCCGGACAAAGACCTCGATCTTAATCTGTCACTGAGCATGAAATCAAGGCAAGAGAAGGTCAAGAAGACCCTTTGGGATGATGATGAAGAAGTGGACAGTAATTTATCTCTTTCTTTGTTCATTCGTTCAAAGAAAGAAAACAGTTCTGCAGATTTAAATTTCGCATCAAAGGTTAGCGGGTTGAAAGAAGACAGTAATGCAAAGAATCGAAGATTGGCGAGTACTCTTGATCTGACTATATGAATTAGACAATTCTAGTGAGATCTTGTTGGTACTTGTTCAAGGGGACATATAAAGATCATTCTTATTAATGTCATCCATTTCTTTCTTCAAACAGATCTTATTAGGTAGCTATAGGCTGTTTTCTCTTAGTTATGTGCTTTAACTGGTGCGTTGATTTTGTGTGGGTGTGCAAGAGTAGATATATATATATATATATATATAATCAAACAGCATGCACGTCTGGCTATTTCTTCAATTACAGCAATCATTAACAAGTGAAAAAACATAGGTTTCCTCTCATGTCTAAAGGATTCGCATGCCTCACATAGAAAACTGAAAGCCAAACTACGCTAAAAGACAGATGCCTGTTTTTCCACTGTTTGAATTTTCCTTCACGAGGCTCAAATAAGATTCTTACAATGCTGGCATTTAGAAAATGAATGAATGAGAGAGAGAGAGAGAGAGAGAGAGAGAGAGAGAGAGAGATTGCAGTCAAGCACAGATGCCTAAGTCCTTGGCCCAATGTGTAAATTGAAATGGTAAAAGTCACCAGGAGAAAACTTCTAGAGTTGAGGCTCCACAAAGGCGAAGAAGCCAGCCAACACTTACTGTTCCAGAAATGATCAATGAAAACAACCTTTGTCCTTCTACCCTTGGAGCAAGGCAACTATTATTATTTAGCAATGTTAAAGACAACACTTCAATTTCTCATTTGGTTTCCTGCCATACAAGAAGAAAACTGAATTGATAAGCCACTCAAGCCCTAATGTAATTAGTGCACATTTCCCCCCCTCTTATGGAACAATGTTAGTCTCTCTTATATTTCAAATGGCTTAGTGTGATGCAGCAACTGCAATAAATAGTCAAGCGAGCGTATAAATTCTATAAGCAATTGCCGATTGAGTGCTATTTCACCTAATTACTGGACTTTTTTTTTTTATTTTTTTATTTTTTATATATGACACACAAGCAAATAGCACTGGCATGTAACAACTTTGAAAGAAGCTGATATATCTAGACTAAGAATTAATATTTTGAGAATATGTGAATGCATCTTATACTATAGTGCAAAGTGGGAACTATTATAGTGGGAAATTTTTTTAGTAGAAAAGTAATATCAATTTTTGCCGTTTAGATTAATTTCAGATTCATTCTGGGACCCATCAACAACGGAGATAGTATCTTAAAAATATCCTTACTGGTATGAAAATAGGGAAATTTTATAACACTTACTACCTATTGACTGGATTTTTATTTTTTCATTCTAGTGAGAAACATCCTAAGACCATCTAAAACCCATGGTTGGTGGTGGCAGCTCTTGAGTTAAACTAGAGTGTCCTCCTTAGCATGCAATTAATAGACTTATTGTTCTTAGGCCCAATATTAAGTGGCACACAGTTGGGTCCTATGATAGGCTTTTTATTTCAGACAGCATCTGCACAGGCCCAGCAGGCCAACTTTGGAAAAGCCTTTTTTTTTTTTTTTTTTTAAAGAAAATTGTTAGATTGGATTTTAAAGAGAAAATGAGTGCATTACAGCTATGCAATGTAGAAATAATTTTTATTCTATATGTAGAAACGTATTTAAATAATTTTTTGTTCTAAATATAGAAAGGTGTTCAGGTGAGCTAAATCTTCTCATCTTAAGTCAGTCGTTTATGGGCAATTCTTTAAAAAACAAACGTGCAAAAGCCATCATATAAACAAAAGCAGAGAGCGATTAAGTAATAATTTCACCAAAATTGAATATTTAATACTGTGGATCCTTTTGTTTTTTGTTTCTTTTTCCCCAAACATTTCTTATTTAATTGAAAATCAAGGGCCAAATAAATTGTATCGTCTAAAATCCTATGTATTTGAGCACACAAGCCTTTTTCTTTATTTACTAGACTAATAATTTACTCCTCTTAAATAAGCTTAAATGTGGCCAGACCTTTCACAATTGTCTGACCCAAGTCACATTGGCTATAAAACAGATTATGATAATAAGTCCAATTGAAGAAGTTTTGGGAATGAAATTAGCAGCTTATATAAGCTATTGTTTATTGGGGAGAAAAACTTTTTCTTATATTTGTGATGCAGGATAAGAATAAAACGCTTAACTTGTTTTTACATTATAAAAAAGTTTTACAAATGATCTTTCCATAAGAGTTGAATTTTCCTTAGATTAAGAATTTATAGGTTCGGTGTCTAAAAGTAAATCCGAAATTTCAAAATTTTTTTTATGGATAATAAGAGTATATAAGTTTAACTCCATTGATTCCTTTTAAACACTAATTTACTACAATAATTGCGACAATTAATGTTGTAGTTACAATTAATGTGTTATATAACAAGACAAAATAATTAGCTGTTTCACATCAGGAATTTGTGGGCCCTACTTTAAGATGAGTCCACAAATGCACCTGAAACTTCCAAACCTTCGAACTATATAAGAGTGATGTTATTCAGAAATTTTGTATATAATTTTTATACAAAATATATATTTTTAGTTTTTAACAAAATATTCATCATTTTGACTTATAGTTGTAAAAAATAATGTTATTATTTCAAAAAATTTGTACAAAAAATTTTATCAAAATGATGTAGTATGACAGTAGCATCTTTCTAGTTTAAAGCATGATGATGAGTATTTTGTTTTTACAATAAAAGGCTCTTTTTTAAGTTTTAACCACATCATTCTGTATGTATAGAAATTCATAGAATTTTTGATTATATAACATTATTTATTTAAAAAAATACTATTGTCATAACATTATGGTAGAGTTTTCTGTGTAAATTATCTATAAAAATATGATTTTCGTTATGGGAGTTGCTCCTAATTATGTCTCCTAACTAAGTTTTAACCATGTCCACGGAATGGTCCCATGGGACCAATACTTTTGTTAGAACTTGTCTCAGCCTCTTACTTTGGAAAAACTCAATGCTGTCAATTCTCATTTAATCACAAAATAATACACACACATTTTTCTCCATGAATTTATGAATACAAAACAGTCCAATGTTTTTCAGCATGATAACAAACAAGCAGTCGAATGCAAACAAACACACAGCCCAAACCCTAAAAACAACAGATCGACAAAGACAATGAATAAGATACACTCGATCATGGCCACAAGCAAATTACTAGAACTTCACATCAAGCTCTTCGGAGGATCGATGGTGAGTGACTTGAAGTTCAGGGCCGGGTCTAACTCTCCCAGCTGGTTTGAGTCCAGAGACTCCATTGGCTGTGGCCCAGATTCATATGAGCTGAAATTTGCCATCTGCTCCATCCCTGTGGAGTTCCAACTAAGCTTCAATGCCTCTTCTTGTATGCTCATCCCTTGTTGAGCGGCATAGAGTTCCCTTAGCCTCTTTACCACTGATCTTCGCTCTTGAATTGCCGCTGCAAAATTAATTATTCATTCATTCATTGATGAGAGAGAGAGAGAGAGAGAGAGAGAGAGAGAGAGAGAGAGAGAGAGAGAGAGAGAGAGAGATTACCAAGTGATAGTTTGGTTGTGTTTTCATAAACACTCATCTTTTCTTTCAGAATGCTGTTCTCCATTCGCAGCATTTTATGCTGATCTTTCTCACTTTCTATAAGAGGAGTAAGCCCGGAAATTTCTGCCTGCGTAAATAGTACATTCAAAATAGAGTGAATTAATGGTTCCGTATCTGAGAGTTGAGCCGTATCCCAAAACGAACATAGATATTTATATCATTGTTACCTGTAGATATTTCGCCTTCTTTTCCATCTCATTAACGTATTGAAGCTTTCGCAATCTGGATTTCTGAGCAGAGATTCGATTGGATAAAATCCTACAAGCAATGCATAAATTTTTGGACTTCATGTGAATATATCTCATGAATCTAGGTTGATCTTTATCGAAACCCTTATAGAAAAAATTTATAAAAGCAAAAGATGGATCACCTTCTGATCCTTTTTGCGTCCATGTTACGATCCATGTTGTGTCCCCATCTCATTTCATAGTCGATCCCTTGCTCCGTCTTGACTGTAATACCACCATTTTTCACAGAGGATGGTGCAACATCAGTGATTGGATTCCTAGAAAGTGGAGTTGGAATCTGGGTTTTCTTGCTCGTAACGTCGGCCGATGGAGGACAGGTGATCAAGCCATAGAATGGCTCTGGATGAGGAAGATTGGTCCCGCTGCTACCGGCCCCATCGTGGTTCATGAAGTAGGGTTTCTGCCACCCTTCAAATGATGAACCAGTGTCCATGGATGAAGGAATCAGGGTGAAAGGTTTAGGACTAATGGGTGGCCTGTTACCAAAGACACACTTCATGCTCCTGTCCTCCATTTTTTCAGTGCTGTTAAGCAAAGTTTTAGCACATCATAGAGGAACTCTAATTTGGAAATATTCTGCCTAATAGGCTGAAACTAACCCTAAATGGTTTGTCTGAAGGAGATTGAGGCCTAGCTGGCCATATTTATACAAAGATTTCAGACACCGCCTTTTAACATAATTTTTTTATTTAAAATTTGAATCCATATTACATGAAATGCCCTGGTTACAAGCCAGCCCTGGTTTGAAGTACCAAAAGTACCCTTATACTGCAAGATGAAACATGTTGATTGAGCTGTGTTGCTTTGGATCGTAATGTAAATTTGTTGTTTCTTTGTAAGATTAGTGATGTGTAGAAACTTGGTTTTGCTTCTTATGTATTCAAGCCTATCCTTAATAAAGTTGTGTTTAATGTAAAAGCTGGCATTTATGCTAAGTGGAGAGGATGTGTTGGATAGATGCGTGAATTCTAAACAGAATTGGAAGCCTAATCATGTCAGTGTAGGCCAACTAACTCATGCCACGTGGACCAATTTCATACATTGTATGCCTTTTTTTATTTTTTTATTATCACATAGGATAATCATACTGACAAAAATGTGCATGTCAAACTGCTATCGTTCGATATGAATTGATATATTTTCTTGTAAGATGCATTTGATTTAAGGGTAAACTCTGCCATAGATATACTGTCAATTAAAACTGATTCAATGGCATGGAAATTTAAATATGTAAATGTAGAAATGTTAAAAGGCTACATTTGGTAGTGATTTCTCAAGTATATAGTTGGATATGCTAAAAAACCGATTTTATATATAGCATTGCTCTTTGTCATTTCTCGTTTTTTTTATTATTTTGCTTTCTTTTTTTTTTTTTTTTTTTCCTTCTTCTTGAGTATATTTAAAGGCTAAAGCTCTAAGAGGGGAAGGTTGAAATGAACCTATAACCAATATAATAGATAGAAGCACCATTACCATTGGAACCCCTCTCCTCAGTTTTGCTTTCCAGCAAAAGAGGATGATTCAAAATGAGAAGCCCTAAACATAGTGACAAAAACCATAAGCATGAGCATAAACCAGAAAGCAGCTAAGGTAAAGAGGCCTGGGAATTAAGAATTTAAAATCCCTGTTCAATTAATTAATTGAGAAAATTTTATGGTGAAAATTGTAGAATAACTAGAAGACCTAAGACAAGGAAAATATAAAATGGAAGAAATTATCCTATCTGGTTTAACGAAGTTCATATGCTCTCATACTAGGCAACCATTAAGCAAGTATGCACATTATGCGTCAGGAGAATATAAATATTAGTAACTCCCAGGATAGTCTAGTAGAAATAGAGACGAACTATAAACTCAAACGTATTGATTTTGAAACTTGACAACCTATTAGTGTTTGGCATTGGCCAATGGAGGGGGGCAGGCAGGGTCACTACACTCTCAAAGTTTTGAAAAATTTCACTAAACTCCATAGAAATTTAGCTATTTAGGATGCAATATAGTGTATTTGTCCCCCCAAGATTTTTAAAATTTTTCTTAACCTTTCTAAATTTTTGGATATCTACGATACTATATATTGTATTGAACCCTCAAAAATAAAAATAAAAAATTTCTTAACCCTCCTTTCACCAAAAAAAATATTTCTTCCCTCCTCTCCCTCCCCCCACCCAAACCCCCCCCCCCCCCCCCCCCCCCCCCCCCCCCCCCCCCCCCAAACACCAAAAGCCTAGGTCTGTCACTAGTGTCTGGTTTAGTTTATACGTATCTCGATTAATTTTCACGCCTGCCCCCCTAATATTTGGAAAAATCCCACCATGTTTAATATAAAATCAAAGCCATAAAATTTTACATGCTCATTACATAGATTAGAGTCCACAAAATTTTACGTAACTAAATAGCCCCGTTCCTGTGCAACTCATATTTCGGCTCATTTTTGCTTGTCATGTAATCATATCTTTTAATTTGTTTTGTCTGTAGCCCAAAGCTCATACTTACCCATTCCAAATTAATAAAGATTTAGCACAAACTTTGGTAAAAACATAAGATCCTCCAGATTTAGTGATAATACAATGGGGTTTGCATTTTCGGCTTTTAGCATTATTACTAAAATTTCGGTTTTTACAGCAACTTGTTCTTATAAAATAAAATCATTAGCATTTTGTTTGTGTACATTGAAAACAAAGTTGTTGAGAAGATTAATATAAATTCAATTATTGATAGATTTTGTGACATGAAGTGTCATCAAGCGCCATTTTAATTTATAGATCACTTGATATGAAATTAAAAGTAACTTTTTATTCATATTTTGCTATCATAAATTAACAAATATTGAATATATGTTATTTTTTATTTTCCTATGTTAAATGTAGCTTGTATTATTAGTTGTATTTTTTTTTTTTTTGTAAATCTATTCTTGGCTCCCGAAGATAAAATCCTGACTTCGTCTCTGATTCACGTTGAGACTAGAATATTCACAAAAAATAAATTTTTTACAATAAGATCCCAACAGTTGAACCAATAAACCCAGAATTTCAATTGTATTTCAATCCATGCATACTCCCCGCGACTAGTCAACATTAGTAATTAAATCAGGTGATTTTTGTACTTGGAGGTTCTAGCTCACTATTCATACCAACTACCAAGTCCTGAGGCCTCATTGACTAGGTAATGCAACAGTACCGAAGTTCTACTAGTGGTTTTTTCACCATACATAGGCAATGACATTTAATGATTGTGCTTTTCTTTTTCAATATTTGTCTTGAGCAGGCATAAAAAAAAAATTTGCCTTATTTAAAGCAAAGGCAATCCTAGCCTACTCTTGGGGAGTTTATGCCCAAACTCAGATAGTTGATCTTTATTAACTAGTTTGGAACATCTTTTATTAAGTAATTTTTTATTGACCATTTAATTTTTTTGTAGACTTTTAATTTAAAATTTCTGGCTTTCATCAAAACTTAAAACTAAAATAGTAGTTAAAAAACAAAAAAGAAGGAGAAAAGAAGAAGAGTCATGAGAAAGTCCCAAAATATTCAAATCAGATCACGGGGCCCCGGACCCATGTGATGGTCACAGCACATAATTCTTTAACGGGCCCAAAGTCAACCCACTCTATTAGCCATTTCTACGAACCGCAACTGCCACTACAATATGGCTACAGCACTTGATTTCTTGGTTGAACTCAGGCTGACCGGTCTCGAACCTGAGTTGACGAATCGTACGCCGATCTCAGCTCTCCGGCCATACATCTGTGTTCTGGGCCGTCCGATTACTACTCCCTACTCTCTTGCGGCCTCTATCCTCCGTCTTTCCAGTTCCGGAGTCAGATTCCGCCAGCCCAAACCCCGCAGGGTTCGCCTGAATCTAACGTCAACGCCGGTGGCAGCTATGTTCTCGGAAAACCCACTCGTCAGTGACATCTTCGCCACCGCGTTGTCCGGCGGCATCGCTCTCTCCTTACTTCGATTGTGGGAGGAAACCGCCAAACGAGGGCTCTTTGACCAGGTTCGTCTCATTCTTCAAAACCCCTCTCTTTCTCTACACTTCTTTTTCCCTCATTTCTTCATGTTGTTTTTATTTTTACTATTTCAAGTGAAAGAAAAGCCATTTATGCATTTTCTTTACTTAAGCTTTCATTTTTAACAATTTTGCTGTAGCTTCATTGATAGGTTTGTTTGAAATCAGAACCAGGAAGCAGAATTAAGTTGATTTATATGCAGTTTGAACAATTGGACTAGACTTGTAGATTTACGTGATAAAAAATCTTTCCTGGAAAAAGGGAAAAACCATAGTACAACTCTGATTGCATTACTCTGTACATTATAACCAAGTTTTCTTTTGATAAAATACGAGTTTTCCATCCTTTGATCTCATGTTTTCATGAGTGTTAAGTTTTGCAAGAAAATCAGTTCTTAATGGGACATAGCATATACATATGTTATAGTGTTTTATAGAAAAATGGATCTCAATGACTAGACTAGAGGTCAGAGAAGAACAATTCACTGACCAGAACATTGACAATTCTTCTGATTATGAGGCATCAGCGAATATGGTTAAGGATTCCTAGGTTCCTGTCGTACATCTGATGCGAATTCGATATTGTATCTATGTACATAGAAAAGTATTGGCCAACATTTCAACATGTATGAACTTATCAAAAAAGGTAAAAAAAAAAAAAAAAAAAACCTATTTCCGCATGAATGACTCTTATCTGAAAAAAAAAAAAAAAATAAACTTTCCATATGTTTGGTGAAATAGAAGTGGATAAATAGTCTTTTTCTTCCCTTTTTTGCTTCTGTGATTCTTTTATATTCCTGTTGAAGGAATGTTCAACCAAAGTGTGTTTTAATACCATGGTTGTACATTCCATGTATTGTTACAATTTCCACTACCTTGGCCAGTTGCCACCTTGCAATTTGAGATAGTTAATCTGCCTCACTTTTCAAAAAACTCCGTCCTTCTGAAGTTTATGTGTCAATTCTGAGAAAAGGAGGAATGGAGGATGTAGGCAGTGATGGAGTCAATGCGTGCAAGGTTTTTTGCAGTCCTCTCTCAGTTAGTGCATGGTGCTGATCTGTGATGAAAAATTTGCAATTAAATTTCTGCTGTGGAAAACATACATGGATTTTAAGTTTTGCTGTCAAATGACCTAGTATAATGTGTATGTTGATTTAAATTTTTTGTATTTCGCAAATACCTAAAATTTTTTGTTGGCTGAATGTCCCTAAGTGTCCAAGTCTAAATGTTGAGTGTTCAACTCGGGTACTTCATACATTTTAAAAGAGTCTGGATACCATATGGTATACTTGTCAATAACAAGTTCTATTTTGTGATGGACGTCCAATTTTTTTCTGAATTTAAAACGATTGTCTATTTTCGATTAGTAGAGATGGATTAAAATATTAAACTGCTGCATCTTTATTAAAAAAATTTCTGTCCTCAAAAACCCCTGGCTCTAAACATGCTTTATATCGTGTTCATTTAATTGTTTCTTAATTTATTCTTTTGGTGTTAGAAACTAAATAGGAAGCTTGTGCACATAAGCATTGGGCTAGTTTTCATGCTTTGCTGGCCACTATTCAGGTAATATTCACATGACCAAAGAAGCTTCTAGTTCTATCTCATACCTGCTTTCTGGTTCAGCTATTAAATTATCATTGCAGTTCTGGTCGTCTGGGGGCAGTTTTGGCAGCTCTTATTCCTGGCATCAATATAATAAAGATGCTTTTTCTCGGACTTGGTATATGGAAGGATGAGGCTACAGTCAAGTCAATGAGCAGATTTGGAGACTACAGGTTACATATCTGGAAGAAAGATTGATTCAGTATGCCTGTACAAATTCTGTCTTAAATCACCTGCATCTAACAAGTGGCTGTTCCTCAGATTCAAATCTCATGAAGAGAAACCTTTTTTATATATTGACCCAGTTGGGTGACCTAACCATTTGGTTTGTTTATCTAGGTGCTTTGTTTTATTTTCTATGGTAATCCAAAAGAAGGAACGAATTTGATAGTCCCAATCACCAGCTGGATTGCTGCTAAATTTATAAATCTCTTTAGTGTGGGACGCCAAATGAACCAAGTTGGTCTTGAATAACTTGGGCTCAGCTCATTAGCAAGTTTATTCATGCTTTTATTTCTAAATTTTATTGTTACTTCCCAAAAAGAAGAGAAAAAAAAGTTCACTCAAGCTTTTGCCTCTATTACATTAGCAAAGCTGGACCTTGTATTTCAAGCTCGACCACTTAACAAGCCAATGTTGAACAGCACCAAGATTGGCTTGATTAGGTGTGAATAGCTTTTATAGGTGTCATTTAGTTGCAATAATGTAGTCCATTACGAAACTTTAGAAAAATATATGGAATAGTAGATGTGAGTTATGCTAAGAAAATGAGCGAGTTTTTCTGTTTACTGACCTTTTCTCTTTTCACTTTCTGATGTTCTGTAAGGTCTTGTTACTAATTTATTTTTGTCAAGTTAGGAGTACTAGATTTCAACATAAAAAATATGAGTGCCAAGTATTCTGTCTAGAAAGCTTTGAAGCCTTGTGAACAAACTTCGATTCTGGTGAAACATAGGCAAATCAATTCTATGGGCCAGTTAAGCTCAAGCTTGGCTCAAGTCAGTCCAAATTTTACCCTTCTAAGCAGAGACAAAACATATGAAGTAACTCATATTTTCTTCCATTGATCAATTATTTGTTCTTTTAAATGGCTTCTCAAGTTTTCTTTGTTTTCCATGCATCAGGGAGCTTCTGAAGGGACCACTATACTATGCTTCCGCAATCACTGCGGCTTGTGCTATTTATTGGAGAACTTCTCCTATTGCAATTGCTGTGATTTGCAACCTTTGTGCTGGAGATGGTACTATTCTTTGATTTTATTAGCTTGTGAACTTTGTTGACTTAATTTCCATGGGCCTTTTAAACTGGCATTGCCAATATTTTTCTTTTAAAACTGGATTTATTTCAGGTTTTGCTGACATCGTTGGAAGGCGATTTGGCAATCAGAAGATTCCCTACAACAGAAACAAATCTATTGCTGGTAGCATTGCAATGGCAACTGCTGGTTTCATAGCGTCAATTGGGTAAATTTTGCTTGGCTTCTTTCTTATGAGCATCTGCAGAAACCGGATTCATTATCACTGGTAAATTGTGTTGTTGCAGGTTCATGCACTATTTTACCTTGTTTGGATATGTTCAAGAAGGCTGGAAAATGGCTTTGGGCTTCTTGGTTGTGTCTCTTGCCACAGCACTGGTTGAATCCCACCCTCTAAGCACTGAACTTGACGACAATCTCACAGTTCCCCTTACTTCTGTGTTGGTGGGCAGTTTTGTCTTCTGATGTCATGCAATTTACGGTGGTCGTATCTCGGCCAACTCACAGGTAGGCTACGTAACCTCTTTCCATCTTAGGATTGGAAATTTAATTATTCTACAAAATGTATCAGTAGCAGGACCAAATTGTTGTTGTTCAAGTTTTAAGAATTCTGAATCTTTTTTGCATTTTAAGCTCAACTTGAAATTAGATCCCTTGATTTTATGGAATTACAAAGCATAATTGTGAACTGACCCACAATTCTATAAAATTAAAAAAAAAAACAAAATATTAAATATTGGGGCTGGGCTTTAGTTATGAATTGGGCGATTGTTGACGCATGAGGGACCGATGGGGGACAGGGTGTAATAAAGGCATAACAAAATTGAAGGACCACAAGTTTTATTTGAAGGCAGAAATTTACATCCCCATTAAAAAAAACAGACAAATAAATAACTTCTGCTCTATGCAAGTTCTTATCTTTGTGTCATCAATTGATATAAGGGACAGGTGTGTGCAGCAAATTAATTTGTTCTTTTCGAAGGTACTGGATTTTTTGGTTGGCTTGGGAATCCAACCCCCCAACCAAAATCAAACCAATGCACTCAGTGTCTGCAAATGGAAACCACAACACAACCAAGCTGACAGGATAACCGGACCAAACCATGTCATCAACATCAGATTTAGTTCCACTCTCGGGGCAATTAGACCAGATGCGCACACTTAGAGGAGGGCCAATTTTGCAAATTAACTTTGAGCTAGCCTCAGACTAGGACCATTGACAGATTGACATACATCAAGCCCAAGAGTAGGCCAAGCCAGTCCTATAGGTTTATTGTTAGCTCAAATGACAATTCAAGAGGGAGGGTGAATTGAGTTTTTTAAAAATTAATAGCAATTAAAATTAATTAAAATTAATCTAATCAATATAACAGTGATTAATCTATATATAATGCAATGTAATTAAAAGATGAATGAAAAACAGAGCAATAGAAAGCACACTAAGAATTACTGAGATTCAATCACAATTTGTGGTCTACGTTCTCACTTCAAGATCTCCTTGAAGTGTTCCTCCACTATGCAATCTCTAATTATAAAATGGATGCTAATTTACTAAGTGCTCAGCTCACTTTTACATAAGAATTTCTTTCCAAGTTTTTTCAGCCACCAAGTGGTTTTATCTAAAATTCACTCAAACTTACAAGAGTTTTTTTTTTTTATAAGCGAACTCTCAAACTCTCACTTACAGGTGTATGAAGATGTACAAACGAAATATAAACTCTCTATTAAGAGTGGATAGAAAAATATAAGCTCACACAATAAAGACAAGAAGAATGTTCAGATTTTCAGTTTGATCAGTCAGTGGCACTAGTGTTTCTTATATGTCTTCTATATAAATGCAGTTGAAAATTTGTATATAAACCCCTTAATTGATTTCGTCCGTTGGAGGTTGTTGAATCTCATTTAATGCAAGTTTAGTACGTTATAACGTTATAAAAACTAGTCGTTATCTCCCAGGTGTCGACACTTGGTTCATGTGTCGATACATCTGGTCTGCATTTTTCAGATGTTATCCACTGTCTCCATGTGTCGACACATCAACTCCATGTGTCGACACTTGATCATTCTATTTTCAGATTTTTTACTTTTGTTTTTATGTGTCGACTCTTCATTTTCATGTGTCGACACATTACCCAGAAATCTTGCTTCTGTCTTCCCATGATCAAGTTCAGCTTCAGCACTACTATAAGATCTTTAAGGAGTTTTCTCTTTGGGGCATGATGATCAATCAAAGTCTTCAATTCACCAAGGTTGTTCTCTATTCAACTTAGATTGAATTCATCATTTGATAATCATCTTTTCTTGGTTTCCACACTGTTAGAACTTCACTCTATTATTGCTGAGCTCTTTTTCTTTGTTACCGAGCTTTCTCTTTCATTGCTGAACTCTTTCTTTCATTGTCCAGCTTTCTTTTTCATTGTCGACCTGTCTCTCTCATTGGGATCACTTCAATGAGACTTTTATAGGCTTGATGAAGTTTATTTTTGAACACTTTCATTTTCTCTGAGTACATATCATCTTCATTGAGTCTTTACATCTCAGATAAAGTCTTCGCTTGGATTTTTTGTAGAGATTATGCAATTGCGATGAATTCTCTTTTCAAACATTTTCAATCTCTTCTCAATCAAATCATCTTCAATTAATCTTTGCACATTAGATGAAGTCTTCTTTTAAGCACTTTCAATCTTTTTGAATTCAAGCCATCTTTAATGAGTCTATGCATACTTGATGAAATCTTCATTTGAACACTTTTAATTTTTTCAAATGCAAGACATTTATTTGAAGTTGGAATAGGTGTCAATGTTCTGTTTTGATACATTGTATGACTCTTGAAGTGCATCGCTTGATTTTAGCTTGTTGTGCATTCATTTTGACATATATTAGACTTAAAGTCAAATTTCTAAGTCTAAATTATGATCTTTATTAATCTGCACATTAAGCAAATGCATTAGTAAAATAACACAAGATTTAGTTATCATCAAAATCAACATGGAGATCAACCTTGAGTCAATAATCTCTCCCTTTTTGATGATGAAAAAATCTTTATAAATTAATTTGATATATAATTAAATGAAATGAACAAAGTTGGATTGCATACCGGTAGAGAACTCCCCATTTGTTTCATAATTAAGCAAATGATGCTTAAGAGACAAAAGACTTTTTAAAAATATCTTTCAAGGAGTTTTTATCAGTTAATTCAAAACAAATTGAGGGAAATGATTTATGTTACTTCCCCTAACAACATGCTCTATATTTATCAATTATCACTTATTTCATTTCATTTCATTTCAATGCCATACGCAATTAATTAATTAATTCCAATTCATCAAACAATTCATTTATCATTTTACTTTAATCAATTCTTCTCCAACAAGCACTTATTGTTTATTCTTATCTAGTTCTTCTCTTTCTCTCTTTGTCAATTTATCAAAAAGAGAGAAAAAAATAAAAATTATGGACAGGTACAATAGCAAAAATATTATAACAAAAGAAATTGTATAATCAGGAAAGCAAACAAGCATTCAAGAAAATAACAGGGCATCAAGTCATCAATTGTGCACCAGAATAAAATTATATTTCATTCATTTAAAATAGTATTACAAAAAGTTTTACAGTTAATATTTAAAAAGTATGTAACAAAAAAAAAAATATGATAACAAGACCATGGAGCTTTGATGCTGAAAAATTTTGAAGGAAGTTTAAGGAGATGGTGATGGAGAGGGGGATAGTTTAACTGGGTCAGATGTAGTATTAGAAGGGTTAGAAAAGGATCGAGTCCTTAGACAATATGGTCGCCTGCGCAAATGTCTAGAAACTGGGACAGATGATGCAATTCACTTGGCGGGACCAGCTTTCTTCCTTGGGACATCAAATAGACTATCCCCAGACTCATCTTCAGACTCAGTCTCTGTGTCCTCATGATCAGATTCTTTTTTTGGTTCCTTTTCTTATTGAGTTCTGGCTGGAGTCATATAGTCTGTTTCAGAGTCCTTTTTTGCCTCATTTTTCTCTTCATCAACTTGTTCTTTTTCTGCTTCCTCTTCCTCAATCTCAATTCCTTGAGTTTTTTTCAGTTGAATCATATCTTGTTTAAGGCTCTGTAACTGTTGTAACCCATCATCAAGTTTCTGGTTCATGCTTTGAAGCATGTCCATTATATTGCTCAGAAATTCATCAACTTGAGTGGCTTCAAGAGATTGGACTATGGGTTTTCTAGGGTCAGCAGCTGATGCTCTTTTATAAAAAGTGCTTCCAGGGGCAACTTTCTTAGGCCTGGGAACCCATTGGCCATCAACTTTCTTGTAGCCCATTCTCCCCAAAGTGTACTTACTGTACTCATCACGAAAGGGGTTAGGCTTTCTGTAGTTCTCATCCAATAGATTCATTTGAAAGTGTTTGAAGATTTTGGTGAGCAATATCTCATAGGGTAGATTTTTGGATGAGGTGGTAGAGGCATTGGCCATGTTTGTGAGAATATAGTATGTGACATCAATCTTGGTGTTTGTAAGGAATGCCTATAAGAAAAACAAGTCCTTCTCACTCACATGCTTAAAACTATCAATTTTGGACAAAAAAATTTTGGCAACAAAATAGTGTACCAATCTCAGTTCAACAGGAAGGTTATTGGCTACAGGTTAGGTGGACTCAGGCATGTTTTGACCATATAGAACATGTAGTTGTCTCTTTTTGCTTATGGTCTCAAAATAGGTCTCTCCATCATACCCAATGCCTATAATTTCAGTAATGGTGAACTCATGCAGAGTGATAGTCACTCCCTTCACATAGCTAGTCAATTTTGTCTTTTCATTTTTTTTTATGCGATTTGAGTAGAAATGCATAACTAATTTTGAGTATACATTCTCTCGAATCAATGTGTAGGATTTCCATCCCAAATTAGTAAGAATATGAAGGAAGTTGAAGTTCTCATTTTCAAAGTACTCATAGTTGATCCATCGTCCATTTAAAATTTTACTGAGACCGAAAATATTCATGTACTTTTCTTCAGCCATTGCATTTCTGAAGTGTACCACATCCCATCCCGATTGTTCTGAAGAAACCTTTTTAACTGATTCTCTGATTAGTGGTATAACCCTTTTTTGTTTCTGACTTCGTGTGGAGGAGCCATTAGGGTTTTCTCGTTCTTGATCGATCTTGGGAGCCATGTCTGTAGTCTGAGGATTTGAATGATGGGGAAAAGGGTTGTGCGAAGAAGAAATGAGATCAATTAGGGTTTATAACGAGAATGAAGGAAAATTTGTGTTGGTTCGAAGGTGACAGTTGGTTTTTGGTGCGAATAGGGGAGCGGGAGAGAAAAAGAGTGAGAGTAAGAGCGAGATAGGAAAATTTCAAATGTTTGTAAAGTGGGCTTTGTTAAAGGATATAGGCTCGACTCATGTGTTGACTCATGGAAATGGTGTATCGACACATGTAACTAGATTGAGGCATGTGAAGTATAAAGAATTCAGGAGAAGGCTTTTCAATATGGGAGGACAATTTTGTATTGATATGATCATGCAATGAATTATGAATATGAGAAATGCAATATATAAATGATGATCACATTTAAAACATTCAAAACATAAATTTCATTCAAATTAAGCAAGTATTAAGATATAGGATCACTCATTCCCAATTCTCTTCTTATCATGCAAAAATAATCTTCACTTAATGGTTTAATAAAAATATCAATGTGCTTTGTGCCAGAGTGTTGAATAGGATTTTTAGTTAGGTTTATAGCACTAGTATTATTATATTTAATAGGAATATGATCAAACAATATTTCATAGTCTTCTAGCTGTTGCTTAATCCATAACACTTGAGCACAATAACTACCAGCTGCTACATATTCAGCCTTAGCTGTGGAGAGAGCAACTGAATTTTGTTTCTTGCTACACCAAGATACAATTATGTTGCCTAGCAGTTGGCAAGAGCCACTTATGCTCTTCCTATTAACTCTATTCCTCGCATAATCAACGTCAGTGTAAGCATTCAAATTAAATTAAGTGCCCTTTGGATACAATAATCCAAGGTTAGGTGTGTGTTTAAGATAACGAAATATTCTCTTTATAGCAATCATATGAGATTTTTTAAGATGAGATTGGAAACAAGCACATAAGCAAACATTAAACATTATATCTGGTCTACTAGCAGTTAGATACAATAAGGAGCTTATCATGCTTCTATAAAGTTTAGTATATACTGATTTACCTTTCTCATCGCTATCAAATTTTATTGTAGTACTTATTGGAGTACTCATAGGCTTTGTCTCTTTTATGCCAAACATTTTGATCAAATCCTTGATGTATTTGGCTTGGTTGATGAAGATGCTTTCCTTGGATTGCTTGATCTGAAATCCGAAAAAGTAGTTGAGCTCACCCATTATACTCATCTCGAATTCTTCTTGCATACACTTAGCAAATTCTTCACAAAGCGACTCATTAGTAGCACCGAAAATAATATCATCTACATAAATTTATACTAAAAGCATGTCATTATTTTTTATTTTGATAAAAAATGTGATATCTATTTTTTCTCTTGAGAAACCTTTATCAATCAAAAACTTGCTCAATCTTTCATACCAAACCCTTAGGGCTTACTTCAAACCATATAAAGCTTTTGTTAGTTTGAAAACATGGTTAGAAAATTTTGGATTTTCAAAATCAGGGGGTTGTTAAACAAAAACTTCTTCAGTGATAAAACCATTTAGAAATGCACTTTTAACATCCATTTGATATAATTTGAAATCTTTAAAGCAAGTAAATGCAAGTAACAATCTAATGACTTCTAGTCTAGCAACCAGAGCATATGTTTCATTAAAATCAATGCCTTCCTCTTGGCTATAACCTTAAACAACAAGCCTTGCTTTGTTTCTCACAACAACTCCCGACTCATCCATTTTATTTCTAAAGACCCATTTTGTTCTAATGACTGGATGATCATTAGGTTTAGGAATAAGGTGTCATACCTAATTTCTTTCAAATTGGTTTAATTCTTCTTGCATTGCATTAATCTAAAACTCATCATTTTCAGCATTATCAAAACATTTAAGCTCTATTTGTGACAAAAATACAAGATGATTACATTTATTTTTGATAGAGAATCGAGTTCTTACTGCTTGTGAAGGATCACCTAGGATTTGTTCTGTAGTATGGTTATGCACAAACTTTCATTCCCTAGATAGACGTTCATTAATTTCTTGTTGGCTTGTAGGAACTTCTTGTGCTTCTCTTTCTTTTTGAGATTCTTCATTGGAGCTTGGTTGAATGTCCATGTCTGGATCTAGCTCATCTACATCATTACTTACAACATTCTTTGAAGAAGAGTTATATTCATTAAAAGTGACATGGACAGATTCTTCAACCACTAGAGTCCTCTTATTATAGACTCTATAAGCCTTGCTATGTGTTGAATATCCAATAAATACACATTCGTCAGATTTTGCATCAAACTTGTCGAGGTTGTGTTTATTGTTATTTAATACAAAGTATTTGCATCCAAAAACTTTAAAATATAAGACATTCGGTTTCTTATCTTTCCAAAGTTCATAGGGGGTTTTGTTTAAAATTTTTTGAAATAAAATTTGATTCAAAACGTAACAAGCTGTGTTAACAGCTTCAGCCCAAAAATATTTTTGTAAACCATTTTCACAAAGCATGGTTCTATCCATTTCTTTCAAAACTCTATTTTTCCTCTCAACAACTCCATTTTGTTAAGGTGTTCTAGGGGCTGAGAAGTTATGATCAAAACCATTTTTATCACAAAACATTTTAAAGGGTTTGTAATCGAATTCCCCTCCATGATCAGTCCTAATAGAAGTGATTGGAAATCTTTTTTTTTTTTTTATTTTGAACTTTTTTATAAAATTTTGTGAAGAAAACAATAGTCTCATCCTTATGGGCTAAGAAAAATGTTCATATAAATTTAGAATAGTCATCAACGATAACAAGTGCATATTGTTTCTCACAAAGAATTAAAGTCCTAGTTGTTCCAAATAAAATCATATGCAATAGTTTTAGTGGCCTAGAGGTAGTGAGCATATTTATAGATTTGAAAGAGATTTGAGTTTGCTTACCTAATTGATAAGCATCACAAACTCTATCTTTGTCAAATTTTATTTTCGGAAGACCTTTGACCAAATCATTTTTAGAAACCTTTGAAAGTATGCTTATACTAATGTGACCAAGTATTCTATGCCACAACCAACTTTCATCACTATTCATAGCGGCAAGACATTCTATTTTACAAGAAGATAAATCATTAAGATCGAAAATATAAATATTGTCTTGTTTATGGCAAGTAAGGATTGTCTTGTTACCATTAATGTTAATTACATCACATTTAGAGGATTCAAATATAATCTTAAATCTTTTGTCACAAAGATGACTAATGTACAAAAGATTGTATTTGAGTCCTTTAACAAGCAATACATTTTCAATAGAGGTAGAGGAATTCTTACCAACATTACCCTCCGTCTTTTGGTGAGAGAGATGTGAATTATGTTTCATCTCCCGTCATATGCCTTGAGCAACCACTATCCAAGTACCAATAGTCTTTCTTAGATTTTACTTAAAGGCAAACCTCACTGTCGTCCTCATGAGCCATGAGACAGATGTTAGCCACTTCTTGAGGTTCGACTTCTTTTGAGCTTGATTCTTCATCATCACTCCATGTCATGGCTAACATGGCCTTCTTCCCTTGATATTTCTTTCCTCTCTTTCTGAGTAGAGGACACTCTGCCTTTATATGGCCAGACTTCTTGTATTCATAGCATATAATATTAGATTCTTTACTAGGTTCTCCTTTGGCTTCATGCTTTTTTTCACCTTTTCATTTCTTCTTAATGAATCTTCTGAATTTTCAAGTGATGAGAGCAATTTCATTTTCATTCTCATCACTTGCTGATTCATCATTTTGATTGGTGGATTTGAATGCAACTACCTTTTTTTTCCTCCTTTTGAGCATGTTGCTTTTAAGTAAGTTCATGAGTTATTAGAGAGCCCAAGAGTTCTTCAAGAAGCAGGGTATTGAGGTCATTTGCTTCTTGAATTACTGTGACTTTAGCTTCCCAAGCTTTTGGCAAAGACCTTAGAATCTTCCTCTCCTACTCATTATTAGGATACACCTTTCTAAGAGATTTTTAGCTATTAATAATATCGGTGAGCCTTGTGAACATTTCGGTGATAGATTCATCAGGTTTCATTTTAAACAATTCCTAACTATGTACCAAAATATTGATTTTAGATTCTTTAACTTGATTGGTACTTTTATGTATTACCTCTAGTCTATCCCATATTTCCTTAGCTGATTCACAGGTGGAAATGCGATTGAATTTATTGGGATCAAGCGCACAATATAGAATATTTATAGTTTTGGTATTAGATTGTAGCATTTTCAGATCATCTTCATCCCATTTAGATTCAGGTTTAGGGACATCTATTCTTTCTACTCTAGTTGTAGGAGTTTTAGGATCATTTATTCTAAGTCTCCATAATTTATAATCCACCAATTGAATATAGATTTTCATTCTATTATGTCAATAGTTATAATTAGCGCTATTGAACATAGGTGGTCTGTTTGTGGATTGACCTTCACCGAGAGAGCTTCCAAAATTGGTTGCCATAGATCTATTCCTAGGATGTTAAGCCTAAAACAGGAATACAAGCTTTGATACCAATTGTTAGCCTAAATGGCAACCCAAGAGAGGGGTGAATTAGGTTTTTCAAAACTTAATGACAATTAAGATTAATTAAAATTAATATAATCAATATAACAGTGATCATCTATATATAATGCTATGTAATCAAAAGATGAATGAAAAACAGTGCAATAAAAAGCACACCAAGAATTACTGAGGTTGAATCACAATTGGTGGTCTACGTCCTCACCCAAAGATCCCTTTGAAGTCTTCTTCCACTATGCAATCTCCAATTACAAAATGAATACTGATTTACCAAGTGTTCAGCTCACTTTTACACAAGAATTTTTTTCCAAGTTCTTCCAGCCACCAAGTGATTTTGTCCAAGATCCATTCAAACTTACATGAGTTTTTCTTCTACAAGAGAACTCTCAAACTTTCACTTACATGTGTATAAAGATGTACAAATAAAATACAAACTCTCTATCAAGAATGGATAGAAAATTATAAGCTCACACAGTGAAGACAAGAAGAATATTCAAATTTTTCAGTTTGATCAGTTAATGGTACTTGTGTTTTTTGTATCTCTTCTATATAAATGCAGTTAGAAGCTTGTATATAAACCCCTGAATTGATTTCGTCCGTTGGAGGTTGTTGGGGCTCATTTGATAATCATCTTTTCTTAGTTTCTACACTGCCAGAACTTACTCTATTATTGCTAAGCTCTTTTTTTGTTGCCGAGTTTTCTCTTTCATTGCCGAACTATTTTTTTCATTGCCGAGCTTTCTCTTTCATTGAGATCACTTCAATGAGACTTCTATAGGCTTGATAAAGTCTATTCTTGAATACCTTTATTTTCTCTAATTACATATCATCTTCATTAAGTCTTTACATTTCAGATAAAGGCTTCATTTGGATTATTTGTAGAGATTATGCAATTGCGATAAATTCTCTTATCAAACATCTTTAATCTCTTCTCAGTCAAATCATCTTCAATTGATCTTTGCACATTAGATGAAGTTTTTTTTTTAGTATCTTCAATCTTTTCGAATTTAAGTCATCTTTAATAAGTCTATGCATACTTGATGAAATTTTCATTTGAACACATTCAATTTCTTCGAATGCAAGACATATTTGTTGAAGTTGAAATAAGTGTCAATGTTCTGTTTTGGTACATTGCATGACTCTTGGAGTGTATCGCTTGATCTTAGCTTGTTGTGCATTCACTTTGATATATATTAGTATTAAAGTTAAACTTTTAAGTCTAAATTATGATCTTTATTAATCTGCACATTAAGTAAATACATTAGTAAAATAACACAAGGTTTAGTTATCATCAAAATCAACATGAGGATCAATCTTGAGTCAACATTTATTACTCAATAAAAAAATAAAAATAAAAGGGAATAAATAGCTAAAAATGTTTTCCAATGCTACACATAAACTGATAAAGTTGACCCCTAAAGCAAGTTCATATGAATTATCTCCAAAAAGAATCTTCATAAGTAAAAATGTGTGGCTGCTTTCTTCAATCTCCCATCCATCCCGTCCGACAATGTGTTGAAACTCTCATCTGGAACATCCAAAAACTCAGATCTGTTTCCAACATTAAATTTAAAACCCAAACCAGATCTGTCACGAGCCTTCTCAATCCTATCAAGCTTTTGATAAAATGCATTGGATCTTGAACCACTCCCAGAAATATCACCAAATATCCGATGCTCATATTCACCAGCAGACTCAAATGAGTTTGGATTTTGGCGGGCTTCACTACCGGTTTAGAAACTGAAGGAATCAAATGTAGAATATTGAATTATGTTTTAAAGCTTGTAAATATATATTCCGAAAGGTAACAAACGTGACCTTGATGTGACAGCCAAGACTAATTGTTAATCCTGAATTTCTGGACCCACAGGTGACATATAATTGTGATATTAGAGCATAAGCATGTATGTACAATCATCAATCTCCTAATCCTGATTCTTGTGGTTGAGTTCTAAGAGCTAGAGGCCCAGATAGACACACATCAAATTCCAACTAAGTGGAAGGCCCTCTCAAGTAGAAGGCATAATCTCCTCCCGGTCTTCGGGAAGGATGCATAGAGTTCCATTGACTCATCAATGTGTAAGAACGAGACATAGGGATAATCGATGCTGCTTTGATGCATAATAGTTATAATATTTTTATCCAGTAAGCTATAAATATTCTGTCTATTAAAATTCATACGTCTCTCATGAGTTAAGACATACTCATTGTCAGATCACATAACAGATTTGAAACAACAATTTGATAAGACAGCCATAGCTAAACCGTTCAATAAAGCAGGGTATATCAAACCAACCAAATTCTCAATCCCAAGTTTATGATTTCTTCAGAATTTTCAAGTGCTAAGAGAGGGAGATTCTCCAACCTTCAGCACAAATTTTGAGTTTTATGGTTTTTTTACTTCTTTTTTAAAAAAAATATAATTCAACGCAGATCATAGGGCCATAACACTCCATGTACGGAGAGAAAGCAGGTATTCAGTGAAGGTTTCGCTTGCATTGCATTTGGATTCAGGATTTATTGAGAGAAAAAAAAAAGAGACGGAAAATAAAATTAAAATTACTCTTATGTTTGGTTGTAACGGAAAGTAAAGAGTAAAAAGTAAATAAAAGAGAGGTTAGTTACAAAAACACATTCTATTACTATTTTGGTCCCTTTTCTTTTTTCTTTTCCTTTTCCTCAATAAACTCGGAAACCAAACGCAGGCGTGGTAGGTATGGTGGCGACCACCGTGGTTGGTGGTTAGACTTTCATGGTGAAAGCAAGACTAATAGAGTTGCCGTATAAATATGTAACAAGCTAACTTGCATATTACTTTGCTTGCTTAGTCCATAGTTTTGGATTCCCAAATAGGCCCCCAGTTAGCTTATACGGTTTGAGTTATCAAAGAATAGATGCTGTGAGATTTTTTTTTCTTTGCTTACCAGTCCATAGTTTTGGATTCCCAAACAGGCCCCCAGTTAGCTTATACGGTTTGAGTTATCAGAGAATAGATGCTGTGAGAGTTTTTTTTTTTTTTTTTAAAAAAAAAAAAACTTAAAAACAAAGACAAAAGCTATATAAAACTTTGAGTAAACACTACTTTTTGATGTTCAAAAAAATAAAAAGAAGAGTAGCCCCATTAATGTAAAATATATCATTTGGTTGGGAACGATAAGATGGTCCTGATCTGTTTATTTATTTATTTATTTATTTATTTATATATTTATACAAGAATGGATATACAGATGGAAAATGCTATTCTTCCAGAATTATTATATAGAATTTTGCACCATAATGATGTAGCAATGACAATTTTGTAATTAATAAGCAACTTGATGGGTTTTTTTATTATGAAGTGATAGGATCACAACTTAGACATATCATTCTGGTGATAAATTCTGTATAAATTTTTTAGTTGTATAATATTACTCTATACAAATAGGTTACTCCATCCACACATTCGTTAGTGAAATCTCTTAGTACAATATAATTATCTGTAAAAAATTCTACTACACCTATGCGTAAGCTGGAGCTTAAATTTCATCGCGTCTTTAAATGTTGGAGAGTCGATTTAAATCTCACCAAATGGCCATAGAGGCTTAAACTGAAGCAGTAAAAAAAAATGCAAGTTCTTATTTCTGGCCCCCCCGTTACCAGCCACTCGGTGGTGGTCCCGATATTCTGTCTTTTGCGCGTTCTGCTATTTCCTGCAAGGAACCCAATTACACTAGGCGAACTTAACTGTACGCAGGGTGGCACCTTACGGTCGAGTCCTATTTTTGTATTTTTTGTGTTTGACAACACAGTCCAGTCCTATTAAATGGTAATGGCATCACAAGATATTATCATAAATATATTTTAATATATTTATGTATAGTATGTAGTAGGTCCACATGAACTGGAATTTCAAGTCCAATTATAGTGCTGAAATAAAATTTAGAGAAATTAGTAGAGATAATCACAAGAAGAGTCTTAAATTGGACACTTGAAAGGATATTATTTAATTGATATAAAGAAGAACTGAGATGAAGTTTACAATTATCTGTTTTTTTTTTTTGTTTTCTACTACATATAGTTATCAACAAATTCCAAAACTAAAATATTGTTATAAAATTACATAAAATATAAAACAGATAAATATAACCTAACACAAGTTATAATCAAATTCGTTCTTCGGGCACTGTCACATATTTATTAGATTAGTTCTTCTGAAACTATTAGGGGTTGTTCTTCTAGATCACCCAAGATCTCATTATATTAAAAAAAATATATATAAATACAATCGCGTGAAAACCGTGTGAAATCAAAATTAAAACAGTGATCCCATAGTGATCGATAGAAAAAATCTCACTCATTGACGGCTCACTTTTCTTTGGTGGGTCATCCACTTTATTCACAACACTCCCCCTTAGATAACTACCACACAATGAATATGTCTCATTAAAACTTTACTTGCAAAACTCAGTAAGAAAAAACTTTAGCGAAGGAAAAGGAGTATAATATTATTGTGGAGTATAAAATGTTGTGGGAGCGTCAAAACTACCTCATTAAAACATTGCTAAGTAAAATCCTATGGAAAAAAAATTATTAGTGAAGGAAAAAGAGTACAGTACGCGACTCTCTCTCATGAATATGTCCGGTAAGAAATTGATAGCTTCAATTGTTTAGCGTGGAAGATTTATGAAATAGCGCATGCCAATCTTGTGTACCAGTGTCTTAAACGCCGCAGTTAGTAGTGCATAATTATCCTTGAATGTATGATGGATATTAATAGTATTGCTTTTCTGCGTATAAAATAAATTTGACTAAATATGCTTGGCTTTGTTGCCTTTGATATAGCCTCCCACAACTTTCGTAAATATGTTGGATCATAAAAGAAGTTGTCATTTAATATTTGCTCTAAGATATAGTAGTCTCTAGGAGTGACTCCTTTGCATAGACTAAACTCATGTTTGTTATTCTTTGAAGATAACACACTATATGCTTTACTCTATTCCACTGTCTTGGAGTTGGTGTAGAACTATATCTTGTCGGTTGGTTGATAGAAAAATGTAATATCAGGTCTTGTGCATTTTACAAGATACATAAAAATTTCAATAACACTATAATATGGTACTTCAAGATCAAGAATTTTTTTACCATCTTCTTGATGAAGAAAAGGATCTTTTTGTGTATCAATTGATCATACAGCTATTGGAGAATTTCATGGATGAGCTTTATCAATATAATATATTTTCTATATATATTAGCTGATAAATAAATAAATAATTTTTTTTGATAAATGGGCAATTTGCAAGATAAGACAATAATTTTTTCTCACAAGGTATTGAATTTCAAAGTGATTTTAGTAGTTTTTGTAATATCTTCAAGAGTATTAATAATATTCAAAAACATCAACATCAATTGCAATACTAGCAATTTTATATTTAGGTAAAAATGCATAGACAAATAATGGTGAGAATAAATATTTACTGGGACAATTGTACAATCTATATTCAGATTGTCTTAAACCATACAAATATCTTTTGAAAGTTAATAAATATAACCTTCGAGGTTTTAAATCAGTTGCTTCAAGCATGTTTTCAATTCTTCAATAATTTTTATATGTATATCATTATCTAATCCACCATATCAACATTTTGTAATATATTCATTAGATACATATTTAGTCCTTCTGAGATTGACAAACAAATTACTAATATGAATATAATTGTATTATTATAGGGTAACATTTCTCATTATAGTCAATACCAAGTTTCTGAGATAAAGTTTGTGGTACAAGTCATTGCGCAATTTTATATCTTTGGGTGAGTGGACTACTGGTCCGAATACTTTACATTTTCTAATGTTTAGACTTCAGGTTTGTCATCTTCTGGTGTTTAGACTACAGGTTTGACATTTGCTGCTGTTTGGATTACAAATCCGTATATTAGTAGTTTCTTTTTATTTTAATCGATCATATCAACATTGACATTTGTTGTTTGTTTGTGATTTAATTTCTTCATTATTTCTAGTAATCGCAAGAGGCATTTCAACTAAACATATGTTATCGACAACATTATTATTTATGTTCCATCATTCCCCTGCATTAACAATTTGAGATTTCACTATTTCAGGTACCATTTTTGTTGCAGGGAACATTTCATATCTTCAAGAGATTCCTCTTCTAGCGATTCTGTTATAGGAGTTTCTTCAAAAAGTTGAGATGATGAAGATTCCTTTTCTGAAAATTTATTTTCTTCTTTAGGAATTAGAGAAATTATTATAATTTCTTATTTTTTCAAGAGGTTTCTCTTCTATGAATTCTTATTTAGGAAGTTTAGACATTGTGTTCTCTTCAGGAGCACCAACTTGCTTATATATTATTTTTTGTGTCTTTTTTTTTGGGGAATAGTGTCTTTTGCACCAACAGGCCTCCCATGCTTCAAGCGTGCTTTAGATTCTTTTGCTGCTATACTAATAGATTGTACTCTAGGGACATCAATACATGTTGGAGTATTAGCAGTTAGTATATGTAATTTTATTACTTTCTTTATGTTGGTGAACGCATCAAGAAATTGATTTGCAATTGTCTGTAAATAAATAATTCTGTGAATTTTTTAGTCATATTGACTCATTCGAGAATCTGTATGAGACAGTATTGAAACATTCCAACTGATCTCTCGTTATTTTTCTAATTACATTTTTTTTTTCCTATTTGTGGAAAGATTGACTTATCAAAATAACAATCTGCAAAATGTGTCTTGAATACATAACCTGTTATAGGTTCCAAATATCAAGTAATTGATGGAAAATTAAAACCAGCATAAATTTTAAAGTCTACACTGGGGACCCATTATTCGTACGCTGTGGGGGTGAAATAGAGACATATACAACATAACCAAAAACTCTTAAGTAAGAAACATTTGGTTGTTGATTAATGATAAGTTATAATGGTGAGTACAGATGATATGCAGTTAGTCGGACATGAACTAACGATGCAGAATGCAATATGGCATATCTCCAAATAGAAACGGGTAATTTATTTTAAAAAATAAAGGTCAAGCAATTAATTGGAGTCATTTTATAAAAGATTCGGCAAGACCTTTTTGTGTATGTGTATTAGCAATTGGGTGTTTGACATCAATTTCTATGAACATGCAATAATCATTAAAAGCTTGAGATGTAAATTCTCCAATATTATCTAGTTGTGTTGACTTGATTGGGTAATATAAAAACTGTACCAATAATCGAATAATTTGAGTAAGAGGTCTAGCAAAAGCAATATTACGGGTAGAAAGTAAACAAACATGTGACCACCGTGTAGATGCATCTATTAAAACCATAAAATAACGAAATGATCCACATATAGGATGTATAGGTCCACATATATCTCTTTGAATTCTTTATAAGAATGATGTAGACTCAATAATTATCTTTGAAGGAGATAGTTTGACAATTAATTTTTCTTGTAAACAAACAACACATGTATAATTATTTGACAAAAAAATCTTCTAGTTCTTTAGCAAATGTCCGTGTGAGTTTTCAATAATTTCGACGAATCATTGTTAATCCTGAATGACTCAAACGATCATGCCTTAGTATAAAATTCTTTTGAGATCAAATCATTTCTGGTGTATCACTTCAGATACTTTCACTTAATTTCTATGTTCTTTTCAGCATATGCTCCTGGCATGAAAATAATAGAAATAAAGTAAAAATATCTGTAAGATTTGAGCAAATTTCTTGTACTTCTAGCAAAATAAAATGCATCATCAATGTAGAGTTTTGTTTCTTTTGGCCACATTATGTTGGCTTTACTAAAGTATAACTCTTCTAGAGCTTAGTTCTTCTAGAGACTTTATTAAAGTTTGTATTGTCTACTAGGTATATATATTTTCCATTCACTTTTGAAATAATGAAGCCATTAGTACGATTCATTTTTTCATATGCAAAATATATATGAAGTTTGATTGTAACAATGATTTCTCCCATAGAAATATATTTAATATTTAATCATCGTACTACAGGTACATGACTAATGAAGTATTTTTATAAATCTTTGGAGGTTTATTCAGTAAATATTTTTCTATTTTATTTTGCTCACATTATTCTACATCTGGTGGCATTTACAATCTTTAGGGATCTCCATAATTTCAAAGATTATTATATTGTAATCATATTTGTGATAATGTCCATGACCATCAAAGAAAATTACATTCACTTCAGAGAATAATACAAAATTAGTCGAACGTACTAACTAATCATAAAATTTAATCTCTCGGATTGCATCATGCTAGATCTATACTATCCACTCATCACTTCAGGGATTAGTAAAAATTATATTTTTATTTGTCTTTAAGAAAGAAACAAATTCAATATGCCAGTGTTTTGCTACAACAATATATCTATTGTACATGTGATGATTTATAGGAAAATTAAAATGAATGGTCACAATATTGCTACTGCAAGAGCATATTGGTGTCAAATATATGTTTCAACATATCTTTGTCAAGAAGAGTTCTTCCACATAAGTTTTATTGTGGGCTGAGTTACATAGTACATATTATATAAATCGCCACTTGTAAAATATTGCAACTCCAAGTGCATTAAATCATAAACTTGCAACTTCATGTACATAAGTTTTGAAAAAACTACAATTTTTTGACACTCATTTCTTTTTTAATAACAATACTATGCTAAATCAAAATAGGCCGCAACCATAATAAGAGTTGACAATAGAAATTAAAATTTACAGAAAATTTAAAGTAATACAAATTAAATTAGGCGATAAGAAATAAAACTTAAAGCGGGAGCAAGCGGTACAACCGTCCTTATAAAGCTTAAATTAAAACAGAAAACAGAACAATTAAAATAAACAGGTTATCTCAATGAGCATTCTTCACGAAGACTTGATTTATTTTCTTTAATGTCCATAATTTCTAGATGAATCTCAATATAAAATTTTTAAAGCGATATATATAATAAAATGTAATTGCAATAATATGATATGACTACAATACATGAATAATTATGTAAAAATTCTACCCAATATATTAATGTTAGATGGGTATTATGATAAAAAGACAACAAACTCATGAAAGGAGAGCCGACGAAAATTGAAAAGTATTGTGTAACATATTATTCATTTCATATTAGATATTATATAATTACTGTGTAATTACTATTTATAAATAGTATCCACAATTATTACGTGAATTATTAGTTACTGTTCATACTATTTATTAACTATTCACACTATTCATCAACTATTCAACCTTCACATAGATATTAATCAAGCAGATGAATTAAAGAGAAAACAGTGAAGAAAATACCTTGGTGAAGAACACAGATGTACCCTTTACCTCAGTTGGTTAGAATCTCGTGCTGATAACGTGTTATAAAACTATATAAAATATAAAGCAGATAAATATAATCCAACACAAGTTATAATCATATTAGTTCTTCGGGAACTGTCACATATTTATCATATTAGTTATTCTGAAACTGTTAGAGGTTGTTCTTTTAGATTACCCAATATGCTGATAATGTGTTATAAAACTATATAAAATATAAAGCAGATAAATATAATCCAACACAAGTTATAATCATATTAGTTCTTCAAGAAGTGTCACATATTTATCAGATTAGTTATTCTGAAACTATTAGGAGTTGTTCTTCTAAATCACCCAAGATCTCATTATATTAAAAGATAAAATATAAATACAACCGTATCTCTAAATATTTGTCCAGAATCTCTGCTTTGTTTCTCTTTTCTTTTCTCCTCTTCTTTCTTTTTCTCTCTTCACCTCTTCCTCTCTTTTATTTGCGTTTTGCTTATGCCCTCTTTATATAAGGGAAGAAACGTGTGAAAATCGTGTGAAGTCAAGATTGACACAGTAATCCCACAGTAATCGATGGGAAAAACCTAACCCACCGGCGGCTCACTTTTCTTTGGTGGGTCATCCACTTTATTCACAACAAATACTAGTTTCTTTGACGACTTATTTGAAACTTGGGGAAGGGAAAGGAAAGGAAAAAAAAATTATTATTTGTTATTCTTTTTCTATTTGGTTTTGAAAAAAAAATAGAGAAAAAGAAGAGAGAAAAAGAGATAGATTGATTTAAAAAATTTTCTTCTTTTTCTCTTCTATTTTCCTTCATTTTCTCTTTCTCTTCTTTTCTATCTCCAGTTGCCATGCTTCAAGCTTTAACAAGTAACAGCATCAAGACTTGTTATTCTTCTGTATTTTTTAAAAATAAAATAAAGAATTCTTTTGAACTACCACTAACCTCAATCATCAAATGCTCTCATAAACTTAATGAGCACAGGAGTGACCAGTATATGATTAGATAACTGATGGAATCACACAAATAATTGATGGACACAAATGTATATCAAACACAGATCTTTTTGCAGAAGATAACACAACGATCTGAAGAATTTGAGCAACCCAGAATATATGTAACAACTTGGAAGGCTGATTGATCTTTTTATCTACCCATTACTTAGGGTCCAGTCCAATTCAACAATTACCTCTCAATTGCATAGCTTACACGTCTCTATCCCATATCTAAACCTCGTTATTCTTCTCACCCACCGAAACAAACCATGCTTCAAACCTCAATTACTTGTGTTGCTCATCACACCCGAAAAAACAGAAAAAAAAAATGTAAGAACGACTTGTCAAAAAATACAACATATATATGTGCCAGTGTGTGTATGCATATATATATATATACACACAGTGGCGGTTCCAAAATTTTTTGTCAATGGGATCATCAAAAACTTAAACACTAATTTTGAAAAAAAAACCTCAATTATTGATGGTATTATTTTTGGCAAAAAATGAAAATATATCCATTTTTACATTGTCTTCAGCAAGGTTTTATATTTTGAAATTTACATGACAATATTATTAGTGATACTGTCAGATACATCATTATTATTATGTGTCACCAAATAATCATTTATCTACCGATCTAATACACGTTCACTTTGATGGATACCTAAAAAAAATTAGCAATTCTACATAAATGAAAATCATATTATTACTAGTCAGATTCTTAGTTTTCATGTAATTAGTTGCACAATCTTTCTAATTTGGTTGACAATAGTGCATTAGTCTTCGAACTAGTGAACTGGAAGCTAATTTTTATTAAATCCTCGAACTCAAATGGTCAAATTCTCGAATTTTAATTTGGACTAATAGTTGCTTGTCACTTGTAGTGTTATGCGATTAAAATACATAATAACACATTTTTTTATTAAGATTTTGCATAAAAAGTTCTATAATTTAGTAAAGAAATAAATGCTTTGTTTCTTTTATTTATTTTAAATTATATAAATTTAGATATTTTTTAGAGCAATTGATGCATACAAAAATTAAAAATTATTTAAAAAATATGTATTTGTTTATATATTTGTATTTAAATATTTAATTATATATATGTACTTATGCTTTAGAGACACTCCTACTTTTAAAATATTTTCACAAATGATTACCTTAAGATCCCACACGCACAACCACATTGCAAATTAGTGACTTAGGCTCTCATTGTTAGATTGGAAATACACCAAATAAAATTGTTTGAACAACTTTCGGTTTGTATAGTATTACCTGTCTATATATATATATATATATATTTAAAGCATGCTGCAGCACTTTCTCAGCTTCACATGGATTTCTAGCAGGTTCCCAACTAGGCACATTTGTTAAGAATGGAATGGTGAGTATAAACAAATAACATAGACCCAGCAAAAAAATAAAAAAAAAAACAAATAACATAGTAACAGCAAATCAATGAAGAGTCTGAATTAATCTACCATTGGCTGGGACTGTAAATCCCATGTCCTCAAACTTCTGTGAATTATACACACAAACCTTTACTTGAATAAGAATTCCAATTCCTGCTAGCTTCTTGATGAAAAGCTACACATAAATATGATTCACTGAATAAAACATCACAGCTTGCTTCAGAAACCTTCACCTTCTTCCAAGCTATTAGTCTGTTTAGTACCTTCTCCCCACTCATCCTTCACTCCCGACGGCGTCTCCGGCGGATTAGTCCGCCGTTTATTCCACCACCTGACAGGGTCCGAAGATTCCGATTCAGCGCCGAGACTGCGGCGTCTGAGGTGAAGCGCGAAGACGAGAGAGACAAGGGCGAGAGTGAATATAGCAATGACCGTAAACGCCATGACCTTGCCGTGTAAGGCGTAGCGCCGGTCGCGTATGAAAAGAAGCCCATCTTGATTAATAGAAGGAGCAATGGCTGGTGAAATTCCAAGTCCATTAGCTACCCAAGTCATTGTTAAACCCCCTTTTCTTTTGAGCTTTATGATGCCCAACACTCCAATTGGCGAATTGATCAAAACTTCCTTAAAACTGTTTCTTCCAAACGAAGCAATATCCAAACAAGATTGTATGTGAAGATGCAAACATAAGGTGTGGCGCAAAATTGGAAAGAAGCTGCTTTTTCTTTCCTACGTTTGTCCCTTTGTATGCTCATTGAAGAGAAAGAAAGAAAAAAAAAAAAGAAGGGTTATTCTCTACAATGGTAAACATGAATTTTTATACAAAAATCTCGCTCTGACAATGGTGTTATTAAAAAGTATAAGCCATTCATTCCGACAAGTGTTTTAATTCGAAACAAAAGAATCATAAAATAATTTTTAATTATAAAATTTTCATTGTCACATTATTATGGTAAAAATTTTTGTTAAATTTTCTATAAGAATAATAATTTTTAAAATTATATTATTTATTCTATCTAAAAATTATGTACATCTAACTTTACTCATTTGTATTTGATAAAAAGCCAATATTCCTTATGATTGTACCCAAAAAATTTTTAAATGCATGAGAAATCTGTGGTACTTTATTATACCATTAATGCAAGAGTATAATGTCTTATGTTTAACCTAGCTTGGGGGTGAATTTCATGTGGGCACTTCAAGGAGGCAGGCTAATTAATGCAATACCACCAAGATAGTTCAGTGCTATGATAGGACTGGACATTTTCAGAATTGTTATCTTCAAAGCCTGCAGTTCAGCTCCCCGAGCTTGAATTATCCGCCCCTTATCTCTCTCTGTCTCTTTTCTATTTTTTCACTGAGTGTTGGGGTTAGTTTGTGTTTATCTCAATTAATTTTGAGGTATATGCAATTTTTCAATCCCACATAAATAAGGTAGTCCTAATAGATTGATAGCACTTAAGATACTTTAAAATGAATAAACCACCAAGTTACAAGTCTTAACCACAAGTGCAACCCCAAATAGAGTTCTATACTTTTCATTTACCTCGAGTACTATTTATCTAGAAAAGAAATTTGTACAAAAAAA
Source organism: Euryodendron excelsum (assembly GCA_033060915.1). Lineage (NCBI taxonomy): Eukaryota > Viridiplantae > Streptophyta > Magnoliopsida > Ericales > Pentaphylacaceae > Euryodendron > Euryodendron excelsum. Next base: position 9,020,275 of record CM065382.1, read on the forward strand.
TCAGTAAAAAATAATGTACCAATAATATTTTTATAGTTTGCAAGAATCATGATATGTGTTTTATTTTAAAGAAAATAATTTAGTTATAATATTTTTTATAAATTTTTTGTTTTTACATATTTTACTAAAAACAAAAAAACAGAAGACAAAACAAGTACTCATCTTTACGTGTTATGTAGGAGAGAGCACAGTGATCCAAGGCCACAAGAAATTTATCTTTTTGTTTGGGTACAATTAAAACGACAATTCAGCACTGAGATATTGTGTGCATTCTGAGGATAGCAGTTCACACTAGGCTCCGAATTCTAAAAGATAGAGAAAACGGGACCAAAGTTGCTAGCTGGTGGGCATTGGGTGAATCATGTCAATTTAGAACTACTCTCTTCTCGGAAAAATTATTCAGTGTTTTAAGAAGCAAAACCACCTGCTGCTCCACCTGGAGCACCACCTCGCCATACTCTTGGAGCATCAAATAATTTTTCGTCTTCTCGATTGATCCATTGGGTCGACATTCACACGTGTCCTATCTCGAGACGCCAGGTGTATGTGATGCATCTGTTATTGTAGGGTGATGAATAGGCTGTAAAATGAATAAAATTAGTCGAGCTCGGTTCCTTTGGTTATATAAACAAACTAAAATTGAATATATTTTAAAACTTGCTAATTTTTTAAATTCAACTCGATAAAATTATGTACACTACAAAAATTCATGTTATTCATGATCGACTAGATTAAAATTCGTTTGAGATTGATTCAAAAGTTAAACAAATAAAATTTAAACACATTTTTAAATTTATTAAGATATTCAAACCAAATTTGAAGAATTCACTTCTCAGCTTGGCTCGGTTGGTTTACTTATATTATTTTGTGTTATTGTTCTTTGTCTAGGTTAGAAATATTTGTTTGCTAGGTTGTCCATTGTTTTCTTGTAGGTCTGCAACTCTCCATGTACTAGAGGTGTGTATAGGTTTGGTTGGTTGGAGTCCATGTTAAACCCAAAACTGATCCGATGTTGATTAGTTCCAAAATTTTAGACCAAAAACTGAATCGATTCTCTCATGAAACCGAACCGAACCAACTTGGTTCGGTTTAATTCCATGAGAGGGTTGGGTTGCATGTAGCTCAGGTTGGTTCGGGCGGTCCACTTTTATAATGTGAAAAGTATTTTTTTATTTAAAAATAAAAAAATAAGAATAATGTTGCATACTCAATTTTTTTTAAATAATTAAATAATAATATATAAACTCATATTAGCAATAATGAAGTACAAATAATAATAGTTTAAATGCGTATGTGCAATATTTACAAACTTTGTTACATATATAGATTTGGTCTTGGGTTGAGTTGGATCGGTTTGGTTCTCGAATCGGTTCGAGTTTTAAAAATGCCAATTCAAAAATCGAATCAAACTGAATTTATCGGTTTGATATTTTTTAGATCTAAAACCGAACTGAACCCTTATACAACAGACCTAAATCAAACCAGTCAATAAAGACCGAGTTGGTTCAATTCTTAGATTTTTTGGTTCACACCCTACCATGTACATCTTTCTTCATTGCAAAAAAGAAAGGAAAAAAACCGTTTTAATGACTTTGAGGTATCGGAGCTTTAGATTTGATCTCCTACGGTAGTCAACTATAAATATTAGGCCTAAAATTTAATTTTAAATTCGTTCAAAATAATAATTAAATGTCTAAATTTGCCCATTTACCTAAAAAATTTGTCACATATTGAACCATAGTTGTCAATATCGCACCAGCTAATATACCTTTTTTTGTTGCTAGTACAGTATGTATTGGTACCGATGAATTATCGGGTGTCATTTCGGATTTATCGCTATAAGTATTATATACTTATGAAAATTTATATTTACTTACAAAAACATAATATAAACATGTTATCTAACCAAGTACATGTTTAAAAATGTTTAAAGACATATAAATTGTCTAGTATATGCTTAGAACAAGTTCGAATAAAAACTAATTATCAACCCGTGCAATGGACAGAGAGTAAGATTTTGTCAAATTCACCATGAAACTGTTATAAATAATTAATTCAAAATCCAAAATAATTAAGAATACTATTGTATACATATTATTTTTGAAATAACGCAGACAAAACGATTAATATATGTGGGTCAAGCAAATAAGGCCCAATTTTGCCTGGTCAATCCCAATAAGAATTAAGTGAATGAAGTTGGGCTATGGGTCAGCCCAAGCGGTCAAAAGTACAGTCAGGCCTGCGCTGTTGACCCAATACCGACCTCAAGCCTAAGCCCAAAGTGGCTAGCCCAATTTGCATATATAATCAGAGCATTTAATGCTCTAACCTCAGCATTTAATGCTGAAATGACTTGCATTTAATGCGACAACAGCTTGCCACGCAACGTCCACCCTCACGTCCAATCAGCCGACTCTGGCACGGCGAAAAAGTTAGACTAGGTCCGATCAGTCGAAGACGAATGATGTGATCTACGAGGTAGGTTATGATGACCCTAAAGTAGATACAAGGGCAAAACACTCCATCGATTACACTATAAATACGATAACCTTAAGGAGAAAGATATGGACAATTAACATCAAGTATACACTGTCTTTATTCATTTGATTCTCGATTAAGGTTACTAACTTAATCATCAGAGTGTGATCGGCCCAGAGAGGGTCGACCCATTCTAACTTCTCTGTCCTTTTTGCAGCGAGTTTGGGCTTATTGATATTGGTTCGAGTGATCGGCCAGGCCTTCTCGAAAATTTCACTTACAATTGGCGCTATCTGTGGGAAGGTCAAGACAACCATAAGTACCAGTGCCCAAAAGGGAAGAGGAGAAAACCACATTAAGCAAATAAACGAGACTTCCTCTAGCAAAGATCATACCGATTCAGCATACTGTCGATCTACCCTAGTAGATTGTTGTTGAGGTTGGACAATGAGGTTAGAAGTTCGTACCCCTACCGAAAGCCACCAGGACGAACGAGACAGATTGCGGAGAGACCCAGACCACGTCAGGGAGCCAAATCTCCACAGAAACCACCATCGGGACCTCACCCCTTCACCCTCCAGTGGATGTGTCCCAAGCCACCATATGCTCTGTTGTGTTGAAAAGGAGCATCGGCGACGCGACGAAGAGATTGCCTCTCAAGTTCGAGCCATGAGGGAGGCAATCTCCAAAAGAGATAGGCATGGTAGGAAAGGGTCCCCAGATCATGAAAGGATCGCAAGGAGTTGGGACATCATAAGTAGAGACGCTCCCGCGGCACGAATAAGAGGAAGTTACACCTCCAGCACCGGACGCTGCGTGGAAAGGCTAGCAAATCGGCAACATAGGAGGTGCCAGATGCCGCAGGACAAGGTTCAGGCAGAAGTTGGCTAGCAACAGAAGGACTAGGAAAAGTGGTTTAATGAAAAGCTGGAGGATAAGAAGCAGCATTCCAAAAACCGCACTACACAGAATATGATTAAAAAGGCCCTGGACCAAATTGTATCCACACCTTTCACAAAAGAGATTGAGTCCTGCCAACCTCCACGAAAATTCACGCGACCAAAGTTCACTCCATATAATGGAAAGGCTGACCCAATCAATCATGTTCGATATTACAAGCAAATGATGGTGCTATGGAGTGGAGACCAATCCTTGATGTGCTGAATTTTTCCCTCTAGCTTGGTGGGACGTGACCTTGCGATGGTTCGACAGGTTGCCGTCCAGGTCGGTGTCAAACTGGAGGCAACTTGTTGAGCTCTTCACCACTCGCTTTATAGCCAAACGCATGCAACCCAAGGAAGTCGATTTCTTATTAACCTTACAGAAAAGTGAGGGAGAAGGATTGCGGGCATACTCAAGGAGTTACTGGGAGGTCTATAATGAGATTGACGAATGCAGCGAGCAGCTAGCTGTAACCCAGTTCAAGATCGGTTTACCCAGGGAGCATCGTTTGCTGTAATCCTTAATGAAGAAACCGGTCCTCACCCTACAAGAGTTGATTTTGAGAATCGAGCAATACGCTCGATTGGACGAAGATGTGCCACAGTCGATTCCAGATAAATTCAGCATTGTGGCTGAAAGGACGAATAGAAGAGATGCCAAAAAGCCTTGCTGAGAAGATAACAACAACTAGGGCAAGAGGGCGAATGATGGAATCTACATAGTCTTCAAAGATCCCATTTACAAAATCTTGCCCCAGATTCGTGATAAGCCCTTTTTCAAATGACCCCTGAAGCTAGGAGTAGACCCTGTGTCTTAAGACCAGAAGAAGTTTTGCTCCTATCATCGGGAAAAGGGGCATCAGAAAAAGCAGTGTCGACATCTGAAAAACCATTTGGAAGACTTAGCCAAAGCTGATTATCTCGACCAGTATATTGATTGGGAAAAGATAAAACGTGAGGCCAAGCAACTACGGCAGGAAGTTACCCCACAAAAAAAGAACGATGCGAGTCCAGTTCGAGTGATCAACGTGTTGCACGATTCAGTTGAATCAGAAGCCGTTAACCCATACCGATACTGGGTTGAGATACAAAAGGCTGTGCACTTAAAGGAGGTAATGCAGATACAACCTCCATCTAAAAAGGTTAAGGTCGGTAGTGACGCTGCGTCCATAACCTTCATTGATGAAGACCTCGTGGGGGTGTAGCCCCCCACAATGATGCCTTGGTTGTGACATTGAGAATGGCGAACTGCGACGTGAGAAGATTGCTCATCGACCAAGGAAGTTCTTTCGAAGTCATGTACTACAACCTCTTTAAAAAGTTAGAGCTAAAAGAGTCCAATCTCCAGCCATCTCTCCACCTATTGGTCGAGTTCATCTTGGACCCAATTTGGCCGTTGGGGAAGGTAACAATTCCTGTGACTATCGGGGGAATTACGTTGCAAACAGAGTTCCTGGTAGTCAATGTGCCTTCCCCCTATAATGCAATCATGGGATGTACCTGGTTGCACTTCATGAAGGCTATCCCATCATCCTACCATTCACTGATCAAATTCCCTATCCTTGGTGGAGTGGGAGAGATAAGATGAGACCAAGTGGTAGCCAAACAATGTTTTCTGACGGCATGCACAACGAAGGTGAAAGCTGACAAGGTACAAATGATGGAACTACATGAGGACACACCTACTATCAACGATGTGGGGTAGACTCTGGAGAATAAAGCCATTGAAGAATTGAAGAAGATCCACATCAATCGGCAGGGTGAAAAGTATTTTGTTATCGGCACGTCTTTGTCGAGAGTTGAAGAGAAATCTCTAATTGAGCTGCTGATAAGTTACCTTGAGGTGTTCACTTGGACTCCTTACGATATGCCAAGGATTAATGCCGAAGTTGCATGCGACCGATTGAATGTTGACCCAAAGTGTCGATCTGTGGTCCAAAAGGGGAGGAGGGCAGTAATACAACATGTAGACGCCGTTATAGAAGAAACCGAAAAACTCGTGGAGGCCAGATCAATTGGGCAATCCACTACCCGAGCTGGCTTTCAAAGACCGTGGTGGTAAAGAAGAAGGATGGCAAGTGGAGGGTCTGCGTTGACTTCACCGATCTAAACAAAGCATGCCCCAGGGATCTTTTCCCTTTTCCCAAAATCGAGCAGCTTGTAGACGCAACAGTCAGTTTCGAGAGGATGAGCTTCTTGGATGCTTACCATGGGTATCACCAGATCCCTCTCCATCTAGATGATTAGGAAAAGATAGCCTTCATCACTCCAAAGGGTATATTTTGCTATAAAGTAATGCCTTTTGGTCTGAAGAACGCTGGGGCCACTTACCAGCAGCTGGTCACCAAAATTTTCAAAGACCATATCGGCAGCACTGTGGAGTTGTACATCGATGACATGGTGGTTAAAAGTAAAGTCAACAGCTCCCATTTGGAGGATTTGAAAGGAGTGTTCAGCATCCTAAAGCAATACAAAATAAGGCTAAACGCCTCCAAGTGCGTGTTCGGAGTTAGTTCGGGGAAATTCTTGGGGTTTTTGGTTACAAACTGGGGAATTGAAGTAGATCCACGACAGATTAGTGTGATCCAAAGCGTTCAAGCCTCAAAGAATGCTAAGGAAGTACAAAAGTTAACTGGAATGGCAGCGACACTCAACAGATTCATAAGCCGATCATTAGATAAATGCTGACCATTCTTTTAGCTTCTGAAGAAACAGGAACAATTCAGTTGGACTCCGGAATGTGATCAAGCACTTGGTGATTTAAAGAGATATTTGATATAGCCACCCCTATTTTCCACCTCACTCAAACATGAAGAGCTCTATCTTTAGCTAGCAGTATCGGAGCACGCTATCATTGTCGTACTACTAAGGCAACAAGATTGGCAACAAAAGTCGGTCTATTATGTCAGTAAAACACTCTTGGGGGCAGAAAGTAGGTACTTACCAGTGGAAAAATTGGCACTTGCTCTGGTAGTAGCGTCTTGTAAGTTAGTGCACTACTTCAGAGCACATTTCATCAACGTCCTCATAGACCATCAGCTAAAACCATTCCTTAGAAGGGCCAACTTTTGTGGAAGGTTGACTTTTTTGAAAGATTGGCAAAGTGGGCCGTTGAGCTAGGAGAATTTGACATTAAGTTCCACCCAAGATTGACAGTTAAATGTTAGGTACTTGCGGACTTTATTGCCAAATTTTCTGTCGAACTGCCACCGAAGAAAACCAGTCAACACCTTCTGCTCAATAACATGGTGACCTCCCCCTGGGTCTTTGGGAATGTGCTGATCATTGGAAACTCTATGTCAACAGGCATCCAATGATCGGGGGGCAGGATCAGGCATAGTGCTTATTTACTCCAGACAGTTTGGCAATTAAACATGCTATCAAACTGGAGTTTACCGCCTCAAACAATGAATCTGAATACAAGGCCCTGCTCACCAGACTGCACCAAGCCATTGAACTGAAAATTGTCGAGATTATCATTTATTCCGACTCCCTGTTAGTGGTTAATCAGATCATGGAAGAGTACGCGGCAAAAAATGACAGAATGACGCAGTACCTAACAAAAGCAAAGGAATTGCTGACTAAGTTCGGCAGGTCCAAACTCATCCAAATCAGCCATGACAATAACTCTCATGCCGATGCCTTGGCTACACTTGCAACAGCCTTGAAGTCAGGGTCAAAAAGAACAATGCATGTGGAGACCTTAGGCAAACTAAGCATATTGCACGAGGAGGAACAAGTTCTAGCTATATAACAGTTGGGACCATCATGGATAGACCCAATTATCTCTTATCTTGACAAAGACGAGCTACCAAAGGATAAGAATGAAGCAAGACGGATCAAACACAAAGTCCTCAAATACTGGCTGTCACCAATCAAGGAACTCTACAAGATATCATTCACAGGTCCTTACTTGCACTGCGTCCACCTGGACAAAATGCAGGGCATCCTATTTGAAATACATGAAGGGATATGTGGAAGTTATATTGGCAGAAGATCGTTGGCCCACCGAGCTAGCTCACATGGGTACTGGTGGCCCGATATGCAAAAAGACGCAATTTAGTACGTGCTGAGATGTGAAAAGTGCCAAAAGTTCTCTTCGATCATACACCAGCCCACTGAAGATCTCACAAATATAACTAGCCCTTGGCCTTTTGCCCAGTGAGGATTGGATATAGTCAAGCCCCTGCCCCGAGCTTCAGGCAATAAGAGGTTTCTTATCGTGGTGATAGACTACTTCACCAAGTGGGCAGAGGCAGAGCCCTTGTCAACCATTAAAAAGATTGACGCCAAAAGATTTGCATAGAAAAATATAGTAACAAGGTTTGGCATACCTAATGCACTTGTCTTGAACAATGGCACCCAATTTGGTGGCAACATGTTCAGGTCATTCTACGAGGAGCTCGGAATCAGGAACTACTATTTAACACTAGCAAATCCATAGTGCAACAGGCAAGCTGAAATTTTCAACAAAACAATGCTGCAGGGGATCAAGAAATGCTTGGAAAAGGCTAAAAACAGATGGGTAGAGGAACTGCCCAACATCTTATGGTCCTATAGAATTACACCGAGGAGGTCTACTAGAGAAACCCTCTTTTCTTTGGCTTACGAGGTGGAGGCAATTATACCTTTGGAGGTAGGGCTACCAACAATCAGATCGGCGGTATTCAACACTGGGCTTAACAACCAGACCCTGGCCAGAGACCTTGATCTTTCAAAAGAAAATAGAGAGGTTGCCCTGGTTAGGCTCACTGGATATTAGCAGTAGTTATGTCGATCTTACAATAAACGAGTTCAACCTAGATTCTTTGTACCAGGAGACTTAGTTCTATGAAAGGTATTAAGGGCAACAAAGAACCCTACAAATGGAAAGCTCGGCCCCAACTGGAAGGCTCCTTACAGAGTGGCGTCCTAAGTCGACGTGGGGGCATACCGACTAGAATCTGTCGAAAGTAGAAAACAACTACCCCGATCTTGGAACGCAAACAATCTGAGGAAATTTTATCAGTAAAAATTGACTCCCGTATGATGTATCTACTTAGTGATTTTTTTTGACACTTCATAAGATCAACAAAATCTAAAGTCTTTCAAACAAATTTGCTCATTTGATGCCACTCCAAAACACAAAAAATCAAGTGTAAAGATTTGGTCCTGTCTAAGTTAGACAAGTCGGCCAATGAAGATCATAAAAACCAAGTGTTAAAACTTAGTCCTGTCCAAGTTGGACAGGTCGGCCAATGAAGGTCATAAAAACCAAGTGTCAAAACTTGGTATTGTCTAGGTTGGATAGGTCAGCCAATGAAGGTCATGGAAACCAAGTGTAAAAACTTGGTGTCTACCAAATGAGGGCCAAAAAATTCTAAGACAAAAGGCCAAAATTGAAGACAGTTAGGATTGGTCCTACCCAAGAAAGGCAGATGCACAAGCGCAGATCAGAACCCGAACATAGTTCTGCTTAAACATTCATATCGGCGAGATTGTAATACTGCAAAATTAAAGACAAACTCAGTTCAGCAAAAAAGACTTGTATTAATATGAAACAACCGATTACATAGAAAGAAAATAAGAGAAGGAGTACAAAAAGCTAGTTATCAGTAACGGTCTCCACCGACTTTTCAGAGGGCTCAGCCGATTTTTTTGCAGGGGCTTCATCAGTAGTCTGGGTCGGCTCAGTAGAAGACTTGGCCTCTTCAATGGTGGCCTACTGAGCAAGCTTCCTTTGGTGTTCGGTGTTGGCAATCACCTTCTCGGGGTCAACAGAGCCATCCTCTGTCGTGTCAAAGTAGTCAGGGCACAGCTTCCACACATTGGAAGACTTCTCCACTTTGGCAACAAGAAGGGCACCATTCCAACCTTCCCGAAAGATGGTCCATCTTAGATCCTCCATCTCAATAGCTAGTTCCTTGGCCGCCCGATCAGCGCCTCTCTTTATTACCAGCTCTTCATTTTCCTTCAGTTTGGCCACCTTAGCCTGGAGGGCTTCAATGTCGGCTTTGGCCTGGAATAACTCCACGGAGTACACTTCGTCCTTTGCCAGCAGTTCGCTGACCTCTTTATCCCTCTTTTCAAAGTCGGCAGTAACCATCTTCAATTCTGTAATTACTTCATCTGCCTTCTTCTTCATCAACAGTCTCTCCTGACTAGCATTGAGCCATTCCATCTTCAGTCGGCCGTGCTCTTCAATCAATTGCTAATGTTGCTCGGTGAGCGACTGAAAATGGCTCATCGCTTCCATAGCATTGAGACAACCTTATATAGTAAGAGTACACATTCGAATGAAGGGTCAAAAAAATCAAGAAAAGAATTAAAGGGACAAGAAAGGACTAATTACCAGGAGAGGGTCATGGAAGGCGCCCATAAAGACGTTTAGATCGTTGGAGGTTCCTAGCTTCACAACATCCTTTTTAAGCAAAGCACTGTGAAGAACACCCAACGCCACCTCTGCCTGGTCGACTATAGAATCAGCAGTCGTCATTCGCCGACCTAGAATGTCCGGGATGATTGTCACTGGCTCGGCATTTTTTGGCTCTTCAGAGGCACCTTTTAACTTGACCTTTGTCTTTTTTGGGGTCGACAATTGGGAGGCTGCCTCAAGAACTTTCTTCTTCTGCTGTCGAGTACTCAGCTTTCTCTATGGAGGTGCCACTTCCTTAGTCAAGGGAGTCTCCAAGACCCTGGTCGAGGGTTCGGTGGCTTCAATATCAGCCTTTATTATTGGTTTCCTCGCCGCAGCAAACATCAATTCCTTGAGGCCCATTTCGTTGTCTTCGTCAGGAGAAGGGGTGAACCTTTACTTCCTCTTGCTTAACTTCACGCGGCAATCGGGCATGGTCAAAGGCTCCGATGTTGATGCCGAACTATTTGAACTGGATCGAATTGTGAGTACTTACTGTTCCTTGGCAACAGGGTCAGATGGAGGTGGAGCAGCAACTGTCACTTGGCGTTCGACTTATACCCTTTTAATAGCAACACTGACCAGGATCTCCTCAAAATCCCCCTTTGCACCCTGCTCGCCTAATGTCATAAGTGTGCTCTGTGGGACCCCCGTCTTCGAGATGAATGAGGAATATTGAATTGGGTAGTTCAGAAAAACGTGGGGAGCTTGCGCAATATGCCCTAACCTGCCTTCACCACGAAAATCTAGACATTTTTCAGATCATTGAAGTTGATTCCTTAGGCAACGTCTTTCGACCTCTTTTTCGTTTCTACAAGAACGACAAGGATAAGGTTAGAAGTAAGGAAAAAATAGCTCGAGAATGTTAATTATAAGTCTGTATCTAACCTATCTCCTGAGCAAGTCTAAGGCACCGTATCGTCGGTCTTTCTTCCAGAGGAAGGTCGCCGAACTCCCAGGGCCTGGATACCCAAACCCTAACCTCGTCTACACCCTTCTTGGAGGAAGGCAAACACTTCACTATCTCCCTATTGTTATTAATGGCTCGGAGATACACCTTCCAACTATCGGCCCCTACTTTGCAAAGTGTGTAACAATAGTTAAGCTCGACAAGCCCTAGGTTCACGCCCAGGCGCCGATTAAGCTCAAGCATCCCAAAAATTATCCTATGTATGTTCGACGACAGTTGGGAAGGTGCCACCTTACTTTGGACTATGAACTTTTAAAGGAGGAGGTGAAGGGGAAACCTAAGCCCTCCCTTAACAATGGCGATAATCGGGAAGGGCATCCCCTTCTCGGTCTCGTCCATATAAAAATCATCAGAGTCTACTAACTCTAACCCTACCTGATTGGGGATTTCATACCTAGCCTTAAAAACAGTAATCGCCGCCGTACTCTCTACCATCTTTCTCAAATAGGTCGCCATCAGGGGATAACCATCGAAAGGAGGCTTTCACGAAAAAGAGAAATGAGCACATAAGAGACTTACAGTGGAGGGGGTAGGCGAGGGGCACTTTCAGATAAGGGAATGAAGCAAACAAGTTCTTGTTACCAAAAAAGGCACCAGCCTTTATACTAGCCTTCGCTGCCAATCCGTTTGCACAAAACGGTAGCAATCACGTCGTAACAGCGTAACCTCCCATCGGCTATCAATGTCCCATTATTTTGTCGCTGCGGCTTTGAATTCGTGCCGTCCACATGGCCGAGTAACCGTCGAAAATGTAGCACACTTGGAGAAGCGTCATAATGACCTAACGTAGCCCTTAACTCTTTAAAGAACCAAAAAGAGCATAAGGGTTGGGGAACAATTGTGGGTCAAGGAAAGCAGTCCTAGTTTTGCCTGGTCAGGCCCAATAAGAATTAAGTGAATAAATTCGGGCTAAGGGTCAGCCCAAGTGATCAAAAGTGCAGCCAGGCCTCCGCTACCGACCCGATGCCGACCTTAGGCCCAAGCCCAACGTGACGAGCCCAATTCACAAATATTAACAGAGCATTTAATGCTCTGACCTCAGTATTTAATGCGGAGATAACCCACATTTAATGTGGTAGCAGCTTGCCACGAACATCCACCCTCACATCTGATCAGCCGACTCTGGCACAGCGGTAAAACTGGACCCAAGTTCGATCAATCGGAGATGAATGATGTGGTCTACGAGGTAGGTCATGATGACCCTAAAGTAGACACAAGGGCAAAACACTCCATCGATTACACTATAAATACGACAACCTTAAGGAGAAAGGTATGGACAATTAACTTCAAGTATACACTATCTTTATTCATTTGATTCTCGATTAAGGTTGCTAACTTAATCGTCGGAGTGTGAACGGCCCAGAGAGGGTCGACCCATTCTAACTTCTCTGTCCTTTTTGTAGTGAGTTTGGGCTCATTGATATTGGTTTGAATGATCAATCAGGCCTTCCCGTAAATTTCACTTACAATACATATTATGATTATGAGTTGCGGGCATAGTTATCAGAATCGAACCGGACATTAAACTAGTGACTAGTTCTCAGTTCATTAGTTTAACCAATGGTTCAACTGGTGTTATAAATTAAATGTATTTTATTTATTCATATATATATTTTACCTTAAATATAATTTATATTACGAAGTAAAACATAAGAAATTAAGTGGAGCAGTAGTAAGTGTTGCTTAATTCTACCCTTAGTTCCTAAGTTAAACTCTTGAGAGTCACAAATACATCAAATTTTTGAAAGAGAGTTAAAAAGTTAAAATTGGTCAATGATTTTTTTGGTTGAACAGACTAGTTGGTTCACCAATTTTTCAAAAAATCGTCCAGTACACTTGGTTCAATTCGGTTCACATATATTCTCATTAAATTAATTGAATCGTATCAGTTCAAGATCCAATCCTGATAACTATGATTGTGAGGACATTTTTACTTATGACTACTCAACAGCCACGAGCAACTCCCCGCGTATTAAAGTAGATCGCTGAATCATTAGGTTGAACTACAATGCCCTAAACAACACTAATTCAGTCAGTCATCATGTTATGATTTTCTTATCATGGTTTTTGAGTTTTTTATTACACTACTATCTCTATCCATCGATATGCATATTCAAGATTACAATAAATAAATAATTAAGTTTCAGATAAGCTTGCTTTGGGCTGCCGGGTAGCATTATTGTCGCGCCCCAGTTTTTGGGTTCAAGTCCTTTCGGCTCGGAGACCAAAAGCACCGAACTCTGTCACTACATCTCGTCCTCCTAGAAGGATAAGTGCGACTAGGTTTAAAAATTGGTTTGACTAAGGACTTTTCAGAAAAATAGGAGTCGCCACCTAACTTGATTAAGGTGAGAGAGGTCACCTAAAACTAAGCATCAATCCGAAGATTGAACTTAGGGTCTTTGGAAAACATTTGAAAAATTCCCTCAAGAGAGGGTTTTTAAGAAAATAGATTATTTGGCAACCTTTGGAAAGATTTAAGCCCTTTTGGAAAATAACTCCATTTTGGTCTTTCAAAAACAGAAATCTATGGTTCGGGGGTTGGTTACGTGTAGGAAAGATATCCTAAGATCATCACCCTACCCCGCCCTTTCGGTACCTACATGTCTAATCACCCTTTGTTCACTCACTAGAATAACCGGTTACCATTATCCACTTAATATCCACTTTAGAATTTTAAAAACGGGGTTTAGTCATCGCTTTTCTGATGGATGATGCATGATGCAAGTTTTTGGAAGAAGTTTGAAAATAATGGGGGTTTTGGAAGAGTTTGGAATAGGAACTTTGAATTGATTGGAGTTTTTGAAAAAGGGATTGGAGTTAATATAAAAGTTATGACTACACCCTTTTAGGTTGCCTACGTATCTCATTTGGCGAGAATTAGGTCATTCGTAGTTCGAGCAAGAGTTTGATGAAAAATAAGCGCATTAGGGCTTTTGGAAGGTTTGAAGATACTTTGGGGTCTTTGGAAAAGTTTAAGACACTTTGAGGTCTTTGAAAAAGTTTAAGACACTTTGAGGTCTTTGGAAAAGTTTAAGATACTTGGAGGTCTTTTGAAAAAGTTTAAGACACTTTGAGGTCTTGGAAGTTGAAGACTTTTTGTGGTCTTGGAAGTTTTGACTTGAAATTGGATGGTGGCGTGATTTGAATATGTTTTTGGATCAACTTGAAGGAGTTTTTGGAAAAATGCCTTGGCATGTCTCAAGAGAACTTGAAAGTGTTTTTGAAGTCTTGTTTTGAAAACCTTAGAGGTATGATTTTGGAGTGTTTTGATGAATTAGTTTTGAAAGTGTTTTTTGAAAATGGCTAAAGGTTTGGAATCCTAATATGGACAACCTTAGAGGTTGTTCTTGATTTATCACTTATCCTTGGAATCCCTAACCATAAGAGGGCTAGGGACACCTTAGGTTTGTGACCTTTTGAAAACATTTTTGGAAACGTCTTGAAGATGAAGTCTAAGAACATTTGAAGAGTTTATAGAGTTGGTTTTTTTGAAATCAAGAGAATAGGAGGTTTTGAAAAAAATGGGTTATGGGAATAGTTTAAAGTTGAGTGATCATTTAGAAAAGGGTTCAAGAGTTAGAACCTAGAAGTGTACAAACCTAGGTTGGGTTGGCCTAGGGTTAGGGGTGACCTAAGGTTAACTAACTTCGGTTGGTTTATCTTAGGGTTAAGATGACCTATGGTTAGCTAACTAAGGTTAGGTTAACCTAAGGTTAAGGTGACCTAGGGTTAGGTAACTAGGGTAGGGTTAACCTAAGGTTAGGATGACCTAGGGTCAAGTTAACCTAAGGTTGGATAACTAGGGTCAAGTTAACCTAGGGTTGGATTGAAAAATGGTGTTGAAAATTGGTTTGATGCACTTTTGGAAAGAGCTTTGAAAAATAAGACATGTTATGGAATGAACTTTGGTGGAAAACCCTTTTGAAGATCATTTTCATAAAAATTTTGACTCTAGCCAAGAGTATGGTTCATATGGTTGGTGTTTGAAAACCATTCCAAGGAAGTTTTCCTCATGGCCATTATAACCTTTATCTTGACAAGAGTAGGGATTTCAAAGATCAACATAATGATGGTAACTTTTGAAAAATCATTTTTGATGCAAAGATGGAGAGAATGCATTTTTGAAAATCATCTTTTGAGAAGGATTTTGAAAACCATTTTTCAAGGAAACATGCGCAGGTACTGTTCCATTGTTAGAATGACATATGGCACCCTGTGTACTGGTTAAATCTCGACTGTTGATTGAAAGTTGGTCGATCTAATCAAAATTTGAGCACATGTAGTATACGCTCCATCATCTGGAAGGTTCATCGAAACTTTGCCTCGATAATTGGGTTAATCAGGAAGGTTTTAGGGGAATCGGGTGCATGCACGGTGTTCTCTTGGGGTTTCTCGTGGACTTTCATGTTTTTGGAAAGTTTGAATTGTGTCTGGAAGCATGGGATATCGTCTCGGGAAGCTTGCATAAAAGGACACTTTTGTGGAGTGTCTGTGATACACTCTGAGGGTGTAAAGTGGTTGTTTTCATGTCGCGTGATCGAGGCCCTCGGGAAGCAAGATCTTTGATCGGACCGTACCTATGGAAAGTAGTCTGGAAATACTTTCAGAAATTTTCAGATTTACGCATTTCTCAAGTCGTTTGATGGTGAGTTTCAGTCAGGGAATCGAAGAAAAAGTCAACCTTGGCGGAGCGACAGGGGTTACTGAAAGTTGTAATTTTTGCACCATACGATGGAGGGCTTGAGGAAGTGATCTATCCAATCGAGCCATATCGATGGAAAGATCTATGAACGAGCTTTCGAGAATTTCCTGATTTACGCACTTCTCAAGTCAGTTGACGGTGCGTTATAACCAGGGAATCGGGGGAAAAGACAATTTAGGCGTAGCGTCTGCAAGACGCTTCGGTGAACTTTTATCGAGTCGTGAGCATTTAATATCGCAGGGTCCTCCTTGGGTTAAACAAGGGTGTATGGCCTTTGCTCGAAATCCCAGGACCAATGCTGTTTCGAGGCATGTTTGGATTGCCAGGGGCAAATGGTCATTTTGGCCAGAATTGGCTGGAAATGGTTAAGAATGGTTTGGTGTGTTGTGTTAAGCATATAGGGTTGTTCAGGGATGATTTTGGGGGAGTCTTTTACCGTTTGGCGGGATTTGTGCAGTACTGAGGTGTTCAGGGGTAAAACGGTCATTTTGACCGGATTGAGCCAGAATGGGACCGAAATTGGACCGAATGGCATACGGGGGATGCCTAAAAGTTTAGTAACATTTTGAAAAGGTGGACTTATCATTTTGAGGGATTTTAAACTTTCTCAAAACGTGCCTGGATGCCCCAGGGGCAGGTTTGGTCATTTTTTACCGAGTCGGGCTAGCAGGCGCTGATGTTGACCTAGGTGTTGGTTCCTGAGACCGCCTGGTCTCAGAAAACTACCTATGTTGTGTTGGTCTCTAAGAACGCCCGGTCTCGGAGAACTACCAAATGACGGACATTCTACATTGGCAAGCTAGCAGGTGCTAGAAGTGAACCGTCTAGAATTTGATGAGGTATTGGTCCCCGAGATCGCCCGATCCCAGGAAGCTACCTGGATGGTGTTGGTTTCCAGGACAACCTGGTCCAGAAAGTTGCCTGAAATAATGGTGCTTATGGCTCCAACGGATCGTTGTGGGCCTGAGAAACTACTAATTGGTTAGATTGGAGATTGAATGGCTTGTCTTGAGCTTGCATGTATTAAGGTGTTTGAAAACTGGACCCGGTCGAGCCAGAGAGTGCTGAGTGGGCAAAAATGGGGTGCTTACAGCTGCCCCTCTTTTTCTATCTTTGCTTGTTGAAGGTAGAAAAATAACGAAGTAAGAATCCTTTTTTGGTCGCGAGGCGATTGGAGGGACGATGTGTCAGTGAATTTAGAATGCTTTGGGACCTCTCGTGGGTCGCCAGTCTGGCAGGTCTTAGAATTCGAAAAGTTTTGGGTCTCGGTCAGGAATCGGGTTGCCAGTTTGACACAGTTTGGTCCTGGGCATTCGATTCCTGACAGTGAATGTTGAAGGCTCGACTTTCAACTTTTGAAAAAGCCTTGGGAGTAGATTCAAATCTTTGGAAGTTTTAAACTAATTTTGGCAGGAAGTTGAAGAGTCGGGTGCATGTGTTGCATGCGTCTGTGTTGTTTTAACCCTGGCACATGTAGTACATGCGCTTGTTTAGATTCTGTGCTGGCACATCTTTTACATGCGCTAGCCCGTGGCCATTTAAACAGAGCAGTTCGCGTTTTGCTCTCTACATCTTGGGGTTTTGAGTCGAGTTTGAAGTTTTCTCTGAGGGATTTTTGAAGGTTTTCGACCAGGAGTCATTAAAGGAGTGTTGGAGGACATCGGGCATTTGTCGAAAACCGTCGTTGTCGCCGGATTCTTGCTGGAAAACTTGGTTTTCGCCAGAGAACTTCAAAGGTTGGTTTTCTATAAACCTCTTCGATTTTAATGTGTTTGAGATTGTTTTAGGCTATGTTTGTGCCTTGTGGAATTTCGGGGTAGTAACGTTTTAAAGCGAAACTCTGACGAAATTTTCAAAAATTCTAACACTTCACTTTAAAACTTTTCGGTGAAGCAAATACTTTTGAGAATGGGGCTTTTGGGGGAGAAAGCTCGGAGAAGCCGTAACTTTAGAGAAATTTTTGGGAGTGGAATTTTTGAAGGAGAAAACCCCGAAAAATTGGTTTTGAAAAATTGTGCAACAGGGCTTTTGAAGGTGAAAGCCTGAGAAACCGTTAAGCTTTTGAAATAAGACTTTTTTAGGGAAAAGTTTCGAAAACCCTAGAAAATTTTTGAACTAGGGTTTTTGTAAGAGAAAACCTGAGAAACTGGTAAGATTTTGAAATGAGACTTTTTAAGGAAAAAGTTCAAAAAATTGTTAGAAAATCTTGAAGCAGGGCTTTTGAAAGGAAAAGCCCGAGAAACCGGTTTGAAATTTTGAAATGTGACTTTTTGAGGAAAAAGCTCCGAAAACCTTTGGAAAATTTTGAAATAGGGCTTTTGAAGGGGAAAGCCCGAGAAATTGGTTTGAAATTTTGAAATGAGACTTATTGAGGAAAAAGCCCGAAAAACCGTTTAGAAATTTTAAGTACCAAACTTTTGTGGGGAAAGCTTGAAAACCGTTGAAAATCTTAAATGGTGATGGATGGGGAGCTAGCGCTTCCACTTTTTCTTTTCTTTCTCTCTTTCTCTCTCTCTTTTTTTTTTTTTTCTTCTTCTTCTTTTTTTTTATTTTTTTCTTTCTCTTTCCTTTTTTGGCTCTCCTCTTTTTTTTTTTTTAATTATTTTGTGTTCTCTCCTTTTTCTTTTATGTATATACATTGATGCACTTATCTTTGCGCTTTTCACATATGGTGACTGATTGATTCTTTTGAATGTTGTCATTCTTTCAGAATGTTGGAGGCCGGGGGTGATGGTTTAGACAGGAGGCGCCATGGGAAGGCGCCACGGATTGTGCTTGAGGAGGGCGGCAGCAACCGGGGCAGCTCGGCTAGGGGCGGTAGCGGTAACGATCCCCTTACTTCGGGAGTGGGAGCGGAGGAGGGCGATGTAGTCATGTCTCAACTCTGGGCTTGGTACGCCAGCTACATTAAGGGGGAGCAACAGATCTTTTGCAGGGCTTTCGGGTATCTGAGATCGCTTCTTTTCGTGAGACTGGTATCAGGCTTGGTGGAGGCCTCGGCCGCCTTCTGGTGCCCAGAGCTATGTTTATTCCGCTTTAGCGACTGTGAGATGACATTGAAACCTCATGAGTATGGGTGTTTACTAGGTTTGAGGAGCGGCCAGGAGGGTATTGTAGGCCCGAACTTCCCTTGGGGCTTTATGTCTGTCGTTTTCGGTCAGTTGGGGCTTAGGCGCTAGGCTCTAGATTTGGCCTCTCACCCTGCTTTTCCAGCGCTGGAGGTGGATTTTTTGCTGGATCACTTTCAGTTTCGCATTGGTCAGACTACTCATCCTGGTGTTTGGCACACTTCCACGGAGTGGCCCATCGCCCGAATGAACGCGCTCGCCCTTATCTTATTGAGTCTTCTGGTGTTCCTTTGAGGAGATGGTCGGGTGGATGGCAAACTCTGTTCCTTGTTGTTGTCGATCCGTCGAGGGTATTCTTATGCTCCGTTAGCTGTGGGCGAGACATATATGAGCTTTTTTCAGTTTTAGAGTGGGGAGGACACTTTCTTTAGGGGGTCTTGGCCCCTTTTCAGCTGTGGGCTCTTGAGCATTTTTTCATTCATCGCATTACTTGTCACATATGTTATCCAGAGGTTGATCCCATCTGTGCTTTGGTGAGGTCTCAGCAGGAGATCACCGACGGTATTGACTGTCCCGATTCCTAGATGGCATGGACGACATTCCTTCAGACGAGGAGGTCTGATTTGGTTAAGTGGTATGTGGGTTTATGTAATGTTGATTCGTTGCAAGTACGGACCTCGGGTCAGGTTTTTATCCCTTTGGTTGGCTTAAGGGGTGTTGCGCCCTTCTTTGGCATTCGGGTCCTCCACCAGTTAGGTCGGACGCAGGACGTCCCATATACTACCGTGGTGACAGGGTATCCAGCTTATTTTGGTGACAAGGTGCCAAGAGGCATAGTGACTGAGTTGACAAAGTTGTGGTAGACTTTGGGGGCACATGATACCTCAGACGGTCCATTCTCTTTCATCCCGACAGCCACTATTGATTACACTAGATGGTTTCGGGAGTATGTTCTAGGGGGTGCCGCAGTCAGGGATCCTCTTCCAGAGTTGCCCTTGCCTCCGGTAGGGTATGCTGATCTTTTGGCTGTTGCTACCATTAGGACGACGCGCCTACGGAGACTTTATCACGCTCGCATGAGCGAGTTAGAGACTCAACTAGGGACTAGCAGGGGTCGAGTGAGTGATTTAGAGAGACAGCTGGAGGAGGCTTCCAGGGTGAGAGACTCCCCTTTGGTTGATGTTTCTTGGGGACTTAGGCGCCCTCGGGGATCCCGAGATGCTCTTTCTTCAGTAGAGGGCGACCTGCGGGATGCATTCATAATCCAGTTGAGGGATATGGTACACACCCTTTCACAGAAAAGGGATCGGCTCCTTGATCGATGTCAGTGCCATAGGTTAAGCCAGTTGTTGACTTCTTCTTTCGGGGCTTCTACTGGTGCCGGCCCTTCCGGGGAAGGGTTAATGGTGCCGTCATTTAGCAAGCCCGGTCCATTGCCTGCTACTTCTGGTCCCGTGAGTCTTACCGCTAGGGGCTTGGATGAGGATTCTTCGATGGAAACATGGATCGCTACATCGTAGTCCTTCGTCCCCGACGTGACTCTTCCCTTTTTCCTTTCTCTTCCCTTTGTGCTGTGATTCAAGGTGTTTGGCTTTCTTCCAGAATTCCCTGCATTTGTAGACATGTGTATATTAGCTAAATTATTATGGTTTTGGTTGTAATAGATCCTACCTTTTCTTTAGGACATGTCACCATTTGCTTGTTCCTGCACCAGTTTATTAATTTAACATGTATTATAGCAGAGGTTGTATCTATGGTAAGATGAGAACTACTTCCCTAGAATGGGATTTCCCTAAGGGTGTCTTTGGCGGGAACCCGCGCGGTTCCTTCTTCTTGGCTTATTGATTTTGAGAGAATGCCTTTTGGACAACCACAGTCTTTTCCTGTCTTTTCCTAACATGACCTGGGAACGATCTACTTGATGGATGAGATACTTCTGAGGAGAAAATGGAAAGTTTTTTTTTTTTTTTTGCCCTTTTTTGCCATCAGCGCCTTTGTAGGTTTTCGCCGACCCCGACTCTGTCATTTTTGCACCTCGACGCCCTTGCGGGTTTTCGCCGGACCGACAGATTTGTATCTTGCCAGGCCTCTATTTTTTTACTCGCAGCGCTCTTTCGATTTTTCATTGCGCCCTTAGAGTCATGCATTTTTTTTGCTTTGTATAATGGGGAACCTTCTTGAAGCTGAGGGGGGAAGCCTGCTTATCTAGATGAAAGCTCAAGGATTTCAGGTATTTATTCCCATTCAAGAATCATCATTTTTCTCACATCGAACTCGGCTCAGATTAGACAGTTTTCATTGATCAGAGAGGACTTTTTGGGTTAGGTTGTAATGAGGTTGGGTTGCGGGTTTTCGAAGGGGATGGTATCGAAGGCTCAAAGTGTTATGTGGTTTTTGGGGTTTACCGGTGATCACCTTTCCAGTTCTTTATGGGCTTGTCTTCCTTTTTTCTTTCTTCCCTTTTTGTACGAACTCAAAGCCATACAGGGCTTGTCATTTTCTTTTAGTTTTTGCCCCAGCATTACTACTTGCATAATCTATTGACTTTCAAGAGGAATTAATCGTCATCTTTTTTTTTTTTTCATGTACGAGAAAACTTTCTTTCTTCTCCCGTTCTGCTTTTTCATTTGGCTTACGAAATTTACTTTTACCCGTTTTGGAAGGTGATCACCGTGTCAAGTTTGTTGGGAAAATGTAATTGGCTTGGAATGGGGTTATAGAAAGGGGTATAGTGCATGGGAAAATGAATTGATGGCCTCTCACCATATCAATTTAAACTGCCTAATCTTTATGAGTCCCTTTGCAAGAATTTTGATGATTCAAAAAGGGAACGCATTTATTTCCTTTATCAGAGTTCACGGCCTTCTTCTCATTGCAAATGGACTTCCCTGTTGCTTAAAAGAAAATGAGAGCTTCTAGTTTACACAAAGTAGCGTTTGACAGCGTCTGAATTTAAGGGGTTAGGGAACTCCTGCCCATCTCTGCTAGTATGAGTGCCCCCCCTGTCAGGACCTTCTTGACTACGATGGGCCCTTCGTAATTGGGGGCAAACTTCCCTCGAGCTTCTTCTTGGTTGGAGATGATCTTTTTCAACACCAGATCCCCAACTTAGAAATTTCGGGGTCTCACCTTCTTATGAAATGCTTTAGCTACCCTCCTTTTATAGCACTGAGCGTGGTAAACAGCGGCCAACCGTTTTTCATCCAGCAAGCACAGTTGAGCGTATCGATCCTTAATCCATTTTGCCTCTTCTAGCTGAGTTTCCATTAGCACCCTCATGGAAGGAACTTCTATCTCGACCGGGAGCACAGCTTCACTTCCGCAGACCAACTCATACAGTGTTGCCCCGGTAAAGACCCTCATTATGGTTCGGTAGGCCATGAGTGCGAAAGGGAGCTTCTCATGCCAATCTTTGTAATGGTCGATCATCTTCCGGAGGATTCTTTTGATATTTTTGTTGGTGGCTTCTACTGCCCCGTTCATTTGCGGCTGGTAGCCCACTGAGTTTCGGAGAGTGATTTTAAAGTCTTGACACAATCGGGTCATCAAGTCATTATTCAGGTTGGTGGCATTATCAGTAATGAACGATTCCGGAATTCCATACCAGCAGATAATATGGTTCTTGACGAATTTGTTCACTACTTTCTTGGTGACATGTGCATAGGATGCGGCCTCGACCTACTTTGTGAAGTAATTAATGGCAACCAAGATGAACCGGTGTCCGTTTGAGGCTTTTGGAGAGATTGGGCCAATCATATCCATCCTCCACATGGAAAAAGGCCACGGGGCTACCATTGAATGGAGCTCAACGGGTGGGGCCTTGATCACGTCCTCGTGTATCTGACATCTGTGACATCAGAGGATGTACCGAACACAATCTGTTTCCATGGTGGTCCAACAATATCTTGTTCTGAGGATCTTTTTGGAGAGAGTATGGCCATTCATGTGGGGCCCACAAGTTCCTTCATGGATTTCCCTCATGATTTCTCCTGCCTCTGCTGCATCAAAGCATTTTAGGGGCCCTAGGGGGGTGTAAGCACCCCATTTTTGACCGCTCAGTAGTCTACGCTCAATCCAGACTTGTACTTAAGTCAATATACACGACGGTTCTAACTCCAAATCCCGTCTATCCATCGCTTCGCGGGCCCACCAGACCCAAATAGAGGCAAAATGACCAAAATACCCTTAGTGGCATTGTCTTTTCCAATTCCAAATCCAATCCCTCTCTCGAGACAGTTTATTCCTCGAGACGGTTCCAAGTCAGGCACGTCTTTCCGAAGACGATATGTCCCCTTTCCAATTCTAATCCCTTTCTCGAGACAGTTTATTCCTCGAGATGATTCTAACTCAGCCACGTCTTTCTAAAGACGATAAGTCCCCTTTCCAATTCCAATCCCTCTCTCGAGATAGTTTATTCCTCGAGACGGTTCCAAATCAGGCACGTCTTTCCGAAGACGATAAGACCCCTTTCCAATTCCAATCCCTCTCTTGAGACAGTTTATTCCTCGAGACGGTTTCAAATTAGGCACGTCTTTTCGAAGACGATAAGACCCCTTTCCAATTCCAATCCCTCTCTCGAGACAGTTTATTCCTTAAGACGGTTCCAAATCAGGCACATCTTTTTAAAGACGATAAGACCCCTTTCCAATTCCAATCCCTCTCTCGAAACAGTTTATTTCTCGAGATGGTCCGACACGTTTTTTGAAGAAAATCTCTTTGAAACGGAAAGTCCCTTTAAACTTGTCGACTGGGATGAGACCCCAAGTCCCCTAGATGGTAGAACGGTCCACCTTTGGCGCTTACTAGCCCACCAATGCAGAAATGTCCGTTTAGGCACGCCTTCCGAGAAAGATGACTTCTCAGGCGCTAAGTCCCTTTAGCAGCTTTCCGAGATCAGGCAGTCTTGGAAATGATCGTGAACCGTCAGAGTAGCAAAAATACTCGCAAATACCGAACCGTCAGAGTAGCGAAAATACTCGCAAACATCGCAACCGTCAGAGTAGTGGAAATACTCACAAACAGGTTGATATAGGGAATTGCCAACAAACCCCTGTATCACGCGGCCGCCGTCATAGTGGCGGAAACACTCAGAACCTAGGTCAACACCGGTGCCTACTAGCCCACTTTAGTGAAAAATGACCAAACTGCCCCTTGGGCCTTTTCTGAGACTTTCCGATTAAGATAACCATTTTGCCCTTAGGCATTCGAATGCCCCAGGAACCACACTGGCTCTGGGTATCAAACCGGTAACTTCCTAAGAATACTTTTTATAGTGTCCTCAACCTTTCTTTATCCTTTCCGGATCATTCTGAGTTAGTTCCGGCCAACCTAGTACAAAATGACCGTTTTGCCCCTAGGGTCCGGTCTCCTTTTCTGACCACACCGGCTCTGGGTATCAAACCGGTAACTTCCTGAGAATGCTTTTTATAGTATTCTCAAACTTTCTTTATCCTTTCAGATCATTCCAAGTCAATTCCGGCAAACCCGGTGCGAAATGACCGTTTTGCCCCTAGTGGGTCGGTCACCTTTTCTGACCACACTGGCTCTGGGTATCAAACCGGCAACCTTTGGGAACATTTTGAATAATGTTTCCAAATGTCGAGTCTTCTTTTGGGACAGTCCGAGTCCGTCCCGGTAGCTTTTCGGCCTGATTGACCGTTTTGCCCCTAAAGGTCCGGTCAACTCTTCCGACACATCTTGTCCTCATTTTTCAAGTCAAATACCTCCGGGACACTATTTTAAGTGTTCCTGCTCTTTTTCGACCTTCTGGGTCATTCCCGGCCTCTTCAAATCATTCTCGGACTTTCCGGAGTCACTCCTAGTGAAGTCAGGCTGAAAATTACATGGTAGCCACTAGTATAAGTGCCCAAATCTAGTTAAACATACGTTGCTTGCCGACCTTAAACATTTTCTAAATGGCTGGCGCCACTCCTAGTGGCGCCAGTGTAATGTTTGGCCTAGCGCCACTACAACAGGCGCTAGTGCATTCCTATCTCTATAAATTCAGAGCCTCTTCCAGCGTGAAAGGAGTCCGCAAACTCAGTCTAAAAACACCAATATTCGATATACAGAGCTCGAACACTCCCTAAACCCTAGCTTCTTTAGGTTTTCCAAACCGTAGCCCTACATACACTCATACACACCCCTACACACTTATACACTAGCCCCCAACCCTCCTTGGAAGACTTGAAGAGCTGCAATCTGAAGTTTGAAGATTGAAGACAACTCTTGAGGATTGAAAACGAAGATCAAGACGAAGATCGAAGACAAGTAAGGCACGCAAAATAAACATGACACAAGGTAGGCTTTCGTTTTACGTTTCTGCACTCCCCCCTCTCTCTTCTCTCTCCTAACCCACTTGGGTTTTCTCTATTTTAATCCCCCATCTCTTTCCCCCCCTTTCTTTGCATGCTTGAAACAAGGGGACTCCCGGTCCATGTGTAGGATTAGACTATCGGAGGGTCACAGTGTCGGGGGCTTTCCTTTAGGCTAACCAGAGACCACGTGGGTTCGGCCCCCTTGATTATGTGGTGAAGCCTTAACCTTGTATGTTCACGACCCTAAATTTGCATTGTGCATATCATGATCTTGCATCTTCCAAAAATTGTTTTCAAACTCGTTTTCAAAATTTGCATTAAAACTTGTTTTCAAAATTGCATCAAAATCTTCATTTTCAAAACTTGTTTTCAAAATCACAATCCTGGGGTGATTCTAGCCTTTCCACGGCTAGGATTGCTTTAGGAAAGTATTACATTTAAAGTGACTTTCATGGTCCATATTTTCAAATCTCATTATTTTCAAAACCACTTTTCTAAAGTGGTTCTAACCTTCTTATGATTAGAATCGCTTTAGGAAAGTGAGATGTTTTTATACATTCTAAAAACTCTCTTTTTAAAAATATCTCTTCCTAAAAATCTCTCCTCTAACATGCTTTCCAAAAGCTCTTCTTTCCAAAATTGTCTTCTAAAAACTTCCTCCAAAAATCTATTTTTCAAAACCTCTCTCTTTAAACCCCTTTCCAAAACGCTCTTTTCAAAATCCACTTTCTAAAAACACCCCCTAAAAATCTTTCCAAAAACTCTCTCCAACAATCTTCCACCAAAATTCACTTTCATAAAAACTCTTTCCAAAATCTTCCCTCTAGAAACTCCTCTCTAGGATTTCCTTCCAAAAACTTGTTTCCAAAAAATACACTTTCCAAAAAATCCTTTTTCTTGGTGCCCAAGTCAAGCTTTAGAACCCACAATTAGGAAACCCTAATTTTCTTTCCAAAAACGTGATTTTCAAACTTGCCTTAAAACCTAGGTTTCCAAAACCTCTTGTTTTCTATACCAAAACTATACACATTTTCAAAACCTCTTTTCTACGTCAAAACTATAGCCTTTCAAATCTAGGGTTTCTAAAACTTCCCTTTCCAAATCCTTGTCAAATCAAATCTTCCCTTTAGGAAACAAAATCCAATCTTCCCATTTAGGAAACTAGATCCTATCCTTCGGTTTTGGAAACGAAATCAAACCTTCCCTTTTAGAAACAAAATCTAATCCATTCCTAATCCAAATCTTTCCTAATTCAACTCCTTCCTAAACTTCTCCTTTCCTAAACCTTAAGTTTCTAAAACTTGAACATAAAAATCTTTCCTAAATTTTAAAACTCAATTTCCATATCTTTCCTAATTCTATCTCTTTCCAAAGCTTAACTTTCCAAATCCAAGTTTTTAAACCTTTCCTAAACTTAACCTTTTCTAATCTCAAGATTTTCTAAAACTAAAACTCTAAAACTTTCTAAATCCTAAACTTTCTAAATTCGAAACTTTCAAACTCTAAAATTTTTTAAGTTCTAAACTTTCCTCAACTTCAAATCTTTCAAAGTCTAAACCTTTCCTCATTCCAACCTTTCTTAATTCCATATCCTTTCCAAATTTTAACTCCCAAATCTAGATTTTCAAATCTTTCTAAAATTCAAACTTTGAATCTTCCAAAAATTCTAAAGCTTTCTAAATTCAAATCTTTCTAAAATTCTAAGCTTTTCAAATTCAAAACTTTCTTAACTTGAAACTTTTTCAATTCTAAACCTTTCTTAAGCAAAAGGATACGTAGACAACCCTCATGGGTGCAGTCTCCACATTTTTCAAATTTTCAATTCCACAACATTTTTCAAAATTCTATTTTTACAATTTCTTTCTAATCCCCAAACCTATAATTTTCTTCAAGTTTCCAATTCTATGATCTGTTCCTATTTTCAATCTTCAATTTCAATTTCCAAATTCAATTTCAATCTTCAAATTCAAATTTCTCTCTTTCATTTTAAATCAAATCAAATTCTTCTTTTTAAATCTATTTCTAAATCAATTCTCTTTTTCTTACACTTGCATATCATGTATCATGTTAGTTTCTTTTCAAATATTCTTTTTCAAAGTGGATAGGATTGAACATTAGTTAGTTAAAGACTCTCATAGGTGAATCTAGGGTAGATTGACATGTAGGTACCGAAAGGGCGGGGTAGGGTAATGGCTTTGTGCGTCTTCCCTACACGTAACCAACCTCCGAACCTAGAATCACCGTTTTCAAAGACCAAAAGGAGTTATTTTCAAAAAAAGGGCTAAATATTTTCTAAAGGTTGCCAAACAACCTGTTTTCTTAAAAACCCTCTCTTGAGGAGATATTTTCAAAATCGTTTTTCAAAAACCCTAAGTGTAGTTTTTGGATTATGCTTAGTTTTTAGGTGACCTAACTCACCTTAATCAAGTTAGGTGGTGACTCCAAATCTTTCTAAAAGCCCTTTATTCAAATATATTTTCAATTCAAACCTAGTCGCACTCATTCTTCTAGGAGGGTGAGTTCTAACGAGAGAATACAACATTTTTCCTGCTTGTGTGAGTATTCCTCAAGTGCGAAAAATCTGGGCGTGACAGGGGGATCTCTTGAAAAGCTCATTTTTAACTAGAAAGTATTGGGTAGCCATCCTCCGGATCATCTTCTTATTGTTTTACACAGCCTAGGTAGGGAATTCTCCGGTCTGTATATATCTTTTGATGTTGTAGAATCAAGGTCGTTCATCTAACTCGGTGGTGTTGATGTAGTGTGACAGGGTATCTCCAACAAAGATTTGGAGGGGAGGGATTTCGAAAGCTTCATCCACTTTGATAGCCGCAGCTAAAGTAGCCAAGGCATCAACAAAACTGTTTTCGGTCCAGAGAATATGGTAGAAACCTATTTTCTGAAACCTTTGATAGAAGTCCTTGATCTGTTCATGGTAAGGAGAAAGTTTGTCATCCCTAGTTTGATACGCCTCTTTGATTTGTTGAATCACTAGATCAGAATCCCTGAAGACCATTAGCTCCCTAATCTTCATCTCTATTGCCAATCGCAATCCCAAAATGCAGGCTTCATATTCAGCAATATTGTTGGTATAGAGGTCAAATTTTAATTTGGATACAGTGGGGTAGTGATTGCCTTTCTCGGATACTATAACTGCCCCAATTCTTGCGCCCTTCTTGTTTGAAGCTCCATCGAAGTACATTTGCCACACCGGGTCTTCTTGTTTTTTGGCCTCAGACTCGGCGTATAAGATATCTTCGTTGGGGAAGCTAGGATCCATGGGTTGATACTCTTCAATAGGGTTCTCTGCCAAGTAATCTGCTATTACTTGTCCCTTAATTGCCTTGCGAGTTGTGAAGACTATGTCGAATTCAGCCCGAATTATATGCCGTTTGGCCACTCTGCTGGAAAGAGTGGGTTTTTCGAATAAGTACTTGATTGGATCTATCTGGAATATGAGGTAAGTGGTGTGATGCAGCATGTAGTGTCTAAGCCGATGAGATGCCCATGCCAAGGCGCAACAAGTTTTTTTGAGCATAGTGTATTTGAACTCATATGGTAAAAACTTTTTGCTGAGGTAATAAATGGCCTGTTCCCATCTCCCAGTTTCGTCATGCTGTCCCAGAACACATCCCATTGAGGTCTCGAGAATGGTCAAATACATTAAGAGGGGCCTCCCTGGAGTTGGTGGTACCAGTACTGGGGGCTTCAGGAGGTATTCCTTGATCGTCTAAAAAACTTGCATTCTTCATTCCACTCCTTAGGGGTGTTCTTTTTGAGTAATTTGAAAATTGGCTCGCAGAGGTGAGTCATTTGGGAAATGAATCTGCTAATGAAATTCAACTTGCCCAAAAAGGATCTAATTTCGGTCTCTCCCCTCGGGGGGCGGCATTTCAATGATCGACTTTATCTTGGCAAAGTCCACTTCTATCCCTCTCTTGTTAATAATAAACCCCAATAGCTTTCCAGACGAACGCCGAAAATACACTTGGCAGGGTTGAGCTTGAGTTGATACATGCGGAGCCGATCAAATACTTTTCGCAAATTGATGAAATGGTCCTCTTGGGCTCTCGATTTGACTATCATGTTATCCATATAAATCTCCACTTCTTTATGCATCATCTCATGAAAGAGAGTGACCATGGTCTTTTAATAGGTTACCCCAGCGTTCTTCAGCCCAAAGGGAATTACCTTATAACAGTATACTCCCCATGGGGTGATGAAAGCCGTCTTCTCCCGCTCCTCCTTGGCTATTTTGAGCTGGTTGTATCCCGAAAATCCATCCATAAAGGAGAACATCTCATGGCCGGCCGTGTTGTCCACCATGATATCTATGTGAGGCAATGGGAAGTCGCCTTTTGGGCTGGCTTTGTTGAGATCTCTGAAATCGATACACATCCGGACTTTCCCATCCTTTTTCAAAACTGGGACAATGGTGGCCAACCATTGGGGATATTCAACCACTTGCAGGCATCCAGCATGGAACTGCTTGACTACTTCTTTCTTGACTTTCAAACTCCATTCGGGCTTGAGCGTTCGGAGCTTTTGTTTTACAGGCTTGATTTGCGGATCTAAGGGGCAACGGGTTGTAAGCACCCCATTTTTGACCGCTCGGCAGTCTACACTCCGTCCAGACTTGTTTTTAAGTCATTTTGGGCATATTCCAATCAAAACCAATTCTCTAGGTCCAAATTCCGTCTTTTCATCGCTTCGCGGGCCTGTCAGCCCCAAATAAGAGGCAAAATGACCAAAATGCCCTTAGGGGCATTATCCTTTCTTATTCCAATTCCAATCCCTCTCTCGAGACAGTTTATTCCTCGAGACGGTCCGAGTAGCAAAACTACTCACAAAACTGTTAGAGTAGCGGAAACACTCACAAAACCGTTAGAGTAGCGAAAGTACTCACAAAACCGTTAGAGTGGCGGAAACACTCACAATCCAGGCACGTTTCTTCGAAGACGGTAAGACCCCTTTCCAATCCCTCTCTCGAGACAGTTTATTCCTCGGGACGGTCCCAATCCAGGCACGTCTCTTCGGAGATGGTAAGACCCCTTTTCAATCCCTCTCTCGAGACAGTTTATTCCTCGAGACGGTCCGAGTAGCAAAACTACTCACAAAATCGTTAGAGTAGCGGAAATACTCACAAATCATCAACCCCGTCCGAGTAGCGGAAATACTCCCAAATCATCAACCCCGTCCGAGTAGCGAAAATACTCAACCGTCCGAGTAGCGGAAATACTCAACTGTTAGAGTAGCGGAAATACTCAACTGTTAGAGTGGCGGAAATACTCACAAAACCGTTAGAGTAGCGGAAATACTCACGAATAGGTCGATATAGGGAATTGGCAACAAATCCCTGTGTCACGACGACCGCCGTTAGAGTGGCGGAAACACTCAAGACCCAGGTCAACACCCGTGTCTGTTAGCTCACTTCGGTGAAAAATGACCAGACTACCCTTAGGACCTTTTCCGAGACTTTTCGGTCAAGATGACCATTTTGCCCCTAAGCATCCGAATGCCCCGGGAACCACACCAGCTCTGGGTATCAAACCGATAACCCCCTGAGAATACTTTTTATAGTGTTCTCGACCTTCCTTTACCTTTCCAGATCATTCCGAGTCAGTTTCGGCCAACCTGGTACAAAATGACTGTTTTGCCCCTAGAGGGCCGGTTTCCTTTTCTGACCACGCCGGCTCTGGGAATCAAACCAGCAACCCCCGGGAACATTCTGAATAATATTTTTAGATCCCAAGTCTTCTTCCGGGACAATTCGAGTCTGTCCCGGCAGTTTCCTGGTCCGATTGACCGTTTTGCCCCTAAAGGCCCGGTCAACCTTTCCGACCCACCTTATCTTCATTTTTCAAGTCAAATACCTCCAGGACACTATTTTAAGTGTTCCTGCTCCTTTCCAGCCTTCCGGGTCATTCCCGACTCCTCCAAATCATTCCCGGACTTTCCGAAGTCACTCCTAGTGAAGCTAAGCTAAAAGTTGCATGGTAGTCACTAGTACAGGCGCCCAAATCTAGTCAAAGATACGTTGCTTGCCAACCTTAAACCTTTCCTAATTGGCTGGCGCCACTAGTAGTGGCGCCAAGCCAAAAAATGGCCTGGCGCCACTCCTAGTGGCGCCAGTGTAAAGTTTGCCCTAGCGCCACTGCAACAGGCGCCAGGTTTGTCTAACCTCTATAAATATAGAGCCTCATTCAACGTGAAAAAGGTCTGCAAACTTAACTTAGAAATCCCATATTTCGATATACAGAGCTCGAGCACCTCCAAAACCCTAGCCTCCCTAGGTTTTCCCAAACCCTAGCCTCCTATACACTCATACACTCATCCATACACTCATACACTAGCCTTCAACCATCCTTTGAAGACTTGAAGAGCTGCCATCCAAAGCTTGAAGACAACTCTTGAAGATTGAAGGTGAAGATCAAGACAAAGACCGAAGACCAAAGACAGCGCGGCGCGCAAAATAAAGAAGACATACGGTAGGCTTTCTCTTTAATTTTCTGCACTTCCCCCCTCTCTCTTCTCTCTCCAACCCACTTGGGTTTTCTCTATTTTAATCCCCCATCTCTTTCCCCCCCTTTCTTTGCATGCTTGAAACAAGGGGACTCCCAATCCATGTGTAGGATTAGACTGTTGGAGAGTCACCGTGTCGGGGGCTTTCTTCTAGTCTAACCAGAGACCACGTGGGTCCGGCCCCCTTGATTATGTGGTGAAGCCTTAGCCTTGTATGTTCACGACCCCCAAATTGCATTGTGCATATCATAGTCTTGCATCTTCCAAAATTCGTTTTCAAACTCGTTTTCAAAACCATTTTCAAACTTGTTTTTCAGAATTTCTTTTTCAAAAACTTGTTTTCAAAACCACGATCCTAAGGTGATTCTAGCCTTTCCATGGCTAGGGTTGCTTTAGGAAAGTGCTACATTAAAAGTGACCAATACGGTCCATATTTTCAAATCTTGTTGTTTTCAAAACCGCTTTCCTAAAGTGGTTCTAGCCCTCTTATGGTTAGAATTGATTTAGGAAAGTGAGCTGTTTCCTACTTTCCAAAAACTCTCTATTCAAAAATCTTTTCCTAAAAATCTCTTTTTCAACATACTTTCCTAAAACTCTCCTCTTCAAAATTGTTTTCAAAAACTCCCTTCCAAAATCTATTTTTCAAAACTCTCTTCTTCAACTCATCTCCAAAATCTTTTCCTCAAAATTAACTTTCTAAAAACACTCCCTAGATTCACTTTCCTAAAAACTCTCTCCAAAAATCTTTCTAAAAAACTCTCTTTCCAAAAATCTTCCTTCTAGAAACTCTTCTCTAGGATTTTTCCTTCCAAAATCTATGTTTCCAAAAACACACTTTCCAAAGATTCTCTCTTTCCAAAAATCTTTTTCCAAAAACTCCCTCTCCAAATTCACTTTCCAAAAACTCCTCCCTAGGATTCCCTTCTAGAAAACCTTCGTTTCCAAAAACGCACTTTTCAAAAACTCTTTCCTTAGAAGCCCAAGCCAAGCCGTAGAACTCACAATTAGGAAACCCTAATCTTTTTCCCAAAAATATGATTTTCAAACTTTGCCCCAAACTTAGGTTTCCAAAATCTTTTGTTTTCACATCCAAAAGATACACGTTTCCAAAACCTATTTTCTACATCGAAACTATAATTTTTCAAATCTAGGGTTTCTAGAATCTCCTTTCCAAATCATTGCCAAATCCAATCTCCCTGTTTAGGAAACTAGATCCCGTCCTCCGTTTTTGGAAATAAAATCCAACCTTTCTCTTTTAGAAACTAAATCCAATCCCTTCCTAATCCAACTCTTCCCTAATTCAAATCCTTCCTAAACTTATACTTTCCTAAATCTTAAGTTTCCAAAACTTGAACATAAAAATCTTTCCTAAAGTTTAAAACTCAACTTTCAAATCTTTCCTAGTTCAACCCTTTTTCTAATTCTACCCCTTTACAAATTCTTTTTCAAATCCAAGCTTTCAAATCTTTCCTAAACTCAAACATTTCCTAATCTCAAGATTTTCTAAAACTCTAAAACTTTCTAAATTTCAAAATTTTTCCAAATTCAAAACTTTCTAAATTTGAAACCTTCTTAAGTTAAATCTTTCTAAACCTAAAAACTTTCTAAATTCTAAACTTTCCAAAACTTCAAAATCTTCTCAAATCTAAAACTTTTCTAAACTCAAAACTTTCTTAATTTAAGACTTTCTTAAGTTGAAACTTTCTTAATTCAAACATTTCCTAAACTGAAAACTTTCGTTTTTCAAACCTTTCCTAAAACGAAACTTTCTTATTTTCAAAACTTCCTTGTTTTCAAAGCTTTCCAAATTCAAAACTTCCTTTTTTCAAAACATTCCGATTTTCAAAACTTTCCTAAGTTGAACCTTTCTTAAACTAAACTTTCTTAATTTAAAATGTTTCTAAATTCAACACTTTCCTATTTCAAAACCTTTCTTGAAACAAAACTTTCCGATTTTCAAAACTTTCCTAATTCGAAACTTTTCTAAAATGACACTTTCTTAATTTGAAACTTCCCTAATTTGAACATTTCCTAAATCTAATCTTTCCTAATTTCTTAAACCTTCTAGGTCATGTCAAATCTTTCCTAAGTCTCTTCTCTTTCCTAAATCTAAGTTTTTTAAACCTTCTCTTTTTCAAAACAAGTCCATTCATTTCCAAAATTTCAAATTCCAATCTCCTTTTCTAATCTCAAATCAAATCCAGTTTTCAATTCAATTTCTTTCTTCCAATCCAATCTCCTTCTTCAAATCCACTCTTCTATTTTCAATCGGACTCTGGTCCGAACTACGACTGACCTGATTCCCCCAAAGGGATACGTAGGCAACCTCTATAGGTGCGGTCACAATACTTTTCAAACTTTCAATTCCACCCTCATGGGTGCGGTTTCCAAAATCTTTTCAAATCTCAAATTCCCATCTACTTTCAAAATTTCTATTTTCAAATTTCTACTTTCAATTTTCAAACTTTCCAATTTTAATTACATCTCTTCAAATCTATTTTCAAATCAAATCAATTTCTTTTCAAATCAATTTCTATTTTCCAATTCTCTCATCTTGCATTTGCATATCATGCATCATGTTAGTTTCTATTTAAACATTATTTTTCAAAGTGGATAGGATTGGCTAATAGTTAGTTGAAGACTCTCATAGGTGAATCTAGGGTAGATTGACATGTAGGTACCGAAAGGGCGGGGTAGGGTGATAGCTTAGTGCGTCTTCCCTACACGTAACCAACCTCCGAATCTAGATCATTATTTTCAAAGACCAAACGGAGTTATTTTTCAAAAAGGGCTAAATGTTTTCCAAAGGTTGCCAAACAACCCGTTTTCTTAAAAACCCTCTCTTGAGGAGACATTTTCAAATTTTTTTTCAAAAACCCTAAGTGTAGTCTTCGGATTACTCTTAGTTTTTAGGTGATCTAACTCACCTTAATCAAGTTAGGTGGCGACTCTAAATGTTTTTCAAAAGCCCTTTATTCAAACCTGTTTTCAATTCAAACGTAGTCGCACTCATTCTTCTAGGAGGGTGAGTTCTAACGAGAGAGTACAACATTTTTTCCGCTTGTATGAGTATTCCTCGAGTGCGAAAAATCTGGGCGCGACACGGGTGCTCGACAATAAATTCATCCAACCCTGGCATATCCTGGTAGGACCATGCGAAGACATCAATATAGGCGGCCAGTAATTCCAGCACTTCCCGGCGTTGCCAATGATCTAATCCCGCCCCAAGCTTGACTTCTTTTGGGGATTCCTTGCTTCCCAAATTAACTGTCTCTATCTCCTCAATATTAGGAGTCTTGCGGTTGTCATGTTTTTCCAACTGCTATAAAATCTCTTCTGGGACCTCATTAGTGTTGTTGATATCAAGTTTAATTCCCAAGCGTTGATAGTTGAATTTAGTTTTGAAATCGTGATTAGTCAGAATAGGCATTCTTTCAATTAATTGGCCAAGACGTTGGACGAGTGGGTTCCTGATTAAAACAACAAGGAGGGTCATTCAATAACAGGGAAGTAATCCTTCTCTTTTTCATATATAGATATTTCCTACTCTAGCTCCTGATTTGAAAATGGAAATAACAATAGAAAGATAGACAGATGACAAAGTTTTAGGGAGTTAGAAATGCATGGAGTGCCTCGGCAAGCTTGTACTGAAACTTGCTCGCCCGGATGAGATTCTCACTATCCCAGTTATCAAGATTCTCTCCTGGAAGGGCGGGCCTGATTGTGCTATGCTCCGGTACTTCCATGTCTGAGAGTGAAGGTACATCGATCATCAAGGCTTCTTGAAAGTGATTGGCTTGGCTGCCTGCTTCCTTCTTTCCTCTCTTAAGGCCATTGTCGTCTTCTGTCAAGCAAAGCTCTGTGAATTGGAGTGTCACCTCTTCATCTTCTCCCTTTCCTGGTGCAATCCTCTATCGCTTCCTCTTTTGGGCTTGCTCCTTGATTTCCTTTTTTGTCGGCTTGTACTCGAAGCCAAAAGTATGTTTTTGGGACGAAATGTCAAGAATTTCGGGAATCCCTTGCAACTTCCTCCCTAGCCCTTTGCCTGGATGATATCCATTCTTCTGAAAGTAGCGAGCAATCATCTGTACATTGCTTGAATACCTTGGCTCGACCATATCTCCCTCATGTATTGCGGTAACATACTCCAGGGACTGGAAACAAGATGGGGCAGCCAACTCAGTGTAAGGAATGGCGTCGGCTTTGTAAATTGCAAACTCCTTCTCAGCGTAGATGGAAATTAGCTTAGCCTTGATGATGAATTTGATCTTTTGAT
Source organism: Euryodendron excelsum (assembly GCA_033060915.1). Lineage (NCBI taxonomy): Eukaryota > Viridiplantae > Streptophyta > Magnoliopsida > Ericales > Pentaphylacaceae > Euryodendron > Euryodendron excelsum. The sequence goes on from CM065382.1 coordinate 9,055,946, forward strand.
GGAGACTGGATGGCACCACCCCTGTTGAATGAATCCAACCGTCCAAGTAACATGTTAAAGGTCGAAGGTATCTGCAGAACTTGAAACTTGATGGCAAAGGTAACAGGCCCTATCTCGACAGGTATCTCAACTTCCCCCATTGTCTCTCTCCTGGATCCATCAAAGGCCCGTATGATAATGCTGCTGTGCTTTAAGTGAGATTGGTCCATCCTTATTCTCTCCAAGGTCGAGTACGGGCACACATTCAGAGCTGATCCATTATCCACCAGCACCCTTGATACGATCATCCCTTTGGTTTTGACAGTTATATGTAGGGCTTGCGTATGTCCCGTCTCATCTGTGGGGATCTCATCGTCAGTAAAGGTGATGACATTTGGTGCCATGATAAGTCCCACCATGTTTTGTAGATTTTCAGGGGTAAAGCTATCTAGCATGTGGGCTTCTTTAAGAAACTTAAACAAGGCATTACGACGAGTTTCAGAGGTGAGAAGCAGGCTTAACATAGAGATGTGGGAAGGGGTTTTCTTAAGTTGCTCCATCACATCATAGTCATTTTTCTTTAAGGCTTTGGCGAATTCAGAGATTTCGTGTTCCGTCAGAGGATTAGAACATTCTCCCTTCTTATCTTTTCCTTCTTCTTCTTCTCTCTATCTCCTCCGAAGGATAGCATCGGCCTGACCTAGTCATTCCCCTAATTTCCGCAATAGATTCTTCTGTGATTTGGGTAGGAGTTGGGGGGTAATTCCAGGGCACCCTATGCAGGTTAGTAACTGGCATTCGAGACAACATAGGTAAAGTTGTTCTTTCTGGTATTAGTAGAAAAACAGGTGCTAGCTCTTTCATCTTGGGGAGGATGAGCAGGGTGACGGGTGACAGAGGGATGCTTGGAGGTGTGGGAGTATCTATGGGAGGCGGGGGCCTCATGGCTCGTTGAGGGTCTGTGTGGGAGATGAACCCGGCCATTGCAATCATGGGCTCCAGGACTTCTGGCTCTTGGTAGGGGATGAGAATGATACGAAAGTACGGAGGGTGAGGTAAGGCTTCAGTAGTTTGCATTAGACTAGTCTGCATAGGCCGGATGATTAGAAAATGTTCTAGAGCAGTGGCCTCAGGGAGGTTAGTTGCTTGAACTTTGACTGGGAGAGCGGTCCCCTTTGGGATGAGGATTTCTTGAAGGCCCTTAGGTGGCTGTTCTGAGGTTGGCTGAGCTTTATCGGGGTTCCATTCTTTTCTGTCATCCTGAATAATTTCCAATAATTTATCAGCCACGGCCTTCAATGTAGTGGAAATGTCGCCCAATTTTCCCTCTACATGCCTTGGATTGATAGCTCGATCACTTGGTAGGATGGCCATTTTTTCCACAAGGTCCATGTCCACTTGCATTGGTTGTTTTCCTCATTTTATGGCGAGGATCTGTGTAGCGTTTCCTGCACTGCTTTGTTGATCAAGACTGTTGCTTTCTTTGGACATTTGTGCTGTTCTTTGTTGGGTACGGACTGGCGTTCGGAGGACGGGGGTCACTCGCGTTCATTTCTTTCCTTTTCTTGGAGCAATGGTGACCTATAATGTAAGCAGTTTCACCAAAGCTTGGTAATCTTCGGCCTGATTGAGCTTAGTTTTCCAACACCACAACACATGCAGGTTCAAGATGAGCCTTTCAATCTCCAATCCAACCAATTGGTCGCTTCTCGAGCCCACAAGGACCTATTGGAGCCATAAATACCATTATTCCAGGCAACTTTCTGGACTGGGCGGTCCCGAAAACTAACGCCATCCAGGTAGCTTCTCGGGATTGGGCGATCTCAAGGACTGACACCTCATCAAGTTCCAGTCGGTTCACTTCTGTCGCTTGCTAGCCCGCCAATGTAAAATGTCCGTCATTTGGTAGCTCTCTGAGACCAGGCGTTCTCAGAGACCAACACCACTTTTACAGGTAACTTTCTGGGACCAAGCGTTCTCAGGAACCAACACCACCCTATAAGTAGCTCTCTAAGACCAGGCGTTCTTAGGGACCAACACCGCATAGGTAGTTTTTCGAGACCGAGCGGTCTTGGGAACCAACACCTAGGTCAACACCGGCGCCTGCTAGCCCGACTAGGTGAAAAATGACCAAACTTGCCTATTGGGCCTCCAGGCACATTTTAGAAAAGTTTAAAATCCCTCAAAATGGTAAGTCCACCTTTCCAGAATGTTACTAATCAGTTGGGGGTATTTTACAAACCGTTCGGTCCCATTCTAGTCCCGTTCCGGCTAACTTCGGTCAAAATAACCGTTTTGCCCCTGAACGTCCCAACACTGCACATATCCCACCGAACGGTGAAGGACTCTCCCAAAACCATCCCTGAACAACCCGGTACGCTTAACACAACATGCCAAACCATTCCTGACCATTTTCAACCAAACTCGGTCAAAATAACCATTTCGCCCCTAACAATCCAAACGCGCCCCGAAACAACACCGGTTCTAAGTTATTGAATGGCGGATCTCGTCATGAACCCCCGTTTAACCTAAGGAAGACCTCACGACACCAAACACCCATGACTCGATAAAAGTTCCCTGGAGCGTCTCACAGATGCTTCACCTAAATTACCTTTTCCCCCGATTCCTTGGATAATAATGCACCATCAAATGACTTGAGAAATGCGTAAACCAAGGAATTTCTGAAAGCTTGTTCACAGATCTTTCCATCGATACGGTTTGATTAGATAGATCACTTCTCAAAGCCCTTCATCGTACGGTGCGAAAACTACAAATTCCAGTAACTCCTGGAGCGTCTAGCAGACGCTCCGCTAAAGTTGACCATTTTCCCGATTCCTTGATTATAACGCACCGTCAAACGACTTGAGAAATGCATAAATCTGAAAATTCCCAAAAGTATTTTCAGAGTACTTTCTATTGGTACGGTCCGATCGAAAGATCGCTTCCCAAAAGTCTTGATCATTCGAAATGGAAACAGCTACTTTCGAACACCCACGGAGCGTATCACAAAAGCTCCGCAAAGATGCCATTTTAAGAACGTTTCCCGATACAATATCTCACACTTTCGAACACCATTCGAACTTCTCAAAAACACGAAAATTCATTGAAAACCCTAAGAGAACACCCTAGGTGCGGCCGATTTTCCCGAAACCTTCCCAGTTGGCTCAATTATCGAGACAAAGTTTAAACGAACCTTCTTGGTGATGGAGCGTATGCTACATGTGCCCAAATTTTGATCAGATCAATCAAATTTTGATCAACCATCAAGATTTAACCAGTACACTGGGTGCCACGTGGCATTCTCCCAATGGAATAGTACCCGCGTATATAGGACATGCGCCTGTGTAAATTTTACACATGCGCATGTCCTACATGCGCCAGTGTTAAAAAATTTTGCCTATAAATACCAGACCCCCCATTGCATATTCGAGCACGGAAAATTGATGCGAAGCCCTGCTAAAATCGCTCCAGAACCTCAAATCTCTACACATATTCCACTCCTCCAACACTTAGACTAGATTCTACTCTCTCAAGTCTATACACTTCACCTATAAAGCCGTATACTCCATTACACACTCCATTCCAGCCCTTCATGCCTTCTTGAAGTCATTCAAGCTCCAATCAAGACATCCATTGAAGACTATAAGTGTGTTGAAGGCAAAAGGTGGTATTTCTTTTACATTTGTGTCTTCCCCCATTCCTCTCTTCTCTTCTCCCCCCTAGCCTACTTAGACTATTCTCTATTTTAATCCCCATCGACACCCCCTTCTTGCATGCTTGAGCCAAGAGGGCTCTTAGATCATGCCTAGAGGAAAGCAAGTGAGAGCCACCGTGTAGGGGGACCTCTCACTAGCCTACTTTAAGATGGTATGGCCCAGGAGCCTCTTGTTTATATGGTGTAGCCTAAAGTCCTTGTATGTGATCATAACCCCTTTGCATATTACTATTTTGGCATTATGGCATTTTAACTTGCATAAGGATTGTTTTCTAGCTCTCTAATTTCTAAGATTTTCATTCTTTTAAGTATAGTGGTTGGAATGACCCCACAGAACCCTTTCTTAAGTGGTCTCCCTTTTGTTTTTCCATAGGAACCCTCTCTTGATGGAATGGTTTTCTTGGAAAATGGTTTTCAAAATCATCTTCAAAAATGATTTTCAAAAATGTATTCTTTCCATCTTTGTATTAAAAATGGGGCCTTAAAAAGTTGTCATCATCATGTTGATTTTTGGACCCCTTACACTCTTGTCAAGATTATGGTTATAATGGCCATGAGGAAACCTTCCTTGGAATGGTCTCCAATCACCAACCATATAAACCATACTCTTGACTAGAGTCAAAATTTTCATAGAAATGATCTTTAAAAGGGTTGTCCACCAAAGTTCATTGCATAACATGTTTTGTTTTTCAAAACTCTTTCCAAAAGTGCATTAAACCAACTTTCGAAACCATTTTCCAATCCAACCCTAGGTTAACTTGACCCTAGTTATCCAACCCTAGGTTAACTTGACCCTAGTTGTCTAATCCTAGGTTAACTTTATCCTGGTTATCCAACCCTAGGTTAACTTGACCCTAGTTGACCAACCCTAGGTTAACTTGACCCTAATTGGCTAACCCTAGGTTAACTTGACCCTAGTTGACTAATCCTAGGTTAACTTGACCCTAGTTGTCTAACCTTAGGTTAACTTAACCCTAGTTATCCAACCCTAGGTTAACTTGACCCTAGTTCATTCACCTTAGGTTAACTTAACCCTAGTTAGCTAACCTTAAGTCAACTTGACGCTAGGTTAACCTAACCCAAGTTAGTGAACCTTAGGTTGCCCTTAACCATAAGCTAACCCAACATAGGTTAATATGTTTCAAGGTTCCAACTCATGAGCCTTTTTTGAATGATCTTTCAATTTTAAACTATTCTCATTATCCATCTCTCCAATATCCCCTACTCTCATGATTTCAAAAAAAAACAACTCCATAAACTCTTCAAATGTCCTTATACTCCATCTTCAAGACATTTTCAAAAATGCTTTCAAAAGGCCACAAACCTAAGGTGTCCCTAGCCCCCTCATGGTTAGGAATTCTAAGAATAAGTGATAAATCAAGAACAACCTCTAAGGTTGTTCATATTAGGATTCCAAACCCCTAGCCATTTCCAAAAACCACTTTTAAAAACTAATTTATCAAAACATTCTAAAATCATGCATCCAAGGTTTTCAAAACAAAACTTCAAAAACACTTTCAAGTTCTCTTGAGTCATGCGAAAGTATTTTTCCAAAACTCCCTTAAGTTGATCTAAAAACATTTTCAAAACACTCCACCATCCAATTTCAAGTCAAAACTTCCAAGACCACAAAGAGTCTTCAACTTCCAAAGACCTCAAAGTGTCTTAAATTTTTCCAAGACCACAAGAGTCTTCAACTTCCAAAGACCTCAAAGTGTCTTAAACTTTTCCAAAGACTCCAAAGTGTCTTCAAACCTTCCAAAGGCCCTAATGCGTCTATTTTTCATCAGGCTCTTGCCCGAACTACGATTGACCTGATTCTTGCCAAATAAGATACGTAGGCAATCTAAAATGGTGTGGTCATAACTTTTATTTCAACTCCAATCCTTTTTTCAAAAATTCCAATCAATTCAAAGTTTTTATTGCAAACTCTTTCAAAATTTTCATATTTTCAAACTTCTTCAAAAAACTTTCATCATGCATCATCCATCCGAAAAGTGATGACTAAACCCAGTTTTCAAAATTCTAAAGTGGACATTAAGTGGACAATGGTAACCAGTTATTCTAGTGAGTGAACAAAGGGTGATTAAACATGTAGGTACTGAAAGGGCGGGGTAGGGTGATAATCTTAGGATATCTTCCCTATACGTAACCAACCCCCGAACCATAGATTTATGTTTTCAAATGACCAAAATGGAGTTATTTTCTAAAAGGGCTTAAATCTTTCTAGAGGTTGCCAAACAACCTATTTTCTTAAAAACCCTTTCTTGAGGGAGTTTTCAAAACTTTTTCCAAAAACCTTAAGTTTAATCATCGGATTAACACCTAGTTTTAGGTGCCCTAACTCACCTTAATCAAGTTAGGTGGCGACTCCTATTTTTCTGAAAAGTCCTTAGTCAAACCAATTTTCATACCTAGTCGCACTTGTCTTTCTAGGAAGATGAGTTCTGGTGACAGAGTTCCGTGTTTTTTGTCTTCAAGCCGAAAGGACCTTGGACACCCAAAAAACCGGGGCGCGACAATGGGGCAAGGAAAAAAAATAAGGAAAAACAAACAAAAGGATTATATGTTAGGTTTTTAATTTGGAAAGGTTTTATGCGATGTATGGCCTAAGGATGCCCTTGCCTCTTAAGGGAAACTAAACATGATACTTTAGCTCATGTCTGGAGATAGGGGATTGCCCTTGCATGCAAATACTATACCTACCCCTGTTCATTCATCCATTCATAGATTCATTTGATAATGAGAACGATTTTATTAAGATGAATCCTTTTTGGTACATAGAATTTCTCAAAAACACATAGAAATGGGGAAGGGGAACATTTTTCTTGGGACTTCCAGCTATTCTATATTTACATTATAGGATTCTAAACTACTCTTGAGCCTCCGGATTTGCTTTATTGGTAGGAGCCCTTGATTTGAATTGCTCCCTTGTTTTCTTGGCAACTCTATCTCCATGAGCGAAGATGGATTAGGGCCCCTCTTTATGAGATGACTTTGATGCCTGCCATGAATCCTTAGGGTCTCGTGGTACCCTTAGGAGTTTTGGGTTGACTTGAATTTAGACGAGAAGGTCTTTGAGCCTTTCTCTAAGGGTTGATTGGATGTATGAAGATGCAATGACTTGAGTTACTTTGAGAACTTTTGTCTTGAAGTGAGTTCCGATGCGTGAGCAGTTATGATGCATGTACATGGAAACAACAAGAATTAAATAGCGTAACAGTATGGATTAAACAAAATATATAAGAGAAAATAAAGCGGTCGCCCTTTCCTCCTTGATTTTGAAATTGACGCGTGTGTCCTAAATCCGGCAGAGGTTCAGCTATGCATGGGGTGCTACATGAGCATGAGGTTGGGGGTTTACTAATGCTTCCTAAAAAGCTCGGTCCCCGAACCTTCAAACCTCCGGCGTCCACCCCTGAAAGGGTGAACTCCATCTTTGGTTGGTGGTTCAAGCGGGGAAACTATCAAGAGACTGTATGCTAAGAAACTGACACAACATCCACCCACAGTCAATGTACTGTTCCCCCTTCTATCTAGAAGGATAGTAGCCAGGTAATACATGCAAGATGCAAATGCAAGTGAGCGCATCAAGTGTGTGTGAAATTTTTAAAAATGGAGGAAAGGACCCAACAACACACATCACATCCTGTTCATTCATTCACAGACATGGCAATAAATAAGACATTGAATAAAATGTGAATAAAGGTCCACCTACAAAAGAAAAATGCAAAGAGTTAGTAACTTTTCAAAAAACTCAATACAAGGTAAAATGTATAGTCAATGTAAGAGCATGAATGTAAGCAATGAATGCAAGCGATGACACTTATTTCAAAATTGTTTCGGAGAATAGAATTTGTTTTGGAAGCTTGGAAAATTTGAAGAGTGGATAAAACTTGACAAAGTAACTGGAGATTCTGGGTGAGTGAAGGGTGAAGAGACATGCTAATGGTCTAACCCTCTAAGTGTCCCCAGTAGAGTTGCTAGTATGTCACGCCCCAGTTTTTAGGTCCAAGTCCTTTCGGCTTGGAGACCAAAAGCACGGAACTCTGTCACTAGAACTCGTCTTCCTAGAAGGACAAGTGCGACTAGGTTTGAAAATTAGTTTGACTAAGAGCTTTTCAGAAAAATAGGAGTCGCCACCTAACTTGATTAAGGTAAGTTAGGTCACCTAAAACTAAGCATCAGTCCGAAGATTGAACTTAGGGTCTTTGGAAAACATTTGAAAAATTTCCTCAAGAGAGGGTTTTTAAGAAAATAGGTTATTTGGCAACCTTTGAAAAGATTTAAGCCCTTTTGAAAAATAACTCTATTTTAGTCTTTCGAAAACAGAAATCTATGGTCCGAGGGTGGGTTACGTGTAGGGAAGATATCCTAAGATCATCACCGTACTCCGCCCTTTCGGTACCTACATGTCTAATCACCCTTTGTTCACTCACTAAAATAATCGGTTACCATTGTCCACTTAATATCCACCTTAGAATTTTGAAAATGGGGTTTAGTCATCGCTTTTTGAATGGATGATGCATGATGCAAGTTTTTGGAAGAAGTTTGAAAATAATGGGGGTTTTGGAAGAGTTTGGAATAGGAACTTTGAATTGATTGGAGTTTTTGAAAAAGGGATTGGAGTTGATATAGAAGTTATGACCTCACCCTTTTAGGTTGCCTACATATCTCATTTGGCGAGAATCAAGTCATTCGTAGTTCGGGCAAGAGTCCGATGGAAAATAGGCGCATTAGGGCCTTTGGAAGGTTTGAAAATACTTTAGGGTCTTTGGAAAAGTTTAAGACACTTTGGGGTCTTTGGAAAAGTTTAAGATACTTGGAGGTCTTTTGGAAAATTTTAAGACACTTTGAGGTCTTGGAAGTTGAAGACTATTTGTGGTCTTGAAAGTTTTGACTTGAAATTGGATGGTGGCGTGTTTTGAAAATGTTTTTGGATCAACTTGAGGAAGTTTTGGAAAAATGCATTGGCATGTCTTAAGAGAACTTGAAAGTGTTTTTTAAGTCTTGTTTTGAAAACCTTAGAGGTATGATTTTGGAGCGTTTTGATGAATTAGTTTTGAAAGTGGTTTTTGAAAATAGCTAAAGGTTTGGAATCCTAATATGGACAACCATAGAGGTTGTTCTTGATTTATCACTTATCCTTGAAATCCCTAACTATGAGAGGGCTAAGGACACCTTAGGTTTGTGACCTTTTGAAAATATTTTTGAAAACGCCTTGAAGATGGAGTGTAAGAATATTTGAAGAGTTTATGGAGTTAGTTTTTTTGAAATCAAGAGAATAGGAGGTTTTGGAAAAAATGGGTTATGGGAATAGTTTAAAGTAGATTGATCATTTAGAAAAAGGTTCAAGAGTTGGAACCTAGAAGTGTACAAACCTAGGTTGGTTAGCCTAGGGTTAGGGGTGACCTAAGGTTAACTAACTTGGGTTGGTTTATCTTAGGGTTTAGATGACCTATGGTTAGCTAACTAAGGTTAGGTTAACCTAAGGTTAAGGTTACCTAGGGTTAGCTAACTAGGGTAGGGTTAACCTAAGGTTAGGATGACCTAGGGTTAAGTTAACCTAAGGTTGGATAACTAGGGTCAAGTTAACCTAGGGTTGGATTGGAAAATGGTTTTGAAAATTGGTTTGATGCACTTTTGGAAAAAGCTTTGAAAAACAAGACATGTTATGCAATGGACTTTGGTGGACAACCCTTTTGAAGATCATTTCCATAAAAATTTTGACTCTAGCCAAGAGTATGGTTTATATGGTTGGTGTTTGGAGACCATTCCAAGGAAAGTTCCTTCATGGCCATTATAACCTTTATCTTGACAAGAGTGGGGATTTCAAAGATCAACATAATGATGACAACTTTTGGAAAATTATTTTTGATGCAAAGATGGTGAGAATGTATTTTTGAAAATCATCTTTTGAGAAGGATTTTGAAAACTATTTTTTAAGGGAACCATTCCATCAAGAGAGAGTCCATATGGCCAAACAAAAGGGAGACCACTCAAGAGAAGGTTCCATAAGGACATTCTAACCACTACACTTAAAAGAATGGAAATCTTAAAAATTGGAGAATTAGAAAGCAACCCTTATGCAAGTTAAAATGTCATGATGCCAAAGTGGGAGTTAGGGGGTAGTAAGGAACTCTCTAACGCGTGATTTCTAAGGTCTCGTCCTAGGCTTCAAGAGGACAACTCTTTGAACCATTTTTGAAAGAAATATAGAGCTTGGAAATGACATGAAAATAAGAGCAATGTAAGCATTGTAGAACATGACAATAAGTATAAAATGAAGCCAATCATACAAGACATGATCAAAATAGTAATATGCAAGGGGTTATGATTCACATACAAGGCTTTTAGGCTACACCACATAAACAAGGGGCTCCTGGGCCATATCATCTTAAAGTAGGCTAGTGAGAGGTCCTCTTACACGGTGGCTCTTACTTGCTTTCCTCTAAGCATGATCTAAGAGCCCTCTTAGCTCAAGCATGCAAGAATGGGGGGTTGTAGATGGGATTAAAATAGAGAATAGCCTAAGTAGGCTAGGTGGGAGAAAAGAAGAGTGGGGGAAGACACAAATGTAAAAAGGATACCACATTTTACCTTCAACACACTTGTAGTGGTCAAAAGATGCTTTGATTGGAACTTGAATGACTTCAAGAGGGCTTGAGGGGCTGGAATGGAATGTGTAATGGTGTATAAGGCCTTGTAGGTGAAGTGTATAGGCTTGAGAGAGGTAGAATCTAGCCTAAGTGTTGGAGGGGTGGAATATATGTAAGGATTCGAGGTTGTGGAATAGTTTCAGCAGAGTTTCGCATCCATTTCGGAGATGGAATATGCAAAGGGGGGGTCTGGTATTTATAGGCAATCTGGAATAGGCTTGGCGCATGTGCTACATACACTTGGTCAAAATTTGACCTGGCGCATGTGCTACATGCGCAGGTATTGTTCTATTGCCAAAATGACACGTGGCACCCTGTGTACTGGTTAATTCTCGACTGTTGATCACAAGTTGATCAATCTGATCAAAATTTGAGCACATGTAGCATACATTCCATCATCGGGAAGGTTTATCCAAACTTTGCCTTGATAATTGGGCCAATCAGGAAGGTTTCGGGGGAATCGGTTGCACCCATGGTGTTCTCTTCGGGTTTCTCGTCGACTTTCATGTTTTCAAAAAGTTTAAATTGTGTCTGGAAGCATGGGATATCATCTCAGGAAGCGTGCATAAAAGGACACTTTTGTGGAGCGTCTATGATACGCTCCGAGAGTGTTTGAAAGTGGTTGTTTTGTGTCATGTGATCGAGGCCCTCGGGAAGGGATCTCTTCCATCAAACCGTACCGATGGAAAGTACTCTAGAAACACTTTCGAGAATTCCCAGATTTATGCATTTCTCAAGTCGTTTCATGGTACGTTTCAATCAGGGAATCGGAGAAAAAGTTAACCTTGGCGGAGCGTCTGCGAAACGCTCCAGAGGTTGTTGAAAGTTGTAGTTTTCACACCGTATAATGGAGGGCTTCAGGAAGTGATCTATCTGATCTAGCCGTATCGATGGAAAGATCTATGAACGAGCTTTTGAGAATTCTCTGATTTACGCACTTCTCAAGTCAGTTGACGGTAAGTTATAACCAGGGAATTGGGAGAAAAGACAATTTAGGTGGAGCGTCTGCAAGACGCTCCAGTGAACTTTTATCGAGTCGTGAGCATTAAATTTTGCAGGCTCCTCCTCGGGTTAAACAAGGGTGTATGGTGAAACCCTCTGCTCGAAATCCCAAGACTGGTACTGTTTCGGGGCATGTTTGGATTGCCAGGGGCAAAATGGTCATTTTGGCCAGGATTAGCTGGAAATGGTTAGGAATAGTTTGGTGTGTTGTGTTAAACGTGTAGGGTTATTCAGGGATGATTTTGGGGAAGTCTTTTACTGTTCGGCGGGTTTGTGCAGTACTGAGGTGTTTACGGGCAAAACAATCATTTTGACCAGAGTGAGCTGGAATGGGACCGAAATTGGACTGAATGGCGTACAGGGGACGCCTAACAGTTTAGTAACATTTTGGAAAGGTGGACTTATCGTTTTGAGAAATTTTAAACTTTCTTAAAACGAGCCTGGATGCCCCAGGGCAATGTTTGGTCATTTTTCACCGAGTCGGACTAGTAGGCGCCGGTGTTGACCTAGGTGTTGGTTCCCGAGACCGCCCGGTCTTGGAAAACTACTTGTGCGGTGTTGGTCTCTAAGAATACCCAATTTTAGAGAGCTACCTGTAGGGGTTGTATTAGTTCCTTAGAACACCTGTTCTCAGAAAGCTGTCTAGAAGGGTGGTGTTGGTCTCTAAGAACGCCCGATCTCAGAGAACTGCCAAATGATGGACATTCTACATTGGTGGGCTAGCGGGTGCCAGAAGTGAACCGTCTGAAATTTGATGAGGCGTTGGTCCCCGAGGTCTCTCGATCCCAGGAAGCTACATGGATGGCGTTGGTTTCCAGGATCGCCTGATCCGAAAAGCTGCTTGGAATAATGGTGCTTATAGCTCCAATGGGTCCTTGTTGGCCTGAGAAGCGACTAATTGGTTAGATTGGAGATTGAATGGCTCGTCTTGAGCTTGCATGTGTTAAGGTGTTTGAAAACTAGACCCGGTTGAGCCGGAGAGTGCCGAGCGGGCAAAAATGAGGTGCTTACAATTATTTATTATTTCTTGTTTTGTAATATATAAATTAATTATTTTTGAAAGATATTATTGAAAGGTTAGTCAAGAACCACTATTTAAATCTAATTTTTGCATGCATATCTATCTACTATAATAATAACTGAAATGTCCATTTTTTTCTCCGGTACATTTGTTGTGAAATGTCTTCTTCATCCTTTATCTATATGTTTTATTACACTATTGCCCAGTCTCCTCATTCACCAATCAGGTTACTGTAAGCATGTCACACGCCGTAGCCGTATAGCACCAAATCTCCACTATGAGGTATTGATAGAGTTTGTCAAGGCCAAGAGAAAGACGGTTGCTCAGGTAATATATATATATATATATATATATATATTTCTTTATCTTTTTTCTCCAATGAAGTCTCATGAAGTGTGATTTGCAACACTAAGGGTTTGGTAAAGCTTACTTTAAGTTGGTTTTATTTGACTTTTTTTGTTTTTATAAGTTAAGATAAGAAAAAAAAAAAAAAAAGCAAAAACAAAAAACTTAAAAAGCATTAAAAAATTAACTTTTTTACTTACAAACTAAGAAAACTAACCTTCAAAAATTGATAAAAAGTCCTACCAAACGAGTCTAAGTTGACTGTAAGTCAATATAACCGAACAATTGGTAGTTGCTTCCTAATCTTATGGTATAGACATAATCCTGTTATGAAATAAGACAAAAGATTTAAAAGGTAAACAATAGAGATATTGGTGTCTTGTTGCACCATCACTTCTTTCCTCCGCCACCACCACCACCATATAATAAAATACTACAGAAAAAAAAAGAAAAAGAAAAAGAAAAAAAAAAGAAGATGTTTGATGCTTTCTTATTGCCAGATGTTTAGAGATCTGATACTAGGCGGCTTATAAGACAAAAATTTTCTTTCCAGATAGACATAAGTTGATCTCCTCAATGTGTTTCTGGGTCTTTTGCTGCAACAATCATGTGGCCACCTCCTCCCATCTATGTTGCCATCGCACACTCAGCCAATCCAAGGGCTTGCAGAGACCAATTGATTTCTTCGCCGATTCAAACCTATTGCTGGCCCGTCCAAACCTTAACCGCCTTAACCCTATTCAAATATATATACGCATATGCATCAACCCGATGATTTACGACCTAAGCAAGAAACAAGGTCCAATACAATCAGGTTAGTTTGATTGTTTTCCTTCCTTCGTTGTTTTCCTTCAAAGTTCTATGTTCTAGGAGGCTTTTGCAGCCATCTGTGTTTATGGATATTTCATCCTCCAGTTATAGCTTTGCAAATTGGTTGTGAGACATTCACTTATTGCTTCTCAGATTGGTTGTTCGATTGAAAACTTTTAGTTAATGATTGTGGTAAACTTTTAGTTAGCCAGATCTCTTCATAGCTCAAAATATATGCTTTTTTGTCCTTACTTTATTATTTCCCTCTATTGATTGCATATAAGGTAGAAAGTGCTTTATGATATCTAATACTATTTGACCTTTGTCTCACAGCCTTTAGATATTGATGTCAATTTGTACAGCCAAAAGAGTAAATGTATGAACTTAATATAGTAGTTCATGAAGTAGTATGATGACATGAAAATTGTGCAGGATATATTCTACAATTCATTAATCTGTATCATGAACACAATAATAATAAAGAAAGTTTACAGTGTCACTATAGCATGTTCTTTCTTATTTGAACTTCTCCAGTTATCATACTTTCTTCTTTTACCTTTTCTCATTTGTATGCATTCAACGATAATGTGGTCAGCACGTGCTTTGCACGTGCCAGACCACTAATATATACATACTAGGATATTCAAATCCTAGTATATATATACTAGGATTTGAATTTCTTGATCTGCAGTATAGTTCCTCCACTTGGATTAATAGGTATATATGTAACATGTTTAATAAAATACCACTAATCCTAAAATTTCACAAGTGAACCTGTTAAATAGATATACATACACAGAGCACACAGAAAAATATTTTGAAAAAAAATTAAAGTTTACCTAAATTAGAGATGATCCACTATAAAAGCAGGCAATAGACTGACTTCTAACAAAAAGAATTATCAACCAAGGGAATATGATTACAAATAATAAAGATTAGCAATAATGGAGATTCATTGTTAAACCTTACTAATAATAGAGATTACTTTTGTTAGTGAAGAAAGTTACTACGTGGTTAATATATTACTATATATTGTACTATAAAATAGTTTAATAAAACTCAAAAACTTGTAGCATAATCTTATCATATCTCTAAAAAGTTCAAGTATACATATATAGAGTACTTTATTGAATTATAGTCACTTTTTTTTAGTTATTAAGTTCCATAAAGAAAGTCGTTTAACATGATAAGTCTACTGAAATGAGACATTGCACATGTTAGAAAAGTCTTACAATTTAATGATGCCATCATTCTAGTATAACAGGTATCGTGTTAATTCAATTTAATGATAATACGATGTTTTAGAATTTATAGATTACCCTTCAAATTTAATTGATTTTTTTTATTTGTATTCATTTGGTGTATTGATATCTTTGAATTGTTGCAATGTTGGGTATTTGATTCGGGTTGATTTTGTGATGGGAAGGAATTGGATATTGCATTTGTCAAAGCCACCAATAATGTAGAGAGTCCTCCAAAAGAATGTCATGTTAGAAGTGAGTACATAGTATCTATATATTTCACAATATCTTGATTTCTTTTATAATTTGTATGATAATATTTTTCTATATAATCTATTATTAGTGGATCACGTAGTTGAATCTGAAGTATAATTTAAGTGACTTTAATTGAATACTATTGAATAAATATAATATTTTAGAATTTAGGGTTAATTACACAGACACTCCTTGAACTATAACTTATATCAGTTCACTCCTTTCGAGTACAAGAGCATACAGATTGACCCTTTAGTCTATTGCAATTTAAATGTCAATAAACACCATTAATATAGGAGGTAAAATTACCATCTTAACCTTAAGTAGTCAGATTACCACCCCTTTCCCAACCGTTGTGTTATTCTCTCACACCACCATTACCGACCCATCTCTTGCACCACCGCAGGTTGCCTCCTCTAACCTCCACCAATCACACCTCCTCACAAACCCTACATTGCCTCTTCTCCTTTTTGCAACCACTGCCTTCATCACCATCACCATGTTGTCCCCTATGTAATCCCTCCCCCTCATCTCTTCCATCAAAGCCCTCAGCAACCCACCTCCTCCACCCATTACCATGCTACCATCATCGACCCACCCCCAGAATCAATTCTCAGCAAGCAGTTGCCCACTCTCAAAGCATAAAGAATTGAACCATAATCATATTTGAAGAGGTTTACATTTGGCTCTATAAATTCTTTCCCATCCATAGTGATTACAAACCCACATTGAAGATTTTTTTTTGGGCATAATTCATGCTTTGGATTGACTATTTGTTGATAGTTTTGTTTTGTGAAAAAATGTGCAATCTCTTAATTTTTTTAAATTAATTTATATTGTTGGAAATAATGTTTCCCTATTAAACTATGAGTGTAATAAGTGTTTTAACTAGCAACTAGAAGCAATTCTGAAAATAACAATATAAAACTTAAACCACGTACCCGATTGTCGTATTTAAATAAGAAATCTTGAAGATGAACAGAAGATAGAAGAATTGAAAGTTAAATCAAGTCGAGTGTGTGACACTTAAAGACAGATGTGCCCCCCACAGTCGGTGCTCACAGGAAGATGGGTGTTTGCCTCCCAAGATGAAACGATCTCAGCATATTCTAAGTAGCACTTCAATAAAATATGCTCAGTTGAAACCAAATGATTCTGCACTCTCTCAGAGGATAATGGGTGGAGGAAGAAAATGTAGTGCAGAAAAATCTATGCAATGCAATTTTGGAAAAAAAAAATCGTAACTATGAATGCACGATTCGACTCTATTTATAGAGCCCAAGTGTCTGTTCATTGCACCAATTCGAACAGGTACCAGTAGCCAAACAGTCCCTTACCGGAGAGACATATCACTTCGCTGGAAACAAAGAGACATAACTCTTCGCTGGAACGACACCAATCAACGGATGCCTGTTCATTGCACTGGTTCGAACAGGTACCAGCAGGCAAACAGTCCTTTACCGAAGGAACACATCACTTCGCTGGAACGGCACCAATCAACGGTCAAAAATAAAATTACATCCAGCTCTGGCCCAAAAAGATAAAGGTTGAATTGAATCATGCCCACGTCTTGATCGGACGGGCAGGTAGCGGCGACGCGTGGAGTATTGGTTCAAACCATGGGTTTCATAGGTCCTCTCTCTTTCACAAAAGTGGAATGCCCCTTGGGGCTCAAACCTTACTCCAAACTTGAGTTATATATGCACAACATGTTTCCCATAAGAAATTAATACGGGATAGTTTACTTTCAACTACATAACCCATATTCAAGAGGGTGATTTTGGAGGCCAATAACTCATTCAATCTTACACGAATTTGAGCAAGTAAATAGTCAAGATTCAACTCCTCACGAAAGTGAATTCAATGCACTAAGGACTCGACACAACAGAGGTATGGGTCCTACTCTTATATTAGCTCAAAGATGGACAAAATAATAGATTAACACCCATATATATTGGCTCAAAGATGGACAAAACAATAGATTAACACCCATATATATTGGCTCAAAGATGGACAAAACAATGGGTTAACACCCATGTTTTTCTAACATATATCTGTTTGATTTCATGGTTGGGAACTTGGGATTGATTGTTTGGGTTCATTCCTGTATATGAATGGGCGCACGTGTATGTCCGTGCGTCCACTTTGTTGATTTTGATATTTCAAACTCAATTGATAATTTTTTTTTTTTACGTATTTATTGTGTGTTTCTGCTATCAAAACCTTCTGCGGGGTGCAATTTTTTCTGTCTATGCATGTATTGTTGGATCATGTGGCTACAAGTTCCTAATCGTTTTCTAAAGAGCTACAGTTTGATGGATAAATTAGTGAAGCCTCAAACCGTTGGATAAAATCATGCACCATATGTATTATATTTTATATCATGTTTAGTCAGTCTGATAAACTTGACTAGAATGATTCGTTGGGATGGAAGACCAAAACAACAAGTCTTCAACGACTACTTGATTTTGGATAAACCTCACAATATATATTACCGATGTTGACTGTGAAGAGTTGAGGACTAACAAGGTTGTTGAAGAAAAAGTAAGAATAATATTAACAGCTATTTTGAAAATAACGTGAAAGTTCAGTTATAAATATGATACACATATTGTTAGACTTGACAGATTAATTCTATCAAGAGAATTAAACCCATACAGTTGGATAAATTTCATCTCAACTACAATCAAATCCTATTGGTCATCCCTTTGACATCCTTTATTTTCTTGTTGGTTATTTTGTAGGTGATCTCTTTTCAAGTCTTCATGTATGAGTATTGGTATGTATTGCTTTTGATTAATTGGTTCGAATCTGTTTTTGAGTTTTTTTATTTTTTGGTTTATGTACGTTGGGTGGGTGTGAGTGCCCATTATTGGTTTGAAGTTAACCCAAGTACTTGGCTGTATTTTTTTATTGAATGCAGATGTTGGACAAAGGCTTTTGATTTCACCTGGCGGAACTGATAAAGAGCAAGAGATGGATAAAGCAAGAGAGACTGATTCTGGCTAGAGAAGAAGATAGTTCCTGATTTTCCCCGTGTGTACTTCTGCGTACAGATATATATATATGTATATACTATATATATTTACATATGACCAATGTAGAAGTTGGTGGTAAAATCTTTTTTGAGTGCAATCTCGTCCAAAAGTTTTTTGTGTGGGCATTTTGGTCCTCAAAACAGTGTTTCACAATCATGTGCCAGTCACATGATTGATTTATGTTAGATTTCCTAACAGCAACCTAGCAGAATGGTTGAATTGAAATTTTTTTTTATAGTTGAGGGGACCTAATTGTATGCTTTTTTTTTTTTTTTAGTTGAAAGGAATAAAGTGATACCGAATCATAATTCAAGAAGTGTCCGTGTAATTAATCCTAGAATTTATAGATTAGTATCTAACATTTGTATGATAATATTCTCCTATATAATCTCTTATTAGTGAATCAAGTAGTTGAATCCAAAGATTAATTTAAGAGATCTTATGTAGTTGACTACTATTAAATAAATACACTGATAATATCTTAGAATTTATAGAATAGTAGATTTATTCAATAGTTATATAATCAATTGCCTCTGTGACGTGACATTTTAAAAGTATCAGAGTATTTACAACGTCATGTAAAAAAGAGACAAATTATAGGAGTAAACACAACTTATATATATATATATGATTACTTAACAAATGCAAAAAAATAAATTATTTTAGAATAAATTACACAAAAATTCAGTACCGTTCGATAAATTCGATATTGGTCGGTATCGACCGGTATTTGCTGATATGACCGGTGCTTGTTGATAATTATGGATTGAACACAAAACATGCGTTAATTAAAGTGGTTTGTATGTTTTATTATCTATTGAAAATCAAGTGTTAAAATCTTGTAAATAATTTGTTCAATAAATTTTTTACTTTTCAAAAACACAGTTAAATAACATAAAATCTAAATATATAAATTCATTGTTTTACATATATGCTAAGTCTGGCCAGACTTAAAAAAAATTCTCAAATCTGCTTATTAACTTAATCGGGCTAAAAAAAAAAATGATGCCTTATAAACGAAGGATAGGCTTAGCTAGTCACCCCAGGCCCTGCATTTTTGCATCCATCTATGATCATACACATCAAAGTTGGATTTATTAATGCTCAGTCGTGGGCCTGTACTTATTGCAAACTCAAAATTGGGCCTTAAACGAGGGTCGAAGCCCATACGAACCCAATAAAAGACTAGTGGATTTGGTGGGAGTGGGATTCAGACTGGCCTGTCCAAGTACTTAGCCTTACAACCATCCTGGACCAAGCTCTTCATGGACAATGTACAACCCGAGTACCCGACTCCAAATTTTTATTTTTATTTAAATCATAATTTACAACTAAAAATTTCGAAAATTTTAGATGTCCTCATATACAGTGTACAACCCTCCTTCAACCCACATTCCTGTTGACTTGAAGAGAATTTTGGAGGAGGAAATGTCATAGTCGTGTTTTCTTTGGTTTTGGTTTCTTGTGTCGGTTGTATTGCCCTTTACAAAAATAAACAAATTATGTTCATCTTATTTTTTTTAAGATGACAATAATTTTTCTCCAATTGTCTTTGTTGATAACAATAAATTAAATATTAATAAAAAGCAAACAAAATCATACAAATGCAACCAAATACATAAATGGCTGTTTATTATGAACTCTTTTAGATGTATTATAAAGGTGGCACATATTATATATGTGTGCTATAGTACACTTAATTATTTTTTTACTTGTTAGTAGTTACTTAGGTGTGTAAGAAGTTGAAAACGTATGTTCCATGTGAACAAAAGGTGAACTATTAATAATAATTTTTTAAATATTTTAAGTTAATTTAAAAATATAAAATAACATGACAGATCTTAACCAAAATTTCAATAGCTTTTATAATCGTATAGATATAGGTATAGATAAGTCATAAGATTATTAAGGGAAAGCCAAAATGGGTAAAAAAAAAATTACATCTGCAATTTACCATTTTCTAGTTTTAATGTATCCTATTAAAATTTTCATTTTTTTCCCATCCCAATGGAAGTAGTGATTCGTACTATTCGTGACGTGGCGCTCTTCAATTAGTCATACCAAGAGCGGAATATAAAGCGTACCTCAGTCAATTCCGACCGAAACTCGCAGACTCATCCTTCGCGGAAGCCCTTTTCTTTTATATGCAATGGAGAGAAACAGAAAAGGGGCAAACGTCTCTCTCTCTCCAGAATTTACGCAGGAAGCAGTTCTCTAATCGACCTTCAATACGTTTCTTCGTGAGCTCTTTCTCTCTCTATACGTATACATGTAACATTCACTCACAAACAGTGTTGCATCGATTATCCATCTGTAAGCTTATGTCGATTTCGAAATTGCATTTTGCAATTTTCTAGTTTTATTGTTAACAATTTCACATCAATATTTATTTTTGTCCGACATATATTAGTGATTGATTTCGAAAATCAAGTTCCATTGTTGATTTATCTATGCCGCAACTTATAACTATCGACTATAATTTCTTCAATAAATTTCATTTCGAAATACCAAAAGTTCGGTCATCGTCAATAATGGTGGATTTACTGGTTCTGTGCTTTCCTTTCATTCTTTCCCCTTAAAAAGTAGGTCGTATTATTTTCTGGCTGGCCATATTCTTAAGTTACTCCGGTTTTTAATTGCAGTTTAATCATTGATTTTTCTGTTAACAGGATACTTTAATGATAAGGTTATTCAGTAGCTCATGGACACCGATATAAACAATTTGTATAGAGCTCTGTGTTATCACAGGTTCTGAGTTAACAGTTTCTGAACAGT
The DNA here is from genome assembly GCA_033060915.1 of Euryodendron excelsum. Lineage (NCBI taxonomy): Eukaryota > Viridiplantae > Streptophyta > Magnoliopsida > Ericales > Pentaphylacaceae > Euryodendron > Euryodendron excelsum. The sequence goes on from CM065382.1 coordinate 9,076,786, forward strand.
CAAATTGTATTCATCACTGCTAATACACTAAGCTGTGCTCATTAGAATTGACTTCTTATATACATATATAGATATATATGTATACATCTCTGCGTGTATAAAATCTGCTTTGATTATGTGACTTTGCAATCTAATGATTGTTCGGTGAGTTATGCAAACTCTGTGCTGGAGTTGCTGTTTGAGAACACAGTTATGCGGTTGTTGTCACTAAATCTCTACATCACTAATTGAGAGAAATTAATTTACTTATCATCACTCTAATGAAAAGGTTTGTGATGCAGTGATTGCTACCGGGTAGGGACAATAATCGTCCAAATGAAAATACTAATTAGGCGAATGTGAGATTGTTGGTCACAAGTGAATGCCAGTGATACATTCGTATTTGCTATTTTTGTAGTCCAATGCTCAATTCAATACCATTTGAGATTACCTGCAATAGCTTTGATAGGAAATTTGTAGTTGAAGGAAATGGTCACATCACAAGCACAGTTCCCATTAATTTCAATAGAAAGATGGACAAGTCTATGATTCTATCTTTGGGTATAATGCGTGGCCACCTTGCAAAATCATTGATTCTCAAAGTTAACAAACAAATCTTTCTACCTCGTGGTTGGCATGGTTATGGGTTTCTATACATTTTCCTTCCTTTGCGTCCATTTTCCAAGTCAATGCAGTTTCGGGCCTCTTTGCATCATTAACATTCTTCCATTTTTGCATGGTCATAAAGCTATTCTGAATTGAGTTGGAGCTTCAGCAACTGGCCGTCTTACTAGATACAGCAGCTCTCTGTTAAGACTCATGTCGGTCCCGAACGATGAAAGTATGCCTTCTCATTCACAGGTACCTAATGCCACTACTTCTCCCTACTGGTAAGCATCACAATGCATTAAAGTAATACTAATTTGCTTTAAATCACTAGTGAATTAGTGGTTGCATGAAATGAAGTTAGATGACCTCCATAAATTTAAGTTATATCATCGAATTGAATACCCTAACACCGAAAAAAAGTAACCCCTAGTCATCTGTATGCTTGCATTATTTTAAGTTCTCCTCGTACTCGTAGAGCCTTCATCTTGACCTACATTCTAGTGATTATTCTTTTCTCAATGATAAAAGACAATAAGGACACTTCCTATAGAACTGCTAGAGTCTTGAGATGAAACAAGAAATATTACAAGCAGAGAAGTATAGCGGCAAAACAATGCAGTAGCTGAAGAATGGCAATTTATGGAAGTTAGATGAGTATGTAATTGGATGATGCATTGTCCCTTGTGGTCAGTTTTGTGCAGAATTAAAAATTGTATCCTTATATTGGTACCTTTGTATGTTGTAGAATAATTCTTGTGTGAATGTGCTGTCAATTGATTAACAAATATTTTCTTCAATGATTGATTCTAGGCATGTTGGAAAGCTCGTGTCACTAGTTTTACTAAGTTGTTTTTAAAAATTAATATTTTAAGGTTCATCTGAAAAACTTAACAAGCAATAGTTTTGGCACTCTCATTCTGTATATTACACCAGCCTGTTGCTGTAATCCTTTTCATGGGTCGGTGGGGAAAATAATCCCAAAGCCGTGATTTCATGATTGTAAACATGCGTGATGAGGTAGTATAGGTTGGGGTTTCAATTTTATTCTTGATTCGTGAAAAGAAGTCATCTGGCAGCTATCATCTCTGTTACATCTCCAAAGTGTCTTGTCAAGTTAATGCAAAGTAAAAAGTTGTTTCAAGCCTTGCATATTTTTTATTCATTTTCTTCTTTGGGGCTGAAGACAATCTTGATGAGAGAAAGGGAAAAGAAGCTCTCCAATATCAAGCCCTAGTTTGTTTCTATTGGATCATTCTTGGTGGAAAAACTGTGTTGGGAATTTGGATGTGAAAAATTATCAATAAATGATATTTTTCCAGATTGTTTCAGTGAAAATTTCTTGTCCAATATGTTCAAGCTCTTTCATCATAAAAGAGATGCACATGCCAGCTTCAGTAATGCACCTGCATCACCATGACTTGTTACGTAATCATATGCCCCAAAGCAAAATAAAGAAAAAGAGGCCTTACAATTTGATGGGCCCTTGATCAATGGTAACAAAGTCTTTGTTGGTTTGATCCCAATATAATATAAGTCCTACTTCAGTTGCAAAGGTAATATTCTACCTCATATTTGTTGTAATTTCTGTACTTATTTTGTTGTCTTTGCAGCTTTCATCTCACTTTTTTGGTGACCTTCTTGATTCCATTATTGTTGATGTTGCATCGGAGTGTCATCGAATAGCAAGGCTAGGTCTTGATCGTAATGTGGAAGAAGAGGAAGAAGAATTGAGGCTGTCAGCACAAGCCCAGGTCAGAGTAGCTGGTCCAAGTAATAGTGGTGAAGCAAATGGCAAGTATGTGGTTGACATATTTGGACAAAGGCATCCCCCCGTTGCCAGTGAAATATTTGAGTGCATGAATTGTGGGCAATCAATTATGGCTGGAAGGTTTGCTCCTCATTTGGAGAAATGCATGGGAAAGGTAATTATCTTCTCTGTCCTTGTCAATGTTGTCAACTCAACAAAGTTCTAATGTAACTAGCTGGGACTTGTTAAAACCTATTTCCGTAAGTTTATTTCCTGCTAAGCACATTTTGTTCAATTTATAAGCTATGATAGAGATCAAATGACAGGTATTTTGTTTCTCATCATCCATAAAATCCCATTTCATGAGAATATGCGTCATATATATATATATACACGGACTTCTGCTTCCCATCTTTTCCCTGCTTTGTTACAGGGTAGAAAGGCCCGTCTCAAGGCAACAAGAAGTAGCATGGCCGCACAGAATCGGCAGTCACGAGGCAGCCCTGTTTCCACCTACTCCCCTTATTCTACTTCAAACAGCATGAACCGTTTATCAAATGGAACACCTGGTGTTGCAGGTGAGGAATACTCAAATGGCACCTTAGAAGAGCCATGAAAGGAACTTGAACAAGGGCAGGCTGACAAATCCACTTCAAGTCAGCCACAAAAAATCCACACCAGATGCATAGGTTGAGTGTGGGATGATCATAAACTATGGTCTTTTTTCTTTTTTCCATTGTTTTTCCCCCTCTCCCTCTCTTTCCCTTGAAGGATTATATGGGTTGTGTTGGCTTCTATCATAGCAGCACAAATCTGTCTACATAACAGTAAATTCCATTTTGTTTTGGGGTATTGCGGTCACAGATTTTCGGGTCTGTTTATACACATCTTAATTAGTCCCCTCTTTGGTCTGGTCAAAGACAGGTCACACATGCCGAGACTAGAGTATTCATAAGGGATAAATTTCTAGTGGCGTAGTCCCAAGAGTTAAACTTGAATTTGCCATCGTATGAGGGGGTGTGGTTGGGGGAAGGGGGGAAAGAAAAAAGAATTGCAATGCTGTTTTTTAATTTACTGAAAAAAGTTAAAAAGGAGAAATTTCTATGATAATAGTTCAATGCGTTCATTAAACCGAAGCTGCAAATCAAGAATTACTTGGGGCCAGTTCTGGCAATTTTCTTCATTTTTTTTATTATTTAACAAAATATTTTTCAACCTCGGAAGACGAAAATGCTTTTCATCCTGGGAGCTTAAAAAGGGCTGGGCAGACAAATCAAATTAAAAAAGGACGAAAATTTATCCCAAGCTAGAAAAACTAGGTAAGAAATCTCAGCTCACAATGGAAAACAAAAACAAAAAAGAAAGGGAAAAGAATGAGAAGAGAAATGTCAGTTGCCAAGTAAAATTTTCGTTATTTTCCTAGAAAAATGCTGTCAAAAAAGGAAAGAAATCAGTCAAAAAGAAAAAGAGAAAAGGAATGAAAAAAGACATTTCCGTTGCCGGGTAAAATTTTTGTTATTTTTCTAGAAAAATACCGTCAAAAAAGGAAAAGAATGAGAAAAAAGTTATTTCCGTTGCCGGGACTTGAACCCGGGTCTTTCGGGTGAGAGCCAAATATCCTGACCAACTAGACTACAACGGATTTCGCTTTAGGGGATGTAAAATATTTACACAAATACGTATACAAAATAAATGGGAAGACCTTACAACACTAGGGCTGCCATTTGAAAGTTGCCTGTAGGATGTAACATGAAGCTGTACAGTAGCAGGTAGGTGATTATTTCTTTCTTTTGATTCATAAACGCTCTTAACGTGTGATTTAACTTCACACAAAACAAGTTCATTGGGGCAGTGATGTACCATCGTTGAGTTCTCCCGTCGTCTTCTGAGCAGAAGAGTAAATCATCATCACAAAAGATTTTTGAATAAAAAATTGTAAGAGTAATTTCTATAACATTTTTCTACTCATACGAAAGCTAGTGAAAGAAAGGTCGTAACAAGTGCATAAGACTCTCCCGCTTAGAGGTAGTAGATAGACAGCCTTAAATCTACATGGGTACTAGTACATAGAATGTAATTCTGTTTCAAGAACTGGGGTCTGCTGTTTCTTGGTGATTAATACGGATATAGAATCAATGGCAAACATATAAGAACAGAGAAACATCTCCACTATTCATATTAAATAACAAAATCACGTGTACAAAGATCAGAGTTTTATGGTGTCAAAGTACAATATTTCTGTATATTCATGAAGGCCTCTTCCTCTTTCTAACAAGCAGCCTCTCTAGTCTGCAACCAAAACACAGAAAGCAAATGAACCAAATGGGATTTGGGCCGTATAAAGTTATATACAAGTTCAAACTGTTCGATTAGTCAAACAGTTCCCAATCCCGAGTGATTTTTGCAGCAGATTGTCTAGGCTTTGAAGTGCCAAGGCTCCCTACTCCCGGATCAAATGTCTCCCACTTGGTGGGTGCTGTCATGGCGTTGCTACTATTGCTGAAAGGATTTGAATTTCTAGTCTTTAGATTGTCAAGTGCATCCACAAAACTCTGGACACGACAGACCTGTGCAGGAACATTGGATGTGTGATGTTTCCATCATAGCAATTCATAGTGACATACTATAGTTGACCTGAAATTACTTGAAGCATTTCATTTTTATGGACAGTTCTCCAAGAAAGTGTCTCCCTTGCATATATAACTATATAACTATATATATATATATATGTATAAACACAATTATTCGACATTATACCTCTGCTGCACATCATATTGAAGCTTTTAGTTGTGTTTTAATCATTCATACACAATCACAATACAAAAAGTCACAAAGTCATCAAACGGCCATCTCATTTCATGGTGATGCAAGGGAGCCAAAAATACTAACCTCAACCCGCCTCTGCACTTTTGCTTCTCCATCAGCCTCAATGGTATCTAGTTTAAGCAACTGCAGCATAAGCAACTCCGTCAAGACAACGAATTCCTTGTCCGCAGCCTTGGTGCCATTATGAACAGCTGCCTCCAAGGCAACAACCTAAACCAAAAATTAAAAATAAAAGAAAGTAGGTTTCCTTGGAGCCGAGTTATATGGTTCACTACTCTTAAAGGGATCCTGACCTTGTCTGAGAGCTTATCAACCTCTGCTCTAACTATGGCAACAGCTTCACAGGCTTTTAATATACAGTGATTTCTTTTCATCTCCTCGAGCTTTTTCTCTTTGCTTGCTGGGTCTTCCAATAGAATCACCTTTGACATGTCTATTACACCAGCCATGTGCAAACATTCCTCATCCTCCTTTTCTTTCCCTCTAAACAACAATCTCTGCTCCTTAGGCTCCAGACCAGTTTCGTGGGTTAGAACCCTTTTTAGATCCCCTTCAATTAGGCCAAAAGCAGCAATTGCAAGTCAATTGCAGAATGTATGAAAGCAACTACATAAAAATTGGTATGGATTACTGAAATGAGATCTAAGTCCAAAGATGCCCATAAAAACCAAGGGGCATTGATTGTAACATGGACTTCATATCATTCCACACGACACTTGTGTTATAGCATTTCAGGTGTGTCCAGCTTGATTTGTACATTTCATTTTTTAGCATTTGAAGTATAAATGGACAATTTTCAAGGGGTTTCGGTAATTGACCTGAGCTAATGTTTTGTATCATCAATTGCTGAGGTGATTCAATTACTTATGATTAAATTGCACAGAATGAGCCTATTATTCCAAATGATCTATGAAAATAAAAGAAACAGATCTGGTTCTTCATTTGAAGCCAAAAGCCCGTTTACTAAAGCAATTATACATCATCATCACGGAGAAGAAAATAAAATCCAATAGTGAAAATAAAGAATGCATATGATCTTGGAGTGAATTCAGAACTAAGGAATGTGGCAGGAAAAAGGTTTCTTCAGGGAGAAAGAATCACTACGAATTCCCCAGGGTGAAACACAAAAATCAGTTAGTGATGGGCATCCCCACCTTTCTAATACTACAAGCCTATAAGGAGACCAAACAAAGCAAATATTACAAAAAGAGTCAATAGAGAAATAATAAAAATCAAAATCAAAAAGAAAATAGAGGAATGAAGAAAAAAGAGGAAAGTTGAGGGAATACCAAAGGTGGATTGAGCAAGGACGGTGATATCATGATGATATAAGCCATGAGAGACCTTGATCTTGATCATGGGGCCTCCTGAAGTAGCATCACCACCACCACCACCACCAGCAGAAGACCCAACACCTCTCTTCTGAACAAGCAAACCACCAGGCCTCAGCTCCCAATCAATGATGCCCACCCCACTGCATTTGTACCCACTGTTCTCTGCAGCATCAACACCAACACCAACACCAACACTACCTTTCTTTGAGGTTGTTGATGATCTTTTCATGCTCACCAAATATTGACTGATAATCCTAAAAAAGGAAAATAAAAAAATTGAAAAAAAAGGGGTGAAGTTGATTGAAAGAGGTGAGAGGTGTGTGCTGCAATGGCACGAGGAAGAGGAGGAGGGTTTGAGTAAAGAGTGATTAAAAGAAACGAAAGGGGCTTTGGAACCACTGATAAAGACATTGGAAAGCAACTTTTCAACCGACTCCTGGTGTAGCCGTGGTCGATTTCTAAAAATAAAGGGTTTGGAGCACACATATAACCTAGACTAGAAGATTGCTTGCAAATTCCTTTTGACAGGGCTGCCTAATGTTGTGCCAGGCAACTACGCACAGCACACATATATATATGTATATATATATCTTTGTATTTTTTTTTTTATGTGACCAGGTGTTGGGATTAAATTGCGAGTACATCGACTAAATCCCTTGCTAGTTACACAATTTATGTCAAGATTAGAGGGTTCTCAATAAATAAATTTGTTTTTGTCTGATTCCAAGAGAGTTTTTAAATTTTGAACTTCAAACGCTTGAGTTTACAGTCCATCATTTTTTCCACTGGGCTGTCGCTTGGGTTTGGACACAACACATTGTATACCCTTTCAGTCCATTTGGAAATTGGATGAGAAAACAAAAGAAACTAGAGAGAATAGAAAGAATGGTGCGAAAGGGGAGCAACCCAATGGTCCAATGCTTCTCCCTATGCTCGGGTTTAAGTCCCGGTCCCCAATCTCCAAGGGCAGAACCAGGAATATTTTTTGAGGGTGTCAAAAAATTTTTTTTTGCTACAATATGTCCAGGTCTTAGGATAACTATTCCTTCAAGCTTATGCATTGCCCACATAAAATCATGTAACTTTCATTTATTGCATGAATTATGGTTGCTACAAGGAGGCATAAAGATGGATCAAATTTGAAATCTCACACATAGCATGAGAACAAGTCAATAACTGGGTCATCCGTTGTCGTTTGGAGGTGCCAAACTTGAAATACAAATTTTTACCTGTTAATATAATGATTATTTTTTAAATATCCTCTGCACATATTTCTAAATTAAAGCAAAATAAAGTTTTTTACATGAAAATAAAACAAAGTTCAGCAAAATATGATTTTATTTATTGTTTTGGTTTTTTTTTTATGTATTTAATGGGTAAGCCTACTTGTTGGATGGTTGCACATTAAAAACTCACAAACTATTGATTTTTTTGAGTTTTGGATGTGCCAATTAGAAGCCCATAAACTTTTGGATTTAATGAGTTAAGAATTTGGATGTACAAGAAAAAATAAATAAGTCTTACAGTTCACTATACAAAAATTTTAATATTATATCAGGTTAAGTCTTAGTTTTAAACTAGAAATCTAGTACAATAGTTTTCTTTTCTAGAATTATATATATATATATATATATTTGTAACGGGATATTTTTAGAAAGGCTTGATTCAATATGCACACCAAATTGATGAGCGTGAATAATCTGCAAGAGAAGTAAACAATGAGAATGCATTGACCTTTTTTGGGCCAATGGTACTTCGAAGATTAAGTCAAACAAGCTTAACCTCAATGAATTAAAATAAAAATAAAAAAAATCTATTCTAGCTCTCAGTTGTGTGTCCCTTGCTTCTGAGTAGTATGATATATTTAAAGGTTTCGGAGGCCCCACTCCTTCAAGAAATGGTATTCTCTCTTGTTCTAGAAGTAGCTCTCTCTTGGGTCAATTTACGAGTAGATTGTACTTATATTTAAGAGTCCTTTCCTCTTTCAATTTGGAGTTCTTTATCCATTGTGTCACACCCCATCCCAATCAGACATTAATTATGTCGTATTAGGTGGGGCGTGATCGCACAGGTCACTGTACCTGTGAACGACACCTTAATCCATACCTAACAAATAGAATGTAACAGAAGAAACACTATTGTCTTATGAAACCATAAACCAACCATGTATAAATAGAATATACATCAGAGTAAACCATCTCATAGTTGTACACACATCATGTCAAGTATAGGTATATGACAAAATTCCAAACTTAGGCTAACATAAAGCAAAATACAAATATACGAAAAGACAAGGACAAAGCAATAAGAGCTTTCTCAAGCCCTGAGACACGACATCTGGACACCGACATGAATACCACCCCTGCAAGAATCAAGACTGCAGTGAATCAAACCGTCATCTCCAAGTTACCTGTCAAAACAGTCTGTGTGGGTGTAAGCTAATTCTCAATGTGCTCATGATAGATAATCAAACTCATAAAGAATGATACTAAGCACATATAATGCACATGTAGAAATGATCAATATGTATATATATATATATATATATCATGGATGTTTCAATGCAATGCATGATTCACCCATATGTGCGCGTAATTTTAGATAAAGTTGACCCAATATATCGATGACGCGTTATCAAGCAATGTCCACTGTGGCACCCCTAGGCTAGTCCACCGTGACTAAGCTTTGATTAACTTATCATGATTAACTCTCTCCAGTGCAATGTAAGGCATACAATATGAATGGTATGCAATGTCACCATATATATATAAATATCAATTTCACCTCATATATGAACACCTTTAACACCTCATATGCATTCACCACCACTATACATATAGAAAACAAACAATGCATTCAACATGAATAAGATTATCCCAAAATTCTACAATCCCACAATTAACACCAATATAGATAATAATACAAATAATATATATTCACTTCTATATGAATAAGATTATCCTATGATCCCACCTGTCACCGCACACACACAACGCCAAAGATCACTTCTTGGTTGACGTTGAAGGATCTTACTCTCCGTTAGCTCCTATCATCACAACCATATTAGTTTAGGAAACTCAATATATACTTCAGCAATAATCATTAATATAATGTATACACTCTAACCAAGTTATAACACTAAAATTATGCATTAGAACTACCATATGCTAATCTCAACTAAACTCCCAAGGTAAAGCTAGAGCTGAAAAATACCAAAATGCACTAAGTCCTTTAGTCTGCCAAAACTGACACAGGCTTCATTATCTAGACATAATTTCGTGAGCTTATACCCAAAAATTCTAAAACTTTAGAAACACAAGATAGATATATCAAAGAATATCCAGACCAAATTTTACATTTTTTGAACATGCCTAAGTATTTATTTGATTTTTTCTAAAACAGAGTAGTGCTACAGAAACTTGAATCTAATAATAGATGGTCTATCTTTGATAAATTAGTAACATAGGTAAACGATATCTAAATGACTTGAAATTTAGTACAGATTATCATCAAACCTTGCTCCTAGATACAGTAAACATTTCATAATTTTTGGACTACTCTAACTTGATCGAATGCTCCATCAAACCAGAGGTTACAAATCTGGATAGATCTGGGCATCAGACTTCTACAGTGGCAGCTTAATTTTGAAAAATCACCATAAGTCAAATATAAACATTTTTAGTTGAAACCAAAACCCAAATTTTTCTAAGATCTCAAAGTTCAAGAATACAAAAAATCAGCTACAAGTTAGATTTTTAAAGAGGCCAAACAACCTTCGAAACTGGCTATTTCTATAAATTTTCGCAGCAGAAACTCTTCAAACTTTGGACAGAGATTTCTCTCTAAATTCTTAACTAAATCAGATGAATTTTGTCTCTAAATCGAGTAATTTTCTAAGGTCTTTCTACCTATAACCTTATCTATAGCAAGGGAAAAATTCTTATACCTGAAATCAGCTTCTTCTTGCTTGTGCTTGCTACAACAGCTCCTTCTCTCTAACTCCTTCTCTATATCTCTCATCTTCTCTCTCTATCTCTATCTTTTTTTCTCCCTTTTTCTCTCTTCCGTCTCTCTCTCTCTTTCTCTCTTTTTTTTCTATAACTCTCTCTTTTCTTTTTTTCTTTTTTTTTCCTCTTGGCTATTGCATAAAGATGAAATACCCACTTGAGTCTCATGCATGAAAGAAGTCTATGCGTCGAAGATGTATGCTTTGACACCTCACTCCACCAATTACTCACTTTAACTCTTTACAAATCATAGTCCTAACAATACTAAATAATTCTAATTTCATCACACATTGAACCTCATTTTTACTCTAATTGAAGTTCACGTATACCACTAATAGATGTAGTATATGTCCACTATACTTGCCAACGTATCACATGTAAACCTAAGGCACCAATCACCCACATAATTTTACATTCTACCTAACCATGCAAAACTATAATCAATTACTGATGAAATTAAAAGTTGGGCTCTCACACACTGGGCTTGCTTTCATGCAGGTCGGCTGTATTTTAGCAGATGTTGAGCTTTACTAACCTCAGGTCGACACTATCATTCTTAGCGGGCTTATTCTAAGCCTATTCTTTGGGAGGTCGGCACCATCATTTAGTGGGCTGACCTTGCTCTAGAGAATCCGAAATCTTTTATCCCACAATTGCCCTACAATCTATGCGCCCTATTTGCCCGAACTTGGGTGACAAGGGCTGTACTGTGTTGATAATGACAATCTTTTAACTTTGGTCTTCTTTAGCCAATCTACTAAACTTAGGTAGGACTAAGTTCTACACTTGGTTTTTCAGATTTGGCCATTCTTGGACCAACTTGCCAAATATAGGCACGACCAAGCTCTTCGCTAGGTTTCAACTTTGACCTTCATTGGCCGACCTTAGGATCAAGATTTTACACTTGATTTTTCCTTTGACCTTCAGTGGTCGACCTTCCACACTTTAGGAAGGACTAAGCTTTTCACTCGATCTTTCTTTGACTCTCTTCGAGCCGACCTACCAAACTTAGGTTGGACCAAGCTCTTTACTTAGTTTTTCTTCTCTTTTGGCCTTCTTTGGCTAACCTACCAAACTTAGGCAGGACCAAGCCATCTTATTGGTTTTTCTCTTCTAGCCTTCTTTGGACGACCTATCAAACTTAGGCAGGACCAAGCTCTCTACTTGGTTTTTCTTTTCAGGCCTTCTTTGGCCGACCAAACTTAGGTAGGACCAAGCTCTCTGTTTGGTTTTTTTGGGGATTGGCCATTCTTCGGCCGACCTGCCCAACTTAGGCAGGACCAAGCGGTGAACGCTTGGGTTTTTTACTTTGACCTTCATTGGCTGACCCTGCTCGACTTAGGTAAGACCAAGATTTTACACTTAGTTTTTGGGGTGGCCATTCTTGGGCCAATCTACTCAACTTAGGCAGGACTAAGGTTTTATCCTTGGGTTTTTGGGGTGGCCATTCTTGGGCTGACCTGCCCAACTTAGGCAGGACCAAGGTTTTACACTTGGGTTTTGTTTGTTCCCTTTCCTCTCCAACATCTTGTCATTGTTAATTAATTTTGAGCTTTATTGAAAAGACTTAACTAGAGAAAAGTGTAGCATATTCGCTAGTGAGTTACACATCATTAAATAGAGACATACAAGGAAAAGGTTCTAACTTCTACCTAGCTTTTCACTGGAAAAAACTTCTTCAAGTTGTGGGCATCCCCAAGTCAAGGTGGCTGCTGCCCTTCTTCTATAACTTCTAGCCAATATGCCCCCACGCGGACCTTGGGTGTAGCTTTGTAGGGGCCTTGCCAGCTGGTCAGTGCTGCACTGCTATCACACATGGTTGTTTTGCCCGTGTTTTTCTTTAGGGGTACTCCTTCATCTTCATGTGGTCAATGTATTGGTTGAGGTGCCCTGCCTTTTCGAGGTCCTCCAAGTGATCTTTGAAGTGCCTGCAATTTTCTATCATGTGGCCCCTCTCTGTGTGGTGAGAACAGAATTTCTTCTGATTCCTTTTGTTTGGGTCCCCTCCCATCTTTGGTGGCCATTTGAAGTAGGGCTTGTCATTTATCTGGGGTAGTATCCTACAGATCGGCTCATTGAATATCGTGTTCATGCCCCAACTATTGGCCTCATCTTGTAGGGGCTTATTGTTTTTCCTTCAGTCTTTTTTATCTGACTTCTCACCAACCCTCTCTTGGATCGGTTGTGTACTATCTTCTTCAACTATGGCGTACTATTTAATTCTTAACATCAGGTCTTGTACCCCAGTAGCTAATTTCTTCATCAGGGATTGCCTTAATCAATGCTCCCTGGGAATACCGATCTTGAATTGTGCGACGGCCAACTATTCATTGCACTCCTCAATTTCATTGTAGGCCTTCAAGTAGCGTCTAACATATGCTTATAAACCTTTTCCATCCTTCTTATATAAGGTCAACAAGTAGTCTACCTCTTTAGGCTTTTTGCTGTTTGCTGTTTGCGATGAACTGAGCGGTGATTAGCTAGGCGAGTTGTCTCCAACTGGTTATTGATCTGGACGGCAACTTGTCGAACCATCGTAAAGCTACTTCTCCAAGGCTTGATGGAAAAACATGACACATTAAAGACTCGTCTCCGCTCCACAGTGTCATAATCTGTTTGTAATGCCAAACATAACTAACTGGATCTAACTTCCTATCATAAGGTGTAAACTTTGGTGGTGTGAATTTTCTTGGAAGTCGGTGGGCCTTAATTTCCTATGTAAAGAGTGTGGACGCGATCTAATCAAGGGTTTTTCTGGCTATGTCATGGTTTGTCCGTCCTGTACGGTGCTTATCCCAATTATCAAGCCGTTTATTCAGCCATCGATCCCAATCTTCTGTCCTGGATTGGCTTATGCCGGATCTCTTATGGGTGGAGTTCGATTCCTCCCACGTTGCCAATCTTCCTCTTTGTCCTTGTAACGTCCAGTGTTGGATGTGTGGCTTACAGTCAAGCAGGTGGCAGGGGGGCTCAATGCTTCTGGAATTCGTCCTTCTTCTTCTCCACCGATCTGGAGATCTGCCAGAGTTTCGTTCATCTTTTTTAGCAATCGTCTCCCTCATAGCTTCAACCGTTAACCTGAGGTGGGCAATCTCTTCATCCCGCTGTCGAAGTTCTTGCTCGGCTGCTTGGGGTGATAGGTTACTAGGAAAACGTCCATTGAAGGACGAAGGGTTCAAGTTCCTGCAATAGCTCTTTTTGGCGATTTGGGAGTCTAACATATTGTGGAGCTCATCGTAGTTTCTCTTATCTTCCCCGACGATTACCACCAGGGACTTGTATCTCCGATATAATCAGGTGACCTCTTGGAGTTCGAGTTGAATCATCGTGACGACTTGACAAGTAAGTATCGTCATGACTACGAACATCATGGTTATCTTCAATCTTCCTGCTAGTGGGCTGGACTCCTCCTCTGAGAAAGTTGGTACTCATCGTTGTGTAAACATTCTCACAGACGGCGCCAATTGTAAAAGGATTTTTTTAAGAAGGCCTAATTCAATATGTAAACCAAATTGATGAGCACGAACAATCTGCAAGAAAATAAGACAATGAGAATACGTCAACTCTCTTTGGGCTGATGAAACTTCGAAGATTAAGTCAGACAAGCTAAACCTCAATGAATTGAAAAAAAGAAATCAATTATAACTCTCAGTTATACGTCCCTTACTTCCTAGTTGCATGATGTATTTATAGATTTTGGAGGCCCCACTCCTTCAAGGAATGGTATTCCCTATCCTTCTAGGAGTAGCTCTCTCTTGGATTGGTTTATGAGTAGATTGTACTAATCTTTAAGAGTCCTTTTCTCTATCAATTTGGAGTTCTTTATCCACTGAGCTTATTCTGAGCCTCTTTTTGGGAGATCGGCACCATCATTTAGTGGGCCGGCCCTACTCTATAGAATTCAGAATCTTTTATTCCACAATACTACATAAAGGAGGACTATACAAAAATTAAGGGGTGCCAAAACATTAGAATTTTACTAAAATACTATGTATACATATAGGGGTATTGTACAAAAGGTGGTGGGTGCCAATAAGTGTAGTTCCGCCACTGCCAGCCTTGGGCCACCCAAAAAAAAGAATAGAGAGGAAATTGTGATTTCATCTGCTTCTTGATTGTGGTCTTACCTTTCCTTCTTGTTTGGGAAAGACAAAGGAGACAAAAGAAAAAGAATTCTATCATACAAGAAAGAAAAAGAAAAAGAAAATCACCAATCACAAAAATTGACTAAATGAGGACATTCTTCCATTACGTAAAGCTTTGCCAAACTCCTTATGAACAAAATGGGTAAATACTAACAACCCTTTCTATCATCTCTAAATCTCTCCATTCAACACGTGGGTGATAAAAGTTTTGGGTTTTCTACATTCTTCTCCTCATTAGCAATCCAGACGTGATTAGGGAGCGAAGCCCATTTTTCATATGCAAATCACTCACTATTTGTGTCCAATGGATTGTTACAAAATCTACCTCCGGTGAGCCAGAATAATTTGTTGGATTAGCCCATGCAAGCTCAAGGTCGAGATGGGTTTAAAATTTTATTTAATAAACAATCCATCCCATCCAATGAATGAATTTTGGGTGGCCGTCATAGCACTCTTTTATCTGTCTTGCAATATATATGTACTAGATTGGGACAATTGGTAGTTTTTTTTGAGTTTAAAACTTTGGACTTCTCAAAAGGTTTGTGAGTGTTTTTCTTTTTTCTTTTTGGCTAATAATTTAGAGAAACATGAAACAACATAGTTAAAATCAGGCTATCCCAATTCGTTGTATGAAATGGTTGAGCTTAGCCTAAAAGATGTGAGCTATAATTGGGCTGAGCTCAGTCTCAAGCATTAGATTTTTTACTTGGGCTGAATCGAAGCAAACTCTAGGCCCGGATAAACCCGACCCAATTGACAGGCCTGGTTAACTGGGAATGTGTTAGAGGATGAGTTTAATTTTAATGCACTGATAGTGTAACTTTTTTTTATACAAACGGATACTAAAATATTACATGTATCTATGAATTTTGTTTCCTTATGTTGTACTTAAATTTTAAAAGACACGTATCGCAATCTGATGCTCTGTTTGTGTAAAAAAAATTTACGTTGTCAGTGTATCAAAACTAAACTCGTAAGAGTAAAGGGTGATCCTAATATTGTGTTTAAAACCCATATTTATCAAGAAAAAATAAAGAAAAATAAAAATATAAAGGAAAAAAGCACAAATAAAAGAATACTTTTATTTTCGTTTTCATGGCTTTTTTTTTATCCTCAATTCTTTAATCTAAACACATAGACTGCTCATATTACACGGTTGACAATGTAGATAAGTTGGACATGAAAGAAAAAGAACCATGGGATCAACCTTGCTCAATCAACTCAAGCTACCAAATTTCCCAAACCCCACAGAGGTGATTTTTTTTCCCCTTTGGAATGGGACCCACCTCTAAAAATTCGCGGGTCCCACTACTCATGGACATATTATAAGTGCTCCAAAGTATCTATCCAAAAAAAGCATTGCAGACAACACAATGCAATGCAAAGAAAAACACAAAGGAGACAAGGTTCTACACTTCTTGGAGCATTGGGTGGGAGCTTAAATCATGAATTAATCAAGGGGACCTCCATTAGCAGTAATAATCAAACATTTCACCATCTCCTTGGTGCCTAGCTAGTGGTGGGCCTGGTCTGATACACCTGTGACAGAGCATTTAGACATGTGTCAACTTTTTGATTGGTTGTGGTGCACGTATCATCCTTTGCAATAATGGAGAGCGTTAATGCTTGATTAACAATGACTGAAAGGAGTTAGTAACTTAGTTGGGACTATAAGATGCTTTAAAGTGCAGAGAAAAATAAAATTAAAAATTAAAAAAAAAAAACAAAACAAAAGAGGAGAAAGAGACAGCTTAAGCTTTCATGAGCAATTGGGGTCGTGATTGTGAGAGGATCACGAAGTGCCATACTGCTAATATGCAACCAAGAACTTTATTTAACATGGCCGCCGGTAGCCAGGTAGAAGACGAAGAGCATATATAGATGGGTATTTTGTAATTTTTTATTTGATATTATAGAAATTAAGATATCCATCAACTAAAGCAGTACAAGGACTCGGTCATTAGCTGTTTATAACTCTATAGTACTTATAGTAAAATGTTTCTAACCTGAATGAGTGGAACGAGGAAAATTATGGTCAATCTCGCACACCAAAAAGGCTTAATTTTTGGAGATATAATGAAGACTTATAAGACACATTTGAGTGGAACACATAATCTATGTAGCCTCTCATTCTTTGCATTCCCTTTCATTTGAAGACTTTCCATGTTAAAATTGTATATAATATCACTAAATCTGAATCATCAATTTAAATATACAGTTTGTATCTTAGTCTTAGTGCTACCTATTTAAGTTTTGACTGTCTTATATATATAGTTTAAAGTACATATATAAGGAGGTCTTTGGCAGTCTATAGACCCGGTCAGTTGTTGAAAAAGTTTACTAAACTATGCTGAAGTCAATTTAACTTTATGGGTGTCGAATGTTGTCCCGCAAATACAGAAAGGTATAGCTTTTTTTCTTTTTCTTTCCCTTTCGAATAAATGGAAGGTTTGCTTTTTACCAGGAGCAGATGAGGAAAAGGAATCGAAGTGCTCTCTCGACCAATTCCATTTAACTAACTTCCAAACATCCCTTGAGAAAAGTTCAGATTATTACTCGGTGATCCACAAAATTCAATGTGTTTGGCGTGCTTTAGTTATGCTTTATAGCTAGGGAGAAAAGCATGTTCCTGTAGGCCTACTTTTAGTGTTTTTTTCATTAGTGGGATTTGTCATTACTTGCTTAGAAGTAAGAAGATCAAAAGTAGCTATAATTTACTGATTGGACTTTATGAAGGAGATCACAAACTCTATTTGGCAAATCATTGGTCAGAGATGTATAGTCATAAGTTACTTTTCAGAATTTTGAGCAAGATAAACCCTAAAAACTTACATGGTATTGCTCATCAAATGGTTAATAATTTACTCTCATGTATAATATTTTCATGGAGAATAACCTTTCTATAGTGCTTCACAAAAGTAGTCCAAATTGCAATAAAATGGTGCAGTTGTGGCGAGAGAGAAATTTTCAGTAACAACTAAGGTCACGCGGTAGTCTTTGGAGGTTTCCCATCTCACTCAACCTTGACTTTGGAACTCTTGGGCTTCAATTTTGATGTCTTCTCTTTCTTTTTCTTCTTCTCTTTTTTTTTTTTGTTTTTTTTATATGTATCTAGGTCTTCAACTGAATATTCTCTCAAATTTTGAAAGGTTACTGTTCACACAAACTATATAAAATTTATACATTGTATGATTATATGACTAGCCACAATGGAGCGTGAAGAAAAATCAAACTAATTGAGACCTCATATTCATTTCTTGGTAAGTCATCCTACTATTATTTCATATATATACATATACATATATATACACATTAACTTACCAGTTAACTTTACCCAACCTAATTTGATTGGCAAGTGACTTGAGTTGTATGGGTTATCTTAGAGTTCCTTTCAAAACTCAAATATACAAGACTCACCAATCATTTCTCCTTGTTGATTCAGATGACTCTGGGATATGAAAATCATTATACTATTGGCTGGATTCAATTCAAACCAACTACATGTAAATTATTGGATAAGACAAAACATTCAGCTGAAATAACATCACAGGTGCTTATGGCAGTGAGAGACTAGCATCCTCATTACTAGTTTTCAATCCACTTATTTAGCTTAAAGCGAGATGGTGATAGTAGGGTTTCACTTTCACTTTCGAATCTAAGTGTTTAAGAATGGGGGGCCCCACCCAGTGCCACACAGCTTACAATTACAAACAACAAATTCATGATAAACCATGGAACAAAAATGAAAACAGAAAGCGACCCCTCCTCTCAAATAAAGCTCAATCTAACAAAACCTAAACTCATTAATCTAATCCTGCACTTAATGATCTCTGTCGTTACCCTAATCTGCAGACGCAATCTAGACTCTTCGTTTAGGTAAACTGCATCTTCCCATACCAAATAGGTTCTAAATGATCCTAAAGAAAGCAACCCATCATTGGATTATAAGATATTTAAGGCTTTGCCGACTCTATAATACGATTAATTGGATTAATGGCGTGGTACGTGTACATGCACGATTAATTGCAATTTTTTATTTTTTTTTCTTTTAATTTTTTTTTTTTTATAATGTGTTGATTACATGGCTAACATCGAACTGGGTTTGGTGGGTTTGGCAAACAACGCATATGCTTAATTAGGCGTGGCGTGTGTTGGCGTGAGCCTGAGGTTATCCTAACGTGGATAGGCTAATTAGACTAACAATTGGTTAAAGACTAAAGACAACAAACACATTCTATTATCAATCACCTTTTGTCTACCATCATTGCTTTTAAGGCCTAGGTTGATGGTGCTCTACATTAGCCCACCTTAGATATATATAGATATTTACAAATCATGGTCATTATGAACTTCAAGAACTTTGTGTTTTTAGTACTACTGTAGTAGAAACTGGTAAGGTGGGTAGCTCTCGTCCTGTATTTTTACATTCCTTGTGCTTTCGTTTCTTTCTTGAATAAACCTTTCTCTTATTGTTTCAGTCTCTGGATTACTAATAGAGAATCCCTTTTGGGTTCTTACTCTCAGGGTTGCAAATATATGTATTAGCACGCATGGCATTTAAAGATTTCACCATACGAAGCTACAATGGGGGGATCGATAAAGCTCGAGTGGAAGATCTTCAGAGGAGCTGTGAGGTAGGGCCAGCCGAGCATGTGTTCTTCACAGATACTATGGGTGACCCCATCTGTAGAATCCGAAACAGTCCGATGTATAACATGCTGGTACCACTTGGCCTTCCATTTTTTCTTTTTTCCACCTCTTCTTGTTTATATTGATGTCTTATCGAAAAAGAAACTTTTTTTTGTTAGGTAGCTGAATTGGAAAATGAGCTCGTTGGTGTCATTCAAGGCTCTATAAAGATCGTCACTGTTCATCATAGCCCTTGTAAGGATAATTTGGCCAAGGTGGGTTACATCTTAGGCCTAAGGGTCTCCCCTCTCCACCGTAGAAAAGGGATTGGTTCAAGATTGGTGCACTATTTAGAAGAATGGTTCGTCACCGAACAAGTAGATTATGCTTACATGGCCACCGAGAAAGATAACAAAGCCTCGGTTAATCTCTTCATGAACAAGCTCGGGTTCGTCAAGTTCAGGACTCCAATGATTCTCGTGCACCCTGTAAATAGCTGCCCGTTCCATCTCTCATCGAACGTTGAGATAGCGAAGCTCAAGGTAGAACACGCGGAATTTCTTTATCGAAAGTTCATGAGTTCATTGGAGTTCTTTCCCCACGACATAGATAAAGTACTTGGAAACAAGCTAAGCTTGGGGACATGGGTGGCCTATCCTCGAGGCAAATCATCGGGTGATCAATTTGGGGTCGAAGGACAGGTTCCGGACAGTTGGGCCATGCTGAGTGTTTGGAACAGTGGAGAAATCTTTAATCTGAGGATAGGGAAATCAACATTGTCTTGCTTGTTTTATGAAATGTACTCTAGATTGATCGATAGGGTATTTCCATGCTTTAGAGTGCCTGAGCTGCCTAACTTCTTCGATCCCTTTGGATTCTACTTCATGTATGGGGTGCACCATGAGGGTCCATACTCGGGCAAGCTGGTCCGAACGCTTTGCAAATTCGTGCACAACATGGCTGGAAAATCTCGAGACTGTAAGGTCATAGTCACAGAAGTTGGAGGTGGTGACAAGCTGAGAATTCACATCCCGCATTGGAAGTTACTCTCATGCCCCGAGGACTTGTGGTGCATAAAGGCCTTGAAAAATGAGGAGAGGGACACTCTCCATGATTTGACAAGAACTCCACCAAGAAGAGCTCTTTTTGTAGACCCAAGAGAGGTATGAAACAAAAAATAATACTGAGTACTTTGCCTCGGATTGAGCTCTAATTGAACACCAACCGCATGTATTTTCTTCACAAGTCCTTATCCATCTCTTCTTGGTGGGGGTTTATACTCTCTTGTTCCTCTCACCATCTGTGGCACAATATCTGAAAAGATTTCCCTAATTGGGTGCGCCCCCCCCCCCCCCCCTCTCGGGGTGTCTTTGTTGGTGACTCCATCTATTTGCCTATCTTGTGAGTTAGACTAATCAAGCAGTGTTAATGGTCCATCCATCCATCTTAATTTGTCCCATCTACTCGAGGTTAAAAAAAATATCAACCAGGCCTTGCACCACCGTCTCGTCGCGTCGAGCTCCATCCACACCCTAACTTGCAAACTTAAAAGGACTTGTAATTTCAAAGAAACGAAAGAAAAAGAATGAAAACCCAAGTGGGTTTGTTGGCCAATTATTAGGTCAAATGATCTTCTTGGCAAGAATTTCAGTATGTGAATACTAAATTTGGCTCGGGTTTCTACTTGCTTTCTTGGGTAGTTAGCATGAGCTAATCTTCTCTATCTATGCATTCACTATCAAAATAGGAAACTCATAGTTACCAACATGGAAAGCAGAAGGAAAAAAAAAAAAGCAGAACAAGTAGTCAAAAAAATGTAGGAAAAAATGGAAAGTGAGAAATGATTAGGAAATTTAATAAGAATGTTATTAAAAAACTTTTGTGATTTGGTAAAGACCTTTAAAAAACTTAATAGAAACTTATATGAATAATTTTATATATACTTAGTTAGAACTTGCTATAGAAAAATGTATAAAAATTAATATTTCAAGTTTTGAAGTGTTTCTTCTAAATTTTTCAATAGTTTTTAAAATGTTTCTCCCACGTGTTCGTAACAGTTTTTTAAAATTTTCAAACGAGTTGCATGGGCTAGGCGTGAATTCATTTCTCTCCTACCTCTCAAATGAATTTTTCGATAACTGTGATATGAACCCCAAATTTGGCCAGGTTTCTAGTGGCTTTCTTGACCAATTAGCATGGGCTAGGCGTGAATTCATTTCTCTCTTACCAAAGAAGGAAGCTAATCTTCCCTATCTATACATCCACTATCAATTCCTTTTTGTGTTGAAACACATGGGAGCCATCAAAGACCTTTGTAACAGTTTGATAATGACGATTTGCATGAGGATAACACTGACGACGACGACGTCGGTGACGGTGGCGATTCTCGTTGGCAATATATGAATCAGAAGTTGGCAGAGGCCAATCACAGGACAAACATGATATTATAAATGACATTGATTGATTCCTGGAGGAGCTTTTCATCGAGAAAATTTTGCTGCGAGTGGGGGCATAGCATCAATCTATTGTGAACGAATGGTTGAGCTGATTTAGCGGCTTTAATTATCATATTGCTGATACCTGCATTTTTTTCTTCCATCTTCCTTGTTAATCGTTGGGAATATATGTCAAAGAATAAAGTGCATTATCTCATCCTCCGATAATATTAGGTTTACACACACCATACATACATGTAACGAGAGGATTCATGGCAAATCATCCCAATGTTAACCAAGCAAAATTTTGCCAAATTGTTTGAGAAAATCTTATTTTCTTGTTATCTGTTTGTAATTTTTATTTTTATTTTTTGACCGAGAATACTCCAATCCCACCTATAGATGGGAATATATATATATAATATGTATGTATGTTCCCTTCCAAAATCTCGAGTCAGTGGCATGTTTTCTCTTTCTTGCTTGCTAGCTAGGCGTACCATACATTATCTTCAGTGGCTTTCAATCCTCTGCAAGAATGTTTACAGGATCGTGACTTAACCCGAGTCCAAACAGGTGAAAAGAACAAGTGGAAATCCGTTGAATTTATATAGATTTGTTCTGCAGATTGCTTTTCATGCAATATCCATTGTGTAATATAAGGACAAACACATCACCCCAAGGAAAATACCAGTACATATATACACTTCAGGATAATACAATATATACACTTCATAATAATACAAAGAGTGGATAACTTGATACTCTTTACTGAATAAGTAATAACAGAGAGCTTGATATATATTACTGGAGTGGGGCGTCCTTACATAACATCTTAAACTTTTAAACTAAGAGTGATGTAAATATGACATTATCAATTAGTCTTGGTCTTTAGGGTTCAAAATCTCTCAGTTTGTGTGTTCCCCAATTGAATTTTGTTTCTCTCTCTTTGGGGGTTTATATTTTCAAGTGCAATGTGCAAAGGAATGTGTTAAAAAGTTTGATATACATTATTGGACTCTTACCTAGCCATTTAAGCTTTTTGAATTAGTAGTAATCTAACATAGTATCATAGCTTAGGTTCATTAGGTCTTGAGTTCAAAATCTCTCAATTTGCATTATTTTTCTTGATTGAATTTTGTTTATCTTTATCTCTGAATATTTATATTTTCATGTGTAATGTGTAAGGGAATGTGTTGAAGAGTTTGATATGATTTATTGAGCTCTTGCCAAACAGTTTAGACTTTTTGAACTAGCAGTGATCTAACATAAAATCTAAACTTAGGTTGGAATAAGTTTTAGGTTCAAATCACTCTATTTACATTTAGATTATGGACAGCTGAATAGCCTTTTATAGGAGTTGGCGTAGGCTCTGTGGCTTAAGTCAGAAAAATGACACAGCCCACTCTCTTGGCCTGGCCCAAAATGGACA
Source organism: Euryodendron excelsum (assembly GCA_033060915.1). NCBI lineage: Eukaryota > Viridiplantae > Streptophyta > Magnoliopsida > Ericales > Pentaphylacaceae > Euryodendron > Euryodendron excelsum. The sequence goes on from CM065382.1 coordinate 9,099,926, forward strand.
TGACCCAGCTCACGAGCCTTTATAAATCCCTGGACTTCATACTGACACTTAATTTGTAAATTCATCATTCTATTTGGTGTTTCTTAACCTTACTGGCCTGAAAAGCCGCCCAGCCAGGCGTGGTTATTTTAGGACTTGGGATGGATATATAGGCCCATAAGAACGAGCTAGGTTCAATTTTTAGCCCCGATTATTTTTCAAGCTGGGCTTGGTATGAAAGTTGCAAAAAGTTCCACGCCGAGGAAGCCCCTGTAGCTAACCGGTTTGCTCTTAATAAAGAATTTGTGGATTAGGAAAATAGTGTATAAAGTGACACTGGAAATACCAAAACCAATCTCACTCGGAGGGTATTCGAAACAAGCAACAACCGGGGAATGCAGCATGACACTTTGCACCATGGGTTATCCATCACACTGGGTAAAAAATTGGGTAGTACGGAATTTTTTACAATAAATTCATGTTTCTGTGTTGTAATTTACTTATAAGTCATATTGTTTTAAATTTATCATTATAAATGTTATATATTTATAAAAATATGTTTATTTGCTTACAAAAATATATAATATCAAATTCCATAAAATAATGTAATAAAAGTTCGTGATTTATTATTCTATTTTTTGTTTTTTTTTTTTGCATCGTAATAATTAATTTTATGGTACCACTAAATATTAATTTAGCCGCAATAGATGATGTAGTGCATTTTAGTATCTGACTTATTTGACTAAATTATACACCAATCAATGAATCATAATTAAACTAAAAAAAATATATATCATGAAAGTAGAGGGTGGACTTAAAAAGACAGGATTTTCGATTATAAAATGACGGACATGGAACCTACACACATCACACTAATCCCAGTCTCCCATTTTCTTTTTTTCTTTTGAAGCCATTGTTGGGTAGAAATATTAAACGCGATCATAATGTCTCATTTTGTTAATGTGGTCAAATAAATTATACTATATTAACATGTTAAAATTTTAATCATCATGTTACATTATTAATTAATTTAATAATTAAAAATATTAATTTTTAATTTAGGTGATTGGAAAAAAATATACATTTATATTTTAATTTGTTTGTAATACCATATTACATCAGTTAGTTTGATAATTAAAAATATTAATTTTTAATTTAAAATAATTAAAAAATACATACATTTATAATTTAATTTATTTATAATATTACATTAATAAAATAACATAATATTAACATTCCATTTCAATATTTTTTCGTTGGGTTGCGGTCTCGAAGTAGACAATGATCTTGTCATCACTGGACTAATCCCCGCAGATGGGACCCATTTTCGCCCCCACCTTATTTAAAAATCTTACCCACAGTTGTACAGCTCAGTGGACTTTCACACAAACGGTGCAAGAAAAGTCTCCCTCTCTCTCTCTGTCTTCTCCCCCCCCTCTCTCTCTCTCCATAATACAGAACAATCCGCCACTACCACAACCAGTAGTCACGGACATACACGGCACTGAGAACTGAAAAGTCTGCAAACAACAGCATACTCTTCTCTCTCTCTCTCTCTCTCTAAAACTAACTCTTTCTCTCTCTTCCTATCCTGAATTTCTAAATCTATTTTCTGTTAAAGAGTGTTACTGAGCTAAAATTTTCGATAGCCATGGCTGTGTGCGCCACCGACACGGCTCGAGCGATTTCGTGCCGAGACAGCCGAGCCGCGGCCAGCCTCAAGCTCGTGTCTATCTTCGTGATCTTCTTCACGAGCGTCGTCGGCATATCGTCTCCGGTGCTGCTCGCGCGGCTGTTCCACGGTAAGCCGGTCTACGACAAGGCCATCCTGATAATCAAGTGCTTCGCGGCCGGCGTGATTCTCTCCACTTCCCTCGTCCACGTCCTCCCCGACGCCTTCGACGCCCTCGCCGACTGTCAGGTGGCGTCGCGACACCCGTGGAAGGACTTCCCCTTCTCCGGCCTCATCACCTTGATTGGAGTCCTCACCGCTCTGTTAGTCGACCTAACCGCGACCTCTCACGTCGATAGCCACAGCCAAGGCAAGACGAGCAGTAATTACACGCCGATCGGAAGCGCGACCTCTCAAGTCGATAGCCACAAGCACCACAGCAAGGCTAGTAGTAATTACACGCCGATCGGGAACGAGGAATTGGCGGAAGTTAAGAAGAAATCGGCGGAGAGCGAAGTGGAATCTGGGGCGTTGGGGGTATCTGGTGACCGGCAAGCGGAGGAGCTGGTGAGGATGAAGCAGAAATTGGTGTCGCAGGTGTTGGAGATTGGAATAATATTTCACTCTGTGATCATAGGGGTGACGATGGGGATGTCTCAGAATCAGTGCACCATCAGGCCGCTCGTTGCTGCACTCGCGTTCCACCAGATCTTTGAAGGGATGGGCCTCGGAGGCTGTATTGCTCAGGTACGGATTTATAAAAGACTTAATATTAATTCAATAGTCAACACTATTTTTCGTGATAGGATAAGCCTCGGGAGTACCGATAGGAATATGACTAATCGTGTCATTAACCCTTAGAAATAGAGATTGACACATGTAATTCATCCTCTTGTTGGCGCACGGGCGCCCCCCGCCGCCGGGGGCGGGGGGAGGGCGGCGGAGGGGGAGGATTTGCGTCTTGGCGATAAATTCTTATGTAAAGACTTAACCATTTGATATTGACGGGCGTCCAATATCTTGACGGAACCTACCCGACCTAATGTTTTCTTGACCAGTATTATTAACTTTTGAGTAGTATGCATGGAAAATTGGAAGTGCAAGAATAGTTGTCACGGGTTGCCATCCGTGGCACGTCGGGGGCCGCAAGGGACCTTGGCGTGGGGCATGTCTGAGCATGATTGGCCGGTGACATGGCAATCTCGTAATTTGTATTTTTCATATTTATTGGATTTATGGATTTTGACTCCTCGAGGGGGTAGGATGTTTCTTCCTATCAGTTTGTAGATGGCTCAGAATGCTATTATAAGGGGGGGCATGGTGTTGACTCTACCACCCCCTGGTGCTACCGAAAGGGACAGCATTCAAGTGAGTCCCCCAAGGGAGTGGGCGAGACTTGAGGGCCGGCTGTGGCACGTGGCTACAGTCCTCATGCTAGTCAAGGGGCTACATGGGCGGCATTGTGCCCGGTGGGGCAGATGTTGGGCATTGGCGTCGAGGATGGGGTTGTGGCATTTGCACCCGCTACGCCATAATTATAAAGTGGTGGAGCTTATGTTCATGACGGATTGGACCTCGGTGTGCACACTTGCATGCCGTGTGTCTCGTGTGCACTTGCGCATTGGGTTCACGCTTATGCACACGGCCGCTTGGTTTGGCTAGCATTGGTGTCGTGGGGCACAATGTTGTGGGCTTAACAGTCGCTATTCGGTGGTGCCTTTCCTTGCGGGCAACCTTGACGCGGGGCGCTAAGAGCTTCAAGGATGGAGGCGTCGTGCCTAACAGGTGATGCTTGGCTGACGCGCGCATGTCTAGTTGCACATGGTCATCTAGCTTGTGTTTCGAGGGACTGGCGCTAAGCACATTGCTTGCCGTGTGTGCGCGCATTTGAGTATGGCGTTGCTATCGCCTATAGCTTGGGTTGCCTTATGGCTTGAGCATCAGAGGTCCGTGCTTAAAGAGTTATGCGGGGCATTACGGATGGATCCTGGACAAGCGCATAATCTTATGCCTTGGTGTTTGAGTTTGGCAGGACTATTGCTTGGAGCATAGTCGCCTCACGGGTGTATTCCGCTGCGTATGATCATGGCGGGTCCCATTTAGTGTCACCGTGTGGTACCCGGCCTGCCAGCCGGTGACAGTTGGTATCAGAGCACTAACCATCCATGGTGTGCATTATTTGGGTGTTGCTTCTCTTATCCGTGTGGGCATACTCTTCATTTGTGGTGGACTTCTCCCAGTGGGTTGTTTGCTTCATATTGTTGGTTGTCAGGTTTATCGGTGGAGCGAGTTTCACTCCATCTTGTGACGAGTGGATTGGTGGCCCGAGCTAGCAGTTTTCCAGTCTATGTGGGCTAAAATCTTATGGTATCAGTGGACTTGGTTGCTGTTTGAACCCCTTTGGTACCTTCTTAAAGTGGCCGCTTCAACAAGTTTTGGACGCGTGCTCGGTCCTTTGATTGTGGTCGTGGTACACAGTGCAGCAGGCCTTCTTAAGGATGTGCATGGGACCGGCTTTGTAGTGCATAAACGCTTCTGTGTGTCCGATCAAATGATTTTGGTGCATAGCTAGTAGTGCTGCTTTGTTGGATTGGTGGGTTGTTTCTGCAGTATGTGAGCTTGTGCAACTTGCTTCGTGTTGTGGGGATTTACTTGCCTTCATTTGACCCTTGAGTTGGCCAAAACTGTTGGCAGCTTTGCTCGTATTATTGCACGGTTACTTTGTTGGCTTCATGCTCGCTCAGTGAATTATGCTCATTTCTGCGCTTGGCTGTTGGCATTTGTGAAGAGCGTGTTCTTATGTTCAACATTTTGGGTGGTCTTGCCTCGTTGTGATACATGTTGGCTAGTGGATGCCAGATGACTCAGTGGAGTTCATTGTTGCTAGAGAGCACCGTGTAGCGAGGGTTTATCAAGACATTAAGTCCTCCGGCGGAGGGAGGCATTGTGGGCAGACTTTGGATGAAGATCAGAGGATCAGGCACTAAAGCTGCATGTGGACAAACTTTGGGTGAAGATTAGAGGATCAGGCACTAAAGCTGCATGGGGGCAGACTTCGGGTGAAGATCAGAGGATCAGACACTGGAGCTTTGCAAACTGATTTTGGGTGAAGGCTAGAGAGCCGAGGTACTGGAACAGTGTGGGCTGATTTCGAGTGAAGGCTGAAGAGCTGAGGCACTGAAACAGCATGGGTTGTCTTCGGGTGAAGGTCTAAAAGACTGAGGTACTGGAGCAACATTGTGGGAACTTCAACAGTTGGAATCGTTTGCCAGTGGGCAGGGTTTGCTTCGACAGTGCAGACGGACTTGCATCCGGTGGGAGTGCCGGTTAGATGGGAACTAGTGTGGGACAGAACCACAAGTTGTCGCGAGGGCATCTTTAGGTCGTGCACAGGGTGAATTCTGATGTCAAGTGAGCTTTTGTGGTTTCAGCTGTGGAGTTTGTGTAGAGGGTGCACGCGGAGTACTTGTCGATGAGGGCATCGACACCTCGAAGTGGTGGAGGGTGCATGACGGCCAATGCACGCCTTTCTTTTGTGCGCGACGGACAGCGCCTATTCAGGTACATATTGCCGACGGATGGAGCAATATGGTACGGGGCATTTACTCAGAGGAGTTATGCTTGCTTTATGTGGTGGAAAAGGTGTCTTATTTTGCTTTGTCGAGTTCAGCATGAGAGTCCGGGCAAACCTTTGCTTCGAGTAGCTGTGGGGGCAGATTTGGTGGCGACCGGATTTGTAGGCAATCAGCACGGAGGTGTTGGTATGCGAGGAGTGGTGGTAACTCATCGTGGGGCCATATAAGCACTACCACATTCAGCGTTATGCTTAGCATCAACGGGGGCGTTGATTATCCGAGTAGTGGAGAGTGTCAGGAGTTGGCACTAGTTGTGGCGTGTGCCAGGAGTTGGCACTGGGCTTTGGCATCATCGAGGACGATGATGGTTGAAGTGGTGGAGAATGTCACGGGTTGCCACCCGTGGCATGTCGGGGGCCGCGAGGGACCTTGGCGTGGGGCATGTCTGAGCATAATTGGCCAGTGGCATGGCAATCTCGTAATTTGTATTTTTCATATTTATTGGATTTATGGATTTTGACTCCTCGAGGGGGTAGGATGTTTCTTCCTATCAGTTTGGAGATGGCTCAGAATGCTATTATAAGGGGGGGCATGGTGTTGACTCTACCACCCCCTGGTGCTACCGAAAGGGACAGCATTCAAGTGAGTCCCCCAAGGGAGTGGACGAGACTTAGGGGTCGGCTGTGGCACGTGGCTACAGTCCTCATGCTAGTCAAGGGGCTACATGGGCGGCATTGTGCCCGGTGGGGCAGATGTTGGGCATTGGCGTCGAGGATGGGGTTGTGGCATTCGCACCCGCTACGCCATAATTATAAAGTGGTGGGGCTTATGTTCATGACAGATTGGACCTCGGTGTGCACACTTGCATGCCGTGTGTCTCGTGTGCACTTGCGCATTGGGTTCACGCTTGTGCACACGGCCGCTTGGTTTGGCTAGCATTGGTGTCGTGGGGCACAATGTTGTGGGCTTAACAGTCGCTATTCGGTGGTGCCTTTCCTTGCGGGTAACCTTGACGCGGGGCGCTAAGAGCTTCAAGGATGGAGGCGTCGTGCCTAACAGGTGATGCTTAGCTGACGCGCGCATGTCTAGTTGCACATGGCCATCTAGCTTGTGTTTCGAGGGACTGGCGCTAAGCATATTGCTTGCCGTGTGTGCGCGCATTTGAGTATGGCGTTGCTATCGCCTATAGCTTGGGTTGCCTTATGGCTTGAGCATCAAAGGTCCGTGCTTAAAGAGTTATGCGGGGCATTACGGATGGATCCTGGACAAGCGCATAATCTTATGCCTTGGTGTTTGAGTTTGGCGGGACTATTGCTTGGAGCATAGTCGCCTCACGGGTGTATTCCGCTGCGTATGATTATGGCGGGTCGCATTTAGTGTCACCGTGTGGTGCCCGGCCTGCCAGCCCGTGACAATAGTGCTTGCCCATCTGATTGGTCGGAAAAATTATTCAGTCGCTGCAGCTTCGCGTTGTTATCTTTGCCCCTCATTTTGGGGCTCCACCGTTAACTGGGGACAAATACCCTCACCTAACAGGTGTAAAGTTCACCCCCATTAAAAGGAAGAACAAAGTTAAGTGGTACGTCAGAGCATTGAATAATTTTTTGATTGGTGTAGTGTTCGATTTGATGGTCCAGGCGCTATGAACCTACAGAATTCAAACCTATCATAGACAGTTATCCATCTTAAATACAATACACAAAATTCACATAATTCATGCTGATCCCCCTCTACGATTTTGCACAAGTAATTGATTGAAAACTTGGACAAGATGATTTCTCTTAGGCTTGGGCACAACTAAATTAATTTTATTGTCAAATTACAATATTTTGGATTAAAGAGCAATTAGGAGTACCAATCTTGAGTTAATAAGACTACATGTGGATAAGCATACTTTAAATGAATGTGATAATACAAGTGTAGCTGGTTTACCCCCTCATAGACAGACCAAATGAGCTCGGGTTACGTCTTCAGATCAGGCCGCCTGAACTTTTCTCCAAACCAGGCCTGCCAACAGACATGAAACGGTAGAGCTCCAGCGATACACCAGGCGCTGCCATTAAGGCACCCCGAGATTCTTGCCTGATGATCAGCTCCCACGATTCCATGATTGGGACGATTCCCCCACGACTGGGAGCATGGTCCATGGAGTCTAATATCAAGACACGATGCATCCCCACGATGGTGGGTGCATAATTTGAGAGCACGATTAGCTCTCCCATGAAGGCGCCCACGATCTAAGCCAACACTCTTATAAAAAGGGCAGTCATTATCTCCAAGAAGGTACGAGAGGCATCAATCCTTGAGCATTGTTACCCTGCCCATTTTTCTTTAGCCTAACTTTGGCATCGAAGTGTCTTTGATGGGCACCACAATGGTGTCCCAAGCAGGAGGATTCATCACCCCAATAGTTTGCACCAGTGGTCAGGAAGGACGTACAAATTCATTGCATCGTTAGTTGGCGCTGTCTATGGGAACGACACTTTAGTTGTTTCATGGTATTGACCCGATTCGGTGCTGTATCAATTAGGCTAGACGGAGCAATGGAGGAGCAAAGCACCGTCAGAATCGCTGCCTTGGATTAGCAGATCATCGAAATGATGGCTTCCATGAACCAGCTTCAGTCTCGGAATCAGGAGTTAGAGAGGAGATTGTCATCACCACCGGAGGCACCGGCAATGGTGGACCCTCTGCCCCTAGAGGACTCACCGTTGCCTGCAAACCTGCCTGCGGCAAGGAACCGAAGAGGCGACGCCGGCGGGGGAGCAGAGGACCCAGCGCTTCCTGGGGAGAACCCTCCCCCGAGAGGGGCCGGATTCCACGACAACGAAGCCCAGAGCCACGTCGACCGGTCTAAGGTGGCAACAGTAGTGCTTCCGGAGCACATTGGCAAAACTCACCCAATGTGGGACGAGCAATTGAAGAAAATGCAGGCCAAACTGGCTGGAGTGATTGCGGCAGTGAAAGAGAAAGGTCTCAACACAATAGAAGAGCTAGTAAACAGGATAGACACACCCTTCACACTAGTGGTAATGAGGATGCCCTTACCCCCGAAGTTCAAGATGCCCACGTTGGAGTCCTTCGAAGGCACAAAGGATCTCCTGGACCATCTTGAGACGTATAATGCCTTGATGGAACTTCATGTGGTTCCTGACGAGATTATGTGCAGGGCATTTCCTACCACCCTTAAGGGCCCAGCCTGTATCTGGTTCTACAGGCTCTCTCCCGGGACGATTAACAAATTTGTGGACCTGAGCAGGCTGTTCGTCAGCCACTACATCGAGGTACAGAGACACAGAAGGCCCTCCACCTCCCTGTTCAACACTAAGCAACGCGAGAAGGAGACCCTGCGCGAGTTTGTCACCCGTTTCAATCATGGGACTCTCTATGTGGATGACCTGAATCAGAAGGTGGCAGTAGCAGCTTTCATTGCAGGCGTCAAAACCCTTAAGTTCATGTTCTCCCTGGCCAAGGAAGCGCCCAAAATCATGGTTGCGCTAATGCTCTGAGCACAAAAATATATGAATACAGAGGATACCCTCAAAGCTAGGGAAGATCCGGAGAACGCCACCCCCAGCCTAGATAAGAAGAGGACGACTGAGGAAAAGAAAGACGACAGGATGGTGAAAGCCCCTAGACTGGCAGAGTAGAAACCATGAGGAGAGAGCGATAGGACTAAGCCAGCCAGGTACAACCAGTACTTTACCCCGCAAAATACTTCTTTGGATTAAGTGCTCTACGAGATTAGGGGGGATACAGTGTTGAGATGGTCAGGACGGATGAGGTCACCCCCAGAGAAGAGGTCAACTAACAAATGGTGTCGATTCCACCAAGACCATAGCCACGAGACGGAGGACTGTTACGATCTTAAGTAACAGGTTGAGAACTTGATCAAGCAAGGGAGATTAGGAATGTACATCGCTGGGGGCAGACGCGATAAGAAGCGCTAACACCCCCCAAGGCAGGCCGAATGAAGAAGCCTGGAGAAGAAAAGGCAAAATCAGCAACCCATGGATGAAATAAGGGTTATCTCTGGAGGGTTTGCAGGCGGGAGAGAGTCTTCGTCCGCAAGGAAAAGGCACTCTAGGGAGGCCCGGAGCCAGAGGAAAGTTATGTCTATAGATCGTTCAGCCAAAAAATCCAGGGCAAAGCATAATCTCATCACCTTCACTGATGAAGAGACTGGGGCCATATGCCAACCTTACGATGACCCTTTGGTTATATCAACAGTGGTGTCCAATTTTTTGATCCGAAGGGTCTTGGTGGACAATTGCAGCTCGGCAGACATTCTCTTCCTAAAGGCCTTCGAGCAGTTATAGGTCGGCAGGGAAAAGTTACAACCGGTCAATTCTCCCCTGGTTGGCTTCGCTAGCGACAAAGTTACGCCCTTGGGCTTCATAACCCTACCAATAACGCTAGGAACTACACCCCAACAGGTTACCGAGATGGTAACATTCCTAATTGTGAATTGTCGTTTAGCTTACAACATCATGTCGGCAAAACAGCCCTCAACAAATTCAAAGCTATACCTTCCACCTATCACTTAAAGGTCAAATTCCCCACTTTCCAAGAAGTTGAGGAGGCTAGGGGTGATTAGCAGACCGCCAGAGAGTGTTATATGACATCCCTTAGGGGGGAGACTAAAGAGGCCATGCTGATTGAGGAGCCGGAGGTTCGAAACGAGGAGGGGATCAGGTGGGGAGAACTGGTAGAAGAACTCGAGGAGATCGTTGTCGATGGGCAAGACCAGTCCAAGTTAGTAAAAATCAGAACGACAGCTCCCGAGAAATTCAAGGAAGGATTGAGGTTTTTTCTCAAGCAAAACGTTGATATTTTTGCCTGGTCTCATGAAGATATGCCGGGCATTGATACCTGGGTTATTGCCCATCATCTAAACATAGACCCAATGGTAAAACCAGTCAGGCAGAAAAGGAGGACCTTCGTCCCAAAGCGCAATAATGCAGTAGCCGATGAAGTTGAGAAATTAATCAGAGCTGGCTTCATAAAGGAGGCCAAGTACCTCGCTTAGCTGTCCAATGTAGTAATGGTCAAAAAGACACATAATAGATCAGCTGGTGGACTCAACAACTGGATATGAAATGCTGACCTTCATATATGCTTTCTCAGGTTACAACTAGATAAAGATGGCAGAGCATGAGCAAGAGCATATGGCGTTTGTCACAGACAGAGGTCTGTACTGCTACAAAGTGATGTCGTTCGGCCTCAAGAACGCCAGAGCAACCTACCAAAGGCTTGTCAACCGCATGTTCAGCAATCAGATTGGGAGAAACATGAAAGTCTACGTAGATGACATGCTGGTAAAAAGCAAGCAAGTCACCGACCACTTAACAGATCTGAAAGAGACATTCAAAAACCTGCGAACTTATAAGATGAAGCTGAATCCTACCAAATGTGCATTTGGAGTAGCCTCTGGCAAATTCTTGGGGTTCATGGTTTCCAGTCGGGGGATAGAGGCTAACTCCAAAAAAGTTAGGGCAGTGCTAGACATGCAGTCCCCAACGTCCACCAAAAAAGTTCAAAGACTGGCTGGCAGAGTAGCAGCGCTGAACAGATTCATCTCCAAATCGATAGATAAGTGTCTTCATTTATTTAAAATTCTGCGTAAAGCTTTCGAATGGACCCCCGAATGTGAACAGGTTTTCCAGCAACTCAAAGGATATATGGGTTCGGTGCCACTGCTAAGTCGGACCCTGGAAGGTGAAGAGCTCTATCTTTACCTAGCCGTGTCCATCACAGCAGTAAACTCAGCCCTGGTTAGGCAAGACGAATGAGTCTAAAAGCCTGTCTATTACACAAGTAGGGCCTTGAGGGGCGCTGAGGAGCGATACCCTAAAATGGAGCTGTTTGCCCTCGCCCTCGTAACTTCAGCACGCAGGTTGAGACCGTACTTCCAGGCCTACACCGTGGTTGTCCTGACGGATCAGCCATTGAAAAAGATCTTCCACAAACCAAAGACCTCGGGAAGACTTGTCAAATAGTCCATAGAACTCAGTCAATTCGACATCCAATACAGACCAAGACTGGCGATTAAAGGACAGGCTATAGCAGACTTCATAGCTAAATTCACCCACCCAGTAACCTACCCCACTGACAACACCCTGGAGCCCCAATGGGTGCTTAATGTTGACGGCTCCTCCACTGAAAAAGCAAGTGGGGCCGGAGTCGTCCTTATCACCCCAAAAGGACATAAACTCGAATATGCTATCAAGTTCAAATTTTTTGCCTCCAACAACGAGGCTGAATACGAAGTCTTGATAGCTGGCCTTTAAATGGCTCGGTGAATGAAGGCATAGTATATCCTGGTGCGCAGCGACTCTCAACTTGTAGTAGAACAGGTCCTAGGCGAATAAGAGGTCAGGGGAGAAAAGATGCAAGAGTACTGTGAAATGGCCAAAAGTTTGGCCAGAAAATTTTTCAAAATACTATTAGAACGAGTACCAAGACTGCAGAACGAGGAGGCAGACCGACTGGCCAGTATAGTCTCGTCTCAAGAAGATGACCCTGGAGTCCCCATGAAAGTACTAAATTCGCTAAGCATTCAAAACTCAAAAATGCTCTAGGTAGAACAAAAAGCGGAGTGGGCAACGCCAATCAGAAGCGACTAGGAGCATGGGTCCTTATTAGAGGACAAAATTGAGGCAAGGAGAATCCAATACAGAGCCAGCAGGTATGCCCTCATCAGTGGTATTATGTATAAAAGGGGATACACCCTGCCTTGGCTAAGATGTGCAGGAAAAGCATATGCTAATTACATTATAAGAGAAGTGCATGAAAGGGTCTGCGGCAACCACTCAGGAGGGAGAGCTTTGGCCAAAAAGATCCTCCGAGCAGCCTACTACTGGCCCACGATGAAAAGGGATGCTCAAGATTTCGTGAGGAAGTGTGACAAGTGCCAGAAGTTTTCAAATATCCCAAGGCAACTGCCCCAGGAGCTGACGTCCATCCAGAGCCCTTGCCCTTTCGCCCAATGGGGAATTGACATAGTAGGGGCTTTACCTTTGGGGAAAGGTCAAACTAAGTTCGCAATTGTGGCTGTAGACTACTTCACCAAGTGGGCCGAGGCTGAAGCTGTCGCCACCATCACTGAGTAGAAAATGAAGAATTTCCTATGAAAAAATATCGTTTGCAGATTCAGGATACCCAAGGTAATCATCACAGATAATGGGAAACAGTTCAAGGGAGGGCAGTTCGAACAGATATGTTCAGACCTATAGATCAGCCATCACTTCTTTTCTCCAGAACACCCCAAAGCTAACGGCCAGGTAGAAGTCACCAATAGAACTTTGTTCAACATCATCAAGGCAAAGCTAGAAAAGGCAAAGGGCTTATGGGCAGAGGAACTTCTCAACATTCTTTGGGTCTACAAAACAACCGAGAGGGTGGCAGGGGGGCATACCCTCTTTTCCTTGACGTTTGGAGCTGAAGCAGTCATCCTTGTAAAAATAGGTCTGCACAGCCCCAGGGTTGAACACTTCGAACCAGAGTCTAACTACGAAGTCTTGGAGGTGAGCCTAGATCTACTCAAAGAAAGAAGATTGTAAGCGGCCATGGAGGTAGCTATACATCAACAGAGAATGCGCAGGTATCATAACGTAAGGGTGAAATTTAGGGTATTTCAGGAAGGAGATCTGGTACTTAAAAGGGTCAACCAGTCAACTAGAAAGCCCAGTGATGGCAAACTCGGGCCAAATTGAGAAGGGCCATACACAATCAAGGGGTTCTCCAAAAAAGGAACCTACTGGCTGGCCGGAACAGACGGCACAGACCTCCCTAACCTTTGGCATGCTGAGCACCTGAGGAAGTACTGCGCTTAATGTAACCAGCCTTCATTAATGAAATTTTTGCTTTTTGAGACTCCGAAACGATCGTCTACTCGCATGACCCCTGAAGCACAAGGCTATTAAGCTTAACTGGTCAGCCCACAAGACTAACCAGACGAGCCGAAAGGCCACAAGCTGAAAGGCCACAAGGCTACTAAGCCCAACTAGTCAGTCCCCAAGACTGACCAGACCAACAGAAAGGCCATAAGCCGAAAGGCCACAAGGCTACTTAGCCCAACTGGTCAGTCCCCAAGACTGACCAAACCAGCCGAAAGGCCACAAGGTTACTAAACCCAACTGGTCAGTCCATAAGACTGACCAGACCAGCCGAAAGGCCACAAGACTACTAAGCCCAACTGGTCAGTTCCCAAGACTGACCAGACCAGCCGAAAGGCCACAAGGCTGCGAAGCCCAATTGGTCAGTCCCCAATGCTGACCAAACAAGTCGAAAAGTCACAAGGCTACTAAGCCCAAATGGTCAATCCCCAAGACTGATCAAATTAACCTAAAGGCCACAAGGCTATCAAGTCCAACCGGTCAGTCCCCAAAACTTACCAGGCCATGGTTCTCAAACCAACTTAACACCACGGTCAGATCATTCGGCTGACCAGAATGACTGAAGCCCCTTAGGCCAGTCAAAGAATTCATGCAAACTACTCATCCCAAAGCATTCAAACACAAGAATACGAAAAATTGGTGAAAGAAATTTTTATTGATCCAAAGCGGTTACAAAAGCAGTCAAAAAAAAAATCTCTACAAGGGTTGTTGGTCTCCTAATGAGATCAAGATTGGGCTTCATTACCCTCTTCTGCTGTAGGGGTCTGGTCTTCTGCACCAGGCACATGGGAGTTAGTGTCATCAGATGACTTCAAAGCAGAGAAGTTCAAATCTGGGAAAAGCTTCTTTGCTGCAATCTTAGTATCAACAAAACCTTCCATATAAGCCTCGCTAAGTTCATCTTGGAAGGCTGCCCCAGCTTTAAACTCTTCCACAGCACAATCCCGAGCATTTTTTAGCTGCCCCTCCAGCTCAGCTACCCTCAGAGCAAGGGAGTCCCTGATTGCCCCAAAGGCTTGAGCATCAAAAGTCAGAGTCTCGACCTTTTTCTTAAGCTCAGTTAATTCGTCCAGCAAGGCAGTCTTTTCTGCCTTAGCGACTGTCTTAGATTTTTCAGCATCCTTGACCTTCTTCTCCAGACCGCTGATAGTCTTGGTTAAGGTCTCAATAACTTGGCCTTTCTTGGAGCTCTCAATCATCTTCGTCTTCAAGCAGGTAGATAAGCAGAGCGCTTTCACATGCAACTGCAAAAGGATGGGAAGATCAATTTTAATAAACAAGAGCAGTCAGACAAAAATCAAAAGTTAACCAGAATCATCACCTTGACAGCATCATGGTTCAGACTCTTTGTCAGTTGGGCGTTGTTCCAATCCGCGAAGGGACCTACGTCCTCCATACTAATGAACTGCTTCATCCTCTCCTAGGCAGCCTGGACATCTTCCACAATGAAGGTTCGCCCTACTGAGCTGGAGGTGAAGGGCTTGTAGGTTTTTCTGTGGTGGGCAAAGGAATTCCAGCGCCAGCCTTAGAGGACTGACTAGGTGCCTTGGCAGCAGATGAAGCCTTAGCTACCAGGGTGGGGCCAACCACCGTAGGACCCTTGTCAAGGGATTGCTCAACGGTCCTGCCCCCAGAGCTAGGCCGATGGCGCTTGCTGGGTCTCTCCCCAGCGGCCTTTGCCCTCTCTATTTCTTCGAACTTCTTCTTCGCAGAGGACCCCATGCTCCTCTTGTCAAAGCCCATGTTTGATTCCTGTCCTGCAAAGTACACAAAGTAGGAATCAATGCACTCGCATCAGAAAGCAGCTGCAACAGACATACCAGACTCACTCCTCTCAACGCGAAGGGCTTCGATGGAAGGATCTGGACCGAAGAGGTAGGCTGCCAAACTCTCACCAGCTACAAGGGGCGCCCAGTTCTTGACTAGGTGCTCCCTCACCCTCATTAAACGGCCTTCCCTCAACTCGTCTTCTAGTACTGGAAGGCCTGCTGAGTAAAAAAAAAATGATAATGGTTAGACCACTACCCTAAGAAGGGATCAGGCATAAAAGCACGAAAGGCGCTTACCCTTCCTACCTAGTCTACCCCATTGTCTGGGTATGCGAGGGGTCTAGTCGGTCACATCCTCCCAGTGGGCGATCTCCATACCCTCTCTATACACAAAGAAATACTTCTCCTTCCAGTGCTTGTGGAAGACTGGGAGATTGGTTATCAGAGCTGGCTGACCGTCCCGAGCCGAGAAATAATACCAGCTCTCGCTCTCGCTCTCGGTTATTTTGTAGCAGAAAAAGAAATCTTCGGGAGTCAGGATTTTCTCCTTGTTAGTGGCAGCCTGCCACAAGGCTGCACAGCCCACTAGTATGCGCCATGAGTTGGGCATGAGCTGCCCAGTAGCTAGTCTGGCCTAGCTCAAGACTCCTCTAATAGAGGGCAATGGGAAACTTTAGCCCCCCAGTCAGTTCACTCTCATTCACCGCGATCTCACCAGGGCGAGGGTAGCACGCTCTGTCCTAGCTTCCATGCACTCTATAACTCATGGAGGCCGGAAATTGGTAGGTAGATCAGAGTTTTTTCACTTTTGCCCCATCTAAAATAGAGACAAAGTGCCTCGCCTTGTATTTACATTCTGAGGCAGAAGGCGACCCAGTTCCGACCTCGGCCATAGCCACGGGGGCAGAAGGTTACCCAGCCCCGACCTCAGCCATAGCCACGGGGGCACTTTCAAAGGCATCCACAGTGGCCACAGGACTCCTTGCCTCGTTGGCCTCACCTCTTGGGTAATAGCCCCAGTATCGGCCCCAAAGTAGTTCACAGAGGCACTCGAAGCCTCGTCTGGCCTGACCCTATCTAAATCCATCGAAGCAGTACGCTCAGAGCCGAATGACAGGACAATTGGGTGGGGGTTCATGATCCTAGGGTCTTCTATTTCGCGTAGGGTTGCAAAGGTAGATCTAGAAGCCTCTGAGATACCCTAGTACACAGACTTGACAAATGAGGGGTTGCCTATGAACCCTAGAGGGTAAGAAGCTCTGACTCTCCACTCATAGTACCAGATGGTCTTCTGTAGAAGCCAAAACATATACCCACACGCCTTGAATACCTTGGTAAGTAGAGAGATTGAGAAGAAGGTTTGAGTTCGCTTCGAACAACCAACAATGACGGAAGAAAAGGGAAAGAAAATGAGAGGAATCACTCGCTGAATAATCTGAAAAAAAGGCAAAACGGAGGGCCCTTTGATGAACCGCCAAGGTTTTATAGGTCCTTTCTTTTCAAAATCAACGGCGTGGATCTGCCCAGGGTTTTCAGATTGAACGGTTGATGTTGGTAACGTCCAATCGATATACGAGGCCAACCCCGCGAAGCCACGTGGCATGGACACCAAGGGTCACGTCGATTTGGTAGGCATAGTAATCATGGCGGTTTTACGACGACATAAATGCGCCTCTGGGGCTGCGTCCCACAACTCTTCAGAATTCCTGCTGGCTGACCTGGGCTGCCAAGGGAATTGGGGGCATCTGATAATACAAGTGTAGCTGGTCTGTACCCCCATGGACAAACCGATGAGCTCGGGCTACGTCTCCAGACCAGGCCACTCGAACTTTCCTCCAGACCAGGCTTGCTAACAGACATGAAACGGCAAAGCTCCAGCGATACACCAAGCGCCGCCATTAAGGCCTCTCGAGATTCTGGCCTAATGATCAGCTCCCATGATCTCATGATTAGGACGGTTTTCCCATGACTGGGGGCATGGTCCATGGAGTCTAATATTAAAGCACGATGCATCCCCACGATGGTGGGTATATAATTTGAGGGCACGATTGGCTCTCCCATGAAGGCGCCCACGATCCAAGCCAACACTCTTATAAAAAGGACAGTCATTATCTCCAAGAAGGTACGAGAGACATCAACCCTTGAACATTGTTACCTTGTCCATTTTTCTTTAGCCTAATTTTGGCATCGAATTGTCTTTGACAGGCACCACACCGGTGTACCAAGCAAAAGGATTCATTACTCCAACAGTTAGCACCAGTGGTCGGAAAGGACGTACAAATTCACTGCATCATTAGCATGGATTTGATTTCTAAATAAAAGAGTTAATTAATTAAGATAGGGAATGAAGTAGAGATGATATTTTATTAGGATTTTACGAAGTATTAACTTTGACTTCACAAAGGTGGCATGTGGACAAGCATATATATATATATATATATTTCAAATGTATCAATTTGGGCTTTACAATTCTTAAATAAATAGAAGAGTTAATTATTAATGTTGGATTAATTATGATATTCTTAAATGGTGATGTTGATGATGACGATGACAGGCGGGTTTCAGCTTAGGAACAACAGCCTACATGTGCTTCATGTTTGCGGTGACAACACCGTTGGGAATAGCGTTGGGAATGATCATCTTCTCCCTGACCGGCTACGACGACAGTAGCCCCAATGCCCTAATCCTGGAAGGGCTGTTGGGTTCCCTATCTTCAGGTATACTCATATACATGGGTCTGGTGGACCTCATAGCTCTCGACTTCTTCCACAGCAAGTTAATGAGTTCCGAGCCATGGTTGAAAAAGGCTTCTTTCATTGCCCTTGTTCTTGGCTCTATCTCCATGTCTGTCCTCGCCCTCTGGGCTTAAAAAAGTTTAATTTATGCAAACCAATACTAAAAAAGTAAAAATCATTCATGTAAGTTGCCAAGCTAGACCAAGACGAGTTCTACTGTTTTTGCTAGAAACTTCAACAACAATCGCTGTATATTGAAAGTCTACGATACAATAATGCTCCTTGTGAGTGGCTTCCACAGCTTCACATAAACTAGATCAGAGCTATTCTGTAGTACCCCACTGTCAGTGTATTTAACAAGTTTTTAGAGGAGGAAGGTGACTGAAATGAGCATTCAAAAACTGAGATTTAGGTGGAGAATGCGTTGGACATGGAAGTCTTTTTGAACTTCGTCTGAGACTAGAAGTATATATGTTGTGTACTTGATTTTCTATCTTGTAATGTTAAGAGATAAGTGGGTGGTGGTTTTGTGGTTTGCACTTGGCATTGTGTGGAATTAATTAATTTCTCAATTCATTTGAAATAAACGGTAACAATTCTTGCTGTAATTCGTATTCACAAATTTTCTAACAGTAATGCTTAACCCACCAGTGGAGCTGTGGAGCATTGGTTATTTTTGTGTGTGAATTGTAGTTTTTACGTGCTTATAGAACGGAAAAGCTCCTCTTCAAACCAGTGAGCTATTACAGTAAATATAATTATTTTCAACCAAGTTTAAATGACAATTAAATAAATAACCCAATTAAAGTTTTGATTGGTTGGTCAATAGTTTAACCATAATTTTCCTTCACAGGATAATTTCATAGGAGTTCAACAATTAAGTAGATAGGATAATTTTAGTTTTATTTTAATACACTGTCAATGCATAATTTTTTTATATAAACAATATTAATATGTAATATGTGTTCATAAATATTACTTTTTTTTTCCTTTCTCCCCATATGTTGTACTATTCATGAAAAGTCACGTTTTATGTTTTTATATTTTAGTACACATCGCACTTTTGCTCGGGTCGAGGGTGCAATCAAAGAAGATTTTGTCTGGCTGCCCCTAAATAGGGGGCTTCACTATCTCTCATGACTTGTATCGTAGTAGTAGTCTAATCGTTTGCTTGGAATGCCTCTGTAGTCTTTCTAATACTAATGTTTTCATTGTCAGCATATTAAAATTAAACTTATTTTGTAATATATTAAATACCAATTTTTACATGAAGAAATCATAATTTTCAGCATCTCATTTTGTTATCTTGATATATATACATATATATATATATCAAGATAACAAAATTCATAATAATAAATTAACGAGAGGATTCATGGCAACTCATCCCAATGTTAACCAAGCAAAATGTTTCCACATTGTTCGAGAAAATCTTATTTTCTTATTATCTGTTTGTAACTTTATTTTTAATTTTTGACCGAGAATACTCCAATCCTACATATAGATGGGAATATATATATATATATATAATATGTATGTATGTTCCCTTCCAAAATCTCGAGTCAGTGGCATGTTTTCTTTCTCTTGCTTCCTAGCTAGAGCTACCATGCATCATCTTCAGTGGCTTTTAATCCTACAAGAACGTTTACAGGATCGTGACTGAACCGTAGTCCAAAGCAGGTGAAAAGAACTAGTGGAAATTCGTTGAATTTATGTAGATTTGTCCTGCGGATTGCTTTTCATGCCATATCCATTATGAAATGTAACGACAAACACATCACCAGAAGGAAAATACCAGTACATATATACACTTCAGAATAATCAAAGAGTGCATAACTTGATACTATTTAGGCTAAGCCCAATTTTTGCTTCAATACCTCTTAAATCTTCAATAATTGAGAGCTTGATATACATTACTGAAGTGGGGCACCCTTACGTAACATCTTAAACTTTTTGGACTAGTAATGATCTAACATAATATTTAGCTAGGTCTTGGTCCTTAGGATTCAAAATATCTCAGTTTGCATGTGTTTCTCGATTGAATTCCATTTCTCTCTATCTCTAGGAGTTTATATTTTCAAGTGCAATGTGCAAAGGAATGTGTTAGAAAGTTTGATATGTATTGTGGGCTCTTACCTAGCCGTTTAAACTTTTTGAACTAGTAGTGATCTAATATAGTATCAAAGCTCAGGTTTGTTGGGTCTTGAGTTCAAAATCTCTCAATTTGCATGTATTTCTTGATTGAATTCTACTTTTCTCTATCTCTGGATGTTTGTATTTTCATGTGCAATGTGCAAGGGAATGTGTTAGAGAGTTTGATATACTTTATTGGGCTCTTACCTAGCAGTTTAAGCTTTTGGACTTGTAGTGATTGAACATGGTATCTAAGCTTAGGTTAGGAAAGGTTTTGGGCTCAAGTCTCTCTATTTGCATTTATATTAAAAAAAATACTACAATCATCGGTTTTGTTTACTGGACTATCATCATGGATAAACACAAATAAGTGAATCTCATATGTATTGAATAATGTGACCTATCACTTTGTGTCTAACCGTGATGAAAATTAATTGAAAAAAAAATTGGTTGCTCTAGCATTGTTCTTTATATTATGAATAGCTGAATGGCCTTTTATAGGAGTTAGGATAGGCTCTGTTAAGTCAAGAAAATGACCCAGCCCACTTTCTGGCATTAGAAAACAGATATGGTATTTGGAGCAACTTAGTAATATAGTAAACCCCTCAAATTCCAAAAGGCGTAAATGCAAATAAAAAACATCCCCTGGATAAGCTTTGCGACTAGGCGGTCTTCGTAATAGAAGAGACATTTGGCGATAAGCTTGTGCTTGTTTGGAGGGATCATCATAAATGATTAAAGTATGTCGTTTACGATGCATAAAATATTTAGGCAAAGCTGCTCCTGTATAAGGAGCAAGGTATTGTAATGTGGTAGGGGAATCTGCTGTTTCAGCTACTACAATAGTGTATTCCATCACTCCCCTTGCCTAAAAATTAGTCACTACCTGAGCCATAAAAGATGCTTTTTGTCCTTGTTGATGGAGAATCGTATATGTGGCTACCACTGTTTTACCGGTCTGTTTGTCCCCAATAATTAATTCTCGTTGACCACGTCTATAAGTGAAATTTCTGAAAATGCCTGGCCGATCACTCGAACCAATATCAATGAGCTTTAACTTGCTGCAAGAATACAAAGGAGTTAGATGAGTCGACTCTCTTTGGGCCAATCACTCTCTGACGGTTAAATTAGCAACCTTAACCGAGAATCAATGAAAATAAAAACAGTAAATGCTTAGAAATTAATTTTTCATACCTTTCTTCTTGAGGCTTCAGTGTTTATAGTGTGGTGCTCTCTGTTAAGCCTACTCTAGTAATCATAACCTATCTCATAGGCTCATACCAGCTAAAGTTGGTTGATCGGACAAAAATCTATCTTTATCGTCATGCTCAAGTTCAACTGACTGAATGTGAGCCATGCATTTATCTGGTGCGTCTCCTCCTCATTAAATGCTGAGAACTGAGCATTAAATGCTCTGATATCTCTTATGATTGTCCCAATATTTTGGGTTGTATTAATCTTTCAAATAACGTCTCCACATGGATTGTTCCTTTCGAACTTGACTTTAGGGCCATCACAAGCATTGCTAAGGCATCGGCATGAGCGTTGCTATCCCGACCAATCTGGTGGAGCCTGTACTTGCTAAATTTGGACAACAACTCTTTTGCTTTAACCAAGTACTGTGCCATTCTGTCGTTCTTTGCTGCGTACTCTCCTGTGATCTGATTTACCACTAAATGGGAGTCCGAGTAGATTATGATTTCGACAATTTTGAGATCGATAGCTCGGCACAGCCCGGCGAGCAAAGCCTTCTATTCTGACTCGTTGTTTGAAGCAGTGAACTCCAGTTTGATGGCCTGCTCCAATGCCATATCGTCTAACGTAATAAGGATTATCCCCGATCCTACCACCCGGTCATTAGATGCTCCATCAACAAACAGTTTCCAATGATCATCATTTTCCTAAAGATCTAACGAGAGGTGATCATTCGGGAAGTCGGCAAGAGGTGCCGAATTTTTTTCCTGCGGTAATTCAATAGAGAATTCAGCAATAAAGTCAGCCAATACCTGCCCTTTGAGCGCTGACCGTGGGTGGAACTTGATGTCGAATTCTCCCAGCTCAATGGCCCACTTAGCTATTCTGTTAGAGAAGTCGGCCATTCTCAAAAGTGGTTTTAGCTAGTGGTCTGTGAGAACGTTAATGGTGTGGGCCCTGAAGTAGTGCACCAGTTTGCACGACGCCACTACTAATGCAACGGCAAGTTTCTCTAATGGTAGATACCTGCTTTCTACCCCCAAGAGAGTTTTGATGACGTCGTAGACCGGCTTCTGTTGCTGATCTTTTTGTTGGAGTAGTACGGCACTAACCGCATGCTCTGACATAGCCAGGTAGAAGAAGAGCTCTTCATGCTTTAATGGGGTGGAAAGTAGGGAAGGCTGGCTTAAGTACTTCTTCAAATCTACCAAGGCTTGATCACATTCCTAAGTCCAGCTGAATCGCTTATGTTTTTTGAGAAGTTGAAAGAATGATCGGCACTTGCCCGAAGATCGACTAATGAATTTGTTGACTGCCCCTGCCATGCCAGTCAACTTTTGTACTTCTTTGGTGTTCTTTGGAGCCTGGACATTCTGAATAGCACTGACTTGCTGTGGGTCTACCTCAATACCCGATGTGTAATCAAGAATCCCAAGAACTTCCCTGAGCTAACCCCGAACACACACTTAGAGGCATTAAGCCTCATTTTGTACTGTTTCAGAATGTTGAATATGGCTGTCAAGTTCTCCAAATGGTGGCTGCCAAGCTTACTTTTGACCACCAAGTCATTGATGTAAACTTCCACGGTACTGCCGATGTGGTCTTTAAACATCTTACTCACCAGACGCTGATAAATGACACCGGCATTCTTGAGTCCAAAAGACATTACCTTGTAGCAGAAGATGCTCCTTGTAGTTATGAAGGCGATCTTCTCTTAATCGTCTTCATGGAGTGGGATCTGGTGATACCCACGATAAGCATCCAGGAAGCTCATTCTTTCGAAACCAGTCGTTGCATCTACTAGTTGATCAATCTTGGGTAAAGGGAAAGGGTCCTTAGGGCATATCTTGTTCAAATCGGTGAAGTCAACACATACTCTCCACTTGTCGTCCTTCTTTTTCACAATAACTGTGTTTGACAGCCAACATAGGCAGTGGACTCCTTTAATCGCACCAGTATCAAGGAGCCTTTCAACTTCCTCTATGACAGCATCCACATGTTGCGTGGCTGATCTCCTGCCCTTTTAGACCACAGGTCGGCACTGAGGGTCCATTCTTAATCTGTGGCAAGCAATCTTCGCGTCGATTCCTGGCATGTCGTAAGGAGTCCAAGCGAAGATTTTAATATAACTTGTTAGGAGCTAGATCAATAAATTTTCTTCAGTCTTGGATAGGGAAGCACTGATCACAAAGTACTTCTTCTTCTACCAATCTATGTGGATTTTCTTCAAGTCTTCGATAACTTTCTTCTCTGGTATCTGTTCGACGTCATCAATCGTGGGTGTATCCTCGTGAAGCTTCATCATCTGCAATTTACCAACTTTTGCCTTGGTTACACATGGCGTAAGGAAGCATTATTTAGCCGCCACTTGGTCTCCTCTTATCTCTTACACCCCCTCTAAGGATGGGAATCGAATCACCTGGTGGTAGGAAGATGGGATAGCCTTCATAAGATGCAACCACATTCGGCCCATGATTGCATTATATGGGGATGGTACGTTGACCACCAGAAATTCTATCTGTAGATAATTCCTCCCACAATTACAGGAGTAGTTACTGTCCCAAACGGCCAAATTAGGTTGGAACTAAACCCAATCAATGGATTGAGTGAGGGCTGGAGGTCGGCATCCTTTATCTCTAGCTTCTTGAACAAATCGTAGTACATAACCTCGGAGGAGCTTCCCTGGTCAATAAGCAGCCTCCTTACGTCATAACTCGCCATTCATAGAGTCACCACCAGTGCGTCATTATGGGGGATCTGAACACCAATAAGATCTTCGTCAGTAAAGGTTATGGCTGCGATATCACTGCCGACCTTGACTTTCTTGGGCAGAGGGCCTATCTGCATTACCTCCCTTAAGTGCATGACCTTTTATATATCGGCCCGGTATCTATGCCGGTCAACAGCTTTTGATTCTACCGATCCATTCAACACATTGATCATCCAGACCGGTTCAGCTCTATCTGCCTTCTGCAGGGGGGCCTTCAGCCTCGGCTGCTCGGTCTCCCGTTTTGTCTTCTCTCTGTCGATATACTGGTCAAGGTGACCAACCTTTGCCAGATCTTTCAAGTGGCTTTTGCGATGTCGACACTTTTCTATTTGATACCCTTTTTCCTTGTGATAGGAGCAAAATTTCCTTTAGTCTCACGCTGTAAGGTCTCCTCCCAACTTTAGGGGCCACTTGAAGATCGACTTGTCGTGAATTTGGGGCAAGATTTTATAACTGGGATCTTTGAAGACAGTGTAGACCCTATTATTTGCCTTCTTGCCCCGGTTGTTGTTGTCTTCTGGTCGAAGCTTCTTTGCGGCTCATCCATTCTTCTTATCAACGATAATGCCGACCTTCTCAGGGGTGAGTTGTGGTACATCTTCTTTCAATCTAGCATATCACTCGATTCTTGACATTAAGTCATGGCACCGTGAGGTCTGGCTTCTTCATTAAAAACTGTAGTAGGCGGTGCTTTTTGGTCAAGCCAATCTTAAACTGAGTTACAGCCAGCTGTTCACTGAACTCAAAAATCTCATTGTAGGCCTCCCAGTAGTGCCGCACATACACCCGTAGTCCTTTTCCATCATTCTTCTGTAAGGTAAGTGAGAAGTCTACCTTTATAGGCTGCTTATTGTTGGCTATGACGCGAGCAGTGAATAGTTTGGTAAGTTGTCTCCAGTTTGATACTGATTTGGACAATAACTTGTCGAACCATCATAAGGCCACCTCTCCCAAGCTAAATGGGAAAACTTGACACATCAAGGATTGATCTCCACTCCAGAGTGCCATTATCTGCTTGTAGTGCCGGACGTGACTAATTGGGTCCGCTTTCCCGTCGTATAGTGTGAACTTCGATAGGGCAAACTTTCTTGGAGGTTGGCGACTCTTAATCTCCTTCGTGAAAGGTGTGGATGTTATCTGATCCAGGGCCCTGCTGACCATGTCCTGGGTAGTACGTGCCTTAAGGAGTTGTTATTTGGTGTCAAGCTTTTTGTTTCCCATTCCTTCTGTTGCCAACCGACTCTGGCCCGATCTCCGTCATGCGGTGTCTGGCTTCTTCTGTGGTGTCGATCTCCTTGTCTGTTGTTGTAGCGACCGGTACTGGAGGCATGACTCCTAACAATGTGCACCGGCATTAAGCTTCTGCTTCTAGGATCTTAACTCCTTCTATTGTTATGATAACCCGATGATCATCCTCTCACTCGGTCATCTCTTTTGAATATTGCGTCCCTCATTGCCCTTACTTGGGAAGTGAGTCTGGCAATTTCCTTGTCACGATGCCGAATCTCTCGCTTAGCAGCATGAAGTGAATGATCACTGGGCCCACGTCCATTGGACAGTGAAGGGCCCAAGTCCCGGTGGTGATTTCCATAGAGGTTTGGTCCCCTGACGTAATATGAGTCCCTCGTAACTCATCTCATGCTTCCTGGAGGCTCCCAGTAGGAGACCGTGTCTCTGACCTCCTTGGTCGACCCTAGTTGCTTCTTTCCGAAGTGGTTTGGTGGCCAGCCGAATTAGTATTGTCATTGCTGGATCGTTACCTCGTCTAGTCATATGGACTCCTCTTCTCTCTAAAAAACTGGTACTCATATTTGCTTGTACCTTCCCACAGACGGCGCCAATTGTAAGTGAGATTTTTGGGAAGGCCTGGCCGATCACTCGAACCAATATCAATGAGCTCCAACTTGCTGCAAAGAGACAAAAGAGTTAGAATAGGCCAACCCTCTTTGGGCCGATCACTCTCCGACGGTTAAGTTAGCAACCTTAACTAAGAATCGAATGAAAATAAAAACAGTGAATGCTTAGAAATCAATTGTCCATCCCTTGCTTCTTGAGCCTTCAGTGTTTATAGTGTAGTGCTCTCTGTTAAGTCTACTCCAGTAATCGTGACTTATCTCATAAGCTCGTGCCGGCTAAAGTTGGTTGATCGGACAGAAATTCACTTTTATCGCCATGCTTGAGTTCCACTAACCAGATATGAGCCATGCGTTTGTCTGGTGCATCTCCTCCGCATTAAATACTGAGACTTGAGCATTAAATGCTCTGATATCTCTTATGATTGCCTTAATACTTTGGACTGTATTAGTCTTCCAAATTGGGCCGCTCTTGGCTATATGAGCCTGACTTATAATGCTGTCTAGGCTATTTAATTGAAGTTGGGCTTGTCCTGGTGAACTTGAGCTGTCCTTAACCCAAATAAGTTGTTTGATTTAAGTTGGACCTGTCCATATTGATTGGGTCGGGGTTTATTTAACCCACAACGTCCTATATACAAGCCAACATAAATAAAGCCCTTATTGGCCTAGCCAGGCTTGGTTGGAACTATAGGCCCATAAGACCGAGCTAGTCCGAATTCTTAGACCCGATTATTTTTCAAGATGGGCTTGTGAAGAAAATTGTAGCCCGGCCCAGCCCAACTGAAAATATATTTACTTTTGTATACCAAAATAAAAATCAGCTTTTTTTTATAAACAAAATCAGTTAGTTAAATAAATGCTCACTATATCATAAAAATGTTGGGGTTTCGGAAAGTAGGATATAAAGTGACTCTGGAAACACCAAAGCCAATCTCACTCGGAGGATATTCAGAAACAAGCAACAACCGGGAAATGCAGCATGACACTGGGTAAAAAGTTAGGTAGTACAGAATTTTGTTGTAATAAATTCATGTTGCTGTGTTGCAATTTACTTATAAGTTCGTTTTGACGTACCGTTTTAAATTTATTATTATAAATATTATATATTTTTAAAAATATAATGTCAAATTTTATAAAATAACGTTATAAAAGTTCATGAATTATTCTTCTTTTTTTTTGCTTATGTTTTACAAGCGTAAAAAAATATAAAAGTAAAACTTAATTCATGAATTATTCTCCTCTTTTTTTTTTCTTATGTTTTACAAACATAAAAAAAATATAAAAGTAAAACTTAATTCGCTTGGTAATAATAAATACTATGTATAATTAAATATTAATTTAGCCACAATATGAAAAGATGGTTCGTTGCTTTTTCGTATTGACTTGTTTATATAAATTACACACCGTCAATGAATTATAATTAAACTAAAAATATGTAATTCATGAATGTAGAGGGTAGACATAAAAAAGAAAGGATTTCCTATTATAAAATGAACACATCACACTGAATCCCAGTCTCCCATTTTCTTTTAAAGCCATGGATCGGTTTGAAAAAATATTTAATGCAATAATGATGATATGTCATTTTATTAGCGTGATATTACAAATTAATTAAATTACGTTAAATTAAAATGTTAAAATTTTAATTATCATATTACATCATTAATTAATGAATAATTAAAAAAATTAATATTAAGTGGTCAAATAAAAACACATCTACTAGTTATAATTAAATTAATTTTATGATATCACGCTAATAAAATAAACGTGATATTATCGTTATATTCATTATGTTCTCGTTTGGTTGGGTCACCATCGCGAAGTAGACGGTGATCTTGTCATCACTGGACTAATCCCTAGCTCATGGGACCCACTTTCGCCCCCACCTTATTTGAAAATCTTACCCATATTTGTACGGCTGAGTGGCCTTCCACCCAACCACCCACCCACCCCCACGCCACTACCACAACCAGCAGTCACGGACACACACGGCACTGAGAACTGAGAAGTCTACAAACAGCCGCATAATCCTTCCTCTCTCTCAAACTAGCTCTTTCTCTTTTTTTCTATCTCTGAATGAGAACAACACCATAAACCCCCAACAACCCCCAACACCACACCACCCCCCCCCAAACAAAACCCTCTCAATTATCATTATGTCCCAACTCCTCCTCCTCCTGAATTTTTTTTTTTCAGTTCTGTGTTTTTTGTTTTCAAACAAAACGCTCTCAATTATCATTATGTCCCAACTCCTCCTCCTCCTCCTGAATTTTTTTTTTTTTCAGTTCTGTGTTTTTTTTGTTTTCAATTTTGTTTTGTTTCATTAATTTTGTTTCTTTTTTTAATTAGTTTTGTTTTTTTATCATTTTATTTCTTTTTTTATTAATTTTATTTTTCTTTCTGGATAAAAAGTTTTTTTTATTATATTTTTGCAATCTTTTGTTTATTTTTTTAAATTATGGATCAAAATAAAAAATATATATGAAAACAATAAAAATACTAACAATTAATAAGCAAACACACTAATAGCTTGCGAACAAATACTTTTTTTCAAATGAAAAATCTCTTAGGCAAACATTGATTTAGTCACGTTTAGAGAAGAGTATATGTAAAAGAAAATTGATAGAAAAAATAATAAACAAAACTGATTAAAAAAATAAACAAAACGAATAAAAAAGAAAATAAAACTAAATAAAAATTAAACCAAATTGAAAAAAATAAAATAAAACGTAGGTGTGGTGTCGAGTTAGGGGATAATTTAAAGAGAGGAGGAGATTTTGATATGTGTCAAAAATTAAAAAAAATTAAAAAATTCGATGAAAAAACAATAAACAAAACTGATTAAAAAAAATAAAAAACTAATAAGAAAAAATAAAACTAAACTAAATAAAAATTAAACAAAACTAAATAAAATAAAACACAGGTGGGGTGTCGGGTAGGGAAGTAATTTAAAGGGAATGAGAGGTTCTGAAATGTATTAAAAAATTAAATAAAACAAAAAAATGAAAAAAAAATGATGAAAAAATAGTAAACAAAAATTATTAAAAAAAAAAAAAAACTAATAAAAAAAAAAAGAAAACAAAACTAAATAAAAATTAAACAAAACTAAATAAAATAAAATAAAACGCAGGTGGAGTGTCGAGTTAGGGGATAATTTAAAGAGAGGAGGAGGTTCTGACATGTGTCAAAAAATAAATAAAATAAAAAAAATAAAAGAAAATTGATGAAAAAACAATAAATAAAACTGATTAAAAAAAAATAAAAAAACTAATAAGAAAAAAGAAAACAAAACTAAATAAAATAAAACGCAGGTTGGGTGTCGGGTTGGGGAAGTAATTTAAAGGGAAGGAAAGGTTCTGACACATATTAAAAATTAAATAAAACAAAAAAAAATTAAAAAAAATTGATGAAAAAATAATATAAAAAACTAATTAAAAAATAAAAATACTAATAAAAAAAGAAACAAAACTAAATAAAAATTAAACAAAATTAAAAAAAAAAAAAAAAAAAAAGGACAAGTGGGGGGTGGTTCAATGGGTTGTAATTTCAAGGGAGAGGAAGGAGTATAAAAATAATTGTTGTGGGGTAAAAACACACGACCCAATCCATTTGGTTAGGCCCAATTAACATAACATTGAAGTTGGGCTGCTGGGTGGCCCAAATTGAGCACTAAAGAACAGTCCGGCCTAAGGTGCCGATCTTGACCCAAACTGCGAAAGATGAGCCCAAATCGTTAGTGGTCTCAGAACATTAAATTCGAAGTTGACCCGTATTAAATGCGCTAGCAACTCCCCACGCGACGTCGACCAGCACGTTTGATCAGCCGGATTCTTCAGCGACGATAAGACAGGCTCTGCACGCGGTCAGTCGGCAGGATATGATGATACCTAACCAGCAGGCCATGATGACCTATTGGTAGGCCAGGAGCAAAACACTCCATCGATTACACTATAAATACCCTCAAGAGGCAGGTATGGACAATTAACTCCAAGAATACACTACTTTTATCTATTCAACTCTTGGTTAAGCCTGTTAACTTAATCATTGGAATGTGATCGGCTCACCAAGGGTCGACCCATTCTAACTTCTCTTTCTTGCAGTGAGTTTGGACTCATCGACATTGGCCTGAGTGATCGGCCCCGCCTTCCCAAAAAATTCCACTTACAATTGGCGCCGTTTGTGGGAAGGCTTAGAAAATCATGAGTTTGAATGATCGAAGGAGAAGAGGAGAAAACCACAACGAATGAGGTAACAAAGCCTCCTCTAGCAAAGATCAAACCAATTCGGCGCACTGCCAATCTACCCCAGTGGATCGGCACCCAAGAAGAATACTAAGGTCGAAAATACAAACCCTTACTGAAAGCCACCAGGAAACACCAAACAGGCTGCGGAGGAACCCAGACTATGTCAGGGAGCGAAACTTTCGCAGAAAGCACCACCAGGACCTTGACCCCTTGCCCTCTAGTAGACGAGTCCCAAGTGGAGATACACTCCGTTCGACTAAAAGAGAGATTCAGCAACGCGGCGAAGAGATTGCCTACCTCACCTCCCAAGTTCAGATCATGAGAGAGGCAATCTCCGGAAGAGATAGGCATGAGACAGAAAGGTCCCCGAACTGCGAAAAAATTACTAGAAGCAGGGACGTTCCGGAGTCGTGAGTAAGAGGAAGCTACAAATCTAGCACCGGGCACTGTGACAACGGACAAGTAGATCAACGAAGAGGGAGGAGCGAGACTCCGCCGAACGATGAAGATGCAAAAGATGGTCAGCAGCGAAAGGACTGGAAAAAATTGTACAATGAGAAGCTGGAGGATAAGAAGCAACAAACTAAGGAACGCACAGCCCATGACCTGGTCAAGAAGGCCTCGGACCAGATTGCATTCACACCATTCACAGAGGAGATTGAGTCCCACCCAATTCCTCGGAAGTTCACCTCACCAAAGTTCACTCTATACGATGGAAAGGCCAATCTAGTTAATCATGTTCGGCATTACAAGCAGCCCAAGTGGCTTATTTGCTCACGACTCCAATTACTATATATATATATATATATAGGAGCTTAGGTGAACAATTAAGAGTAGAAAAAAGGAAAAAAAAATAGAAAAGAAGAGTAGAGAAAATAAAAAGAAAGAAGTAGAGAGAAAATAGAAAGGAAGAAGCAGTATAGGTAATTTCTCAAAACTCATGTTGTATTCTTTTGGTTTTATATTATCAATAAAAGTATTGGGTGATCTAAAAGATCTAGCTCTAATAGTTTCAATATGATAAATATTTGACAGTTCTTGAAGAACTATTATCTATATATGCTTTGTCTTGAGTTTTTTTTATCTGTTTTATAGTCTTTTAGTTTTATAACACGTTATCAACATAATACTCTAAGTACTCTGTATTCTTCTTTATGTTAGAAAGGTACTTCATTTTATAGGTAATTTAGCTTCATTTTGGATTCTTTACTATTCACTCAATTCGCATAAGTAGTGTGAACAACAATTAAACTATTAAAATAAATAGTATTAATTTTGAAACTTTGTTATTTTATTGCTCCCAAATTTTGTATTTTTGGCTTCAGATATTTATAGATTTGGAATTCATATTTCAAAAGCTTTCCATAAACATGTGACTTAACTATATTTTGATGTCTGGATTGAAAGTTATAATGTAGACAAAAATAATAGTACTATATATATATATATATATATATATCGATTGGATGAATTGCGCTCTACTATTCATCATATAACTACTATTTATGAACAGTGATGAATAGTAATTGCATAGTAAAATACTATAAAATAGATAAAGAAACTTAAGACAAAGTATATATAGAGAATAGTTATTTAGAAACCGTCAAATATTTGTCATATTAGTTCTTCTGGAACTATTAAAGCTAGATTTTCTGAATCACCCAATACTTTTATTGATAATATAGAATCAAAAGAATACAACATGAGCATTGAGAAATTACCTATACTACTTGTTCTTTTTTATTTTCTCTCTACTTCTACCTTTTTATTCTCTCTACTCGTCCTTTCTATTTTCTTTTCTTTCTTTCTATTCTTGGTTGTTCACCCGAGCTTCTATATATATACTAATAGGAGTCGTAAGCAAATGAGCCACTTGAGGTAGTAGCCGCCATAGTAAAGGTCATCCATGACAATGACAATACTTCACAACACTCCCCTTTGGATGACCGCAATACAGAGTAGGGTATGTAACAATTGTCTTATTAAAACCTTATTGGAAAAAAACCTTAGCGAAGGAAAAAGAGTACAATGCTCTTAACTCCCCCTATTTAATATAAACTTATTTACTTCATGAAAGATTTCTGAGACGGCGCATACCAATGTCATGCACTAGTTTTTTAAATATTGCAGTTAGTGTTTTAGTAAACAAGTCTGCCAAATTGTCACTTGAACGTATTTGCTAGATATCAATATCACCACTTTTAGGGAGCTTATGCGTGTGGAAGAACTTTGGAGAAATACGCTTCATTCTATCGCCTTTGATGTAGCCTCCGTTAATCTGTGCAATACAAGCTGCATTATCCTCGTATAATATTATCGAGGTATCTTTGATTGTAGATAATCCGTAACTTTCTTGAATATGTTGAATCATGAATCTTAGTCAGATACACTCTCGGCTTGCTTCATGAATTTCAATTATTTCAAAATGATTTGAAGAAATTGCAGTTAATGTTTGCTTCACCAATCGCCTAGGATATAGCAGTGTTACCATAAGTAAACATATACCCAATTTGAGACCTAGCTTTATGTGGATTGGAAAGGCAACCAGCGTTTACATAACCAATTAATTCAGATTATGACTCCTTTAAATAGAATAATCCCATATCAGTTGTCCTTCGTAGGTAACGTAGTATATATTTAATTCCTTTTTAATATCTTTGTGTTAGTACAGAACTATATCTTGTTAATAAATTGACTGAGAATGTTATATCAGGTTTTATACAATTTAGAAGATACATAAGAGTACTGATTGTACTAAGATATGGTACTTTAGGACCAAGAAGTTTTTCACCATCTTCTCGAGGACGAAAAAGATCTTTCTGTACATCTAGTGAACGGACAACCATTGGAGAACTTAATGGCTGAGTTTTGTTCATGTAAAACTGCTTAAAACTTTTTCAATATATGTCGATTGATTGACAAAAATTTCATTTGATAAGTGCTCAATTTGTAATCCAAGACAATACTTTGTTCTTACAAGATTTTTCATTTCAAATTTCTTTTTTAAATAATCAACAGTTTTAGTAATCTCTTTAAGAGTTTCGATCAGATTCAAATCATCAACATAAACTGCAATGACAATAAATCCGTATTCGATTTCTTAATGAAAACGCATGGGCAAATGGTATTGTTCACATATGCTTCTTTCAAAAGATATTCACTTAAATGATTGTACCGGATTGCTTTAACCCATATAATGATCTTTCAAACTTGATTGAATATAAATTTCGTGGTTTTAAAATATTTGCTTCAGGCATTTTAAATCCTTCAAAAATTCTCATATATAGATCATTATCCAATTCTCCATATAAGTGGGTAGTCACTACATCTATTAGACCCATATCCAGTCCTTCTGAGATTGATAAACTAAACAAAAATTTAAATGTAATTGCATCCATTATAAGAGAATAAGTCTCATCACGGTCAATAGCAAGTCTCTGCAAAAAACGTTGTGCTACTATTCGAGCTTTATATGGTACTATTTCATTTTTTTCATTTCACTTTTGTACGAATACTCATTTGTATCCAACTGATTTTACATCTTTAGGCGTATGAACTACATGTCCAAATACTTTACGTTATGTTAATGAGTGTAATTCTGCCTCAATAGCTTATTTCCATTTTGGCTAATCAATTCTACGTCGACATTCGTCAATTGTCCGTGGTTCAGTCTCTTCATTACTTTTGGTAATACCAAGAGCTACTTTAAATGAAAATACGTTGTCAACAACCATCTTATTTCTAGTCCATCTTTCTCCTATATTCATATAATTTATTAAGATCTCATTATTTTTATGTAGCATATCACTTACATGCGATATCTTTTCAGGAGGTTTCTTTTCTTGGAATTTTTCTTCAGGATTCTCTTCTTCAAAAAGTTCAGAAATTATATTCTCTTCAGGAGCACCAATTTGCTCATGTATTTTTTTTTTCTTCGTTTTTTTGGAAATAGTATCTTTTGCACCGACAAGCCTCCCATGTTTCAAGCGTATTTTAAATTCATTTGCTGTTGTACTAATAGATTGTCCTACAAAGACATCAATACGCGCTGGAGTATTAGCAGCTTGTATATGTGATTTTGTTACATTTTTTATGTCGTTGAACGCATTAGGCAATTGATTAGCAATTGTCTGTAAATGAATGATTCTGTGAATTTCGAATTCACATTGGCTTGCTCAAGGATCAAGATGAGACATCTTTGAAATATTCCAACTGATCTCTCGTTATTTTTTTAATCGCGTCTTTTCTCCCTCTAATAATGGAAAGATCGACTCATTAAAATGACAACCCGCAAATATCTAATAATAGATGAAGAATCAAAACCAATACAAATTTCAAGTCAACGTTGGGGACACATTTTAGTACATTATGAGGGTGAAATTAGAACAGATACATCACAACCAAAAATTTGCAAGTAAGAAATATTTTGTTGTTGACCAATGACAAATTATAATGATGAGTACTGATGATAAGCAGTTGGTCAAATTCTAACTAATGATGTAACATGCAATATAACATGTTCCCAAATAGAAATAGATAATTTTGTTTTCACAAGTAGATGTTGAGTAATAAACTAAAGCCATTTTATAAAAGCTTCGATAAGATTATTTTGTGTATGTGTGTGAGCAATTGAGTGTTTAACATCAATTCCTATTGACATGTAGTAATCATCAAAGGCTTGGGATATAAATCTCTCAGATGTTTGGGCGTACGACAACTACATGACATGACTAATGCCCTTTCATCCCACACTCATAACAAGTATCTTCAGATTTCTTGGAAGGTTTATTATGCAATCCTTTCTCTTTTCTAGAATTATTCTATTGCTGGTGGTATGGTGTAGTATTTTTAAACCTCATATGATAACCTCCACGATAATTCTCACGAGTTCGAACATTATTCATGTCACGATCATGACCACGTCCACTAAATGAAATTGCATTCACTTCAGGGAATGGAGTAGAATCAGTAAGTCAGGACTGATAATTTTTCAGTAACAACTCATTATTTTGCTCAGCCACAAAAAAGACATGATATCAATTCAGAATATTTTTTAAATCGACGCTCTCGATATTACTGTTACAGGAGCATATTCGAGGCATAGAAGGTGGAAAATGTTTTTTCTAACATGTCTTTATCAATAATAATTTCTCCATATAACTTTAATCATGAGCTGATTTTTAACAATACAGAGTTGTACTCATTAATCATTTTAAAATCTTGTAACCTCATGTACATCTAATCAAATCTGGCTATTAAGAAGATTACGGTCTTTTGGTGCTCATATCTCTCCTTTAAATTTTTTCATAATATCAATTAATCTTTTATCTTGAGGTATTTAGATTTCAATTCTTCATGAATATGATAACGAAGAAAAATCATTACTTTAGAGCGATCCTGCTAGGATGCATTATTTTCCTCAGTTATTGTATGTTCAAGTGCTTTCGCAGCCAGATAGATCTCAACATGAAGAATCCATGATAAATAATTATCCCCAGAAATGTCAAGGGCGACAAATTCCAATTTTGTAATATTCGACATTTTCAAAATGCTATAGTAACAAAACAATAAGAGTAAATTAAGATAAGATTATTAAAACTACACATATATTTAGGCCATATAAAATAATAAAATGAATAGTAATTAAATAAACGGCGTGCAGGCCTTAATAAGCATTCTACAAGAATGCTTGATTGTATTGTTAAAATAATACACATAATAAATTATAATTGTAACAATATACTGAACATATTATTGTTAGGTGTGTATTATGATAAACAACAACCGACAGAATACAGTGTACTTTGTATTAAATATGATTTATTAAATAATTACTATTCATCACTGTTCATGAATAGTAGAGTGCAGTTCATCCGATCGATATCTATATATATATATATATATATATATAATATTACTATTTTTGTCCGCATTATAACTTTCAATCCAGACATTAAAATATAGTCAAGTCATATTTCTATAAAAAGCTATTGAAATATGGATTCCAAATCTATAAATATTATATGTAAAAAATACAAAATCTCAGAGTAATAAAGTAACAAAGTTTCAAAATAAACGTAATTCATCTCAATAGTTTAACGACTGTTAATACTATTCATGCGAATTGAATGAACGGTAAAGAATTTAAAATGAAGATAAATTACTCATAAAATGAAATACCTTCCTGATGTAAGAAAGAACACAGAACACTTAGAGTATCGTGCTGATAACGTGTTATAAAACTAAAAAACTATAAAACAAATAAAAATAATAATAGAAGTCGTGAGCAAATAAGTCACTTAAGGTAGTAGCTATTATAGTATAGATCATCCATGATGATAACGATACTTCACAACAAATGTATCAATTTGGGCTTTACAATTCTTAAATAAATAGAAGAGTTAATTATTAATGTTGGATTAATTATATTATTCTTAAATGGTGATGATGATAATGACGACAGGCGGGGTTCAGCTTAGGAACAACAGCCTACATGTGCTTCATGTTTTCGGTGACAACACCGGTGGGAATAGTGTTGGGAATGATCATCTTCTCGCGGACCGGCTACGACGACAGTAGCCCCAATGCCCTAATCCTGGAAGGGCTGTTGGGTTCCCTATCTTCAGGTATACTCATATACATGGGTCTGGTAGACCTCATAGCTCGAGATTTCTTCCACAGCAAGTTAATGAGTTCCGAGCCATGGTTGAAAAAGCCTTCTTTTATTGACCTTGTTCTTGGCTCTGCCTCCATGTCTGTCCTCGCCCTCTGGGCTTAAAAAAGCTTAATTTATGCAAACCAATACTAAAAAAGTAAAAATCATTCATTTAAGTTACCAAGATATATGGACCAAGACGAGTTCTACTGTGTTTGCTGGAAACTTCAACACAATCGCTGTATTGAAAGTTTACGATACAATGATGCTCCTTGTGAGTGGCTTCCAGAACTTCATATAAACAAGGTCAGAGCTATTCTGTAGTACCCCACTGTTAGTGTATTTAACAAGTTTTTAGAGGTGGAAGGTGACTGAAATGAGCATTTCAAAACTGAGATTTAAGTGGAGAATGCGTTGGACATGGAAGTCTTTTTGAACTTCGTCTGAGACTAGAAGTATACATGTTGTGTATTTGATTTTCTATCTTGTAATGTTAAGAGATAAGTGGGTGGTGATTTTGTGGTTTGCACTTGGCACTGTGTGGAATTAATTAATT
This sequence comes from Euryodendron excelsum, assembly GCA_033060915.1. NCBI lineage: Eukaryota > Viridiplantae > Streptophyta > Magnoliopsida > Ericales > Pentaphylacaceae > Euryodendron > Euryodendron excelsum. Next base: position 9,136,962 of record CM065382.1, read on the forward strand.
TCTCAATTCATTTGAAATAAACGGTAACAATTCTTGCTGTAATTCTAATTCACAATTTTTCTAACAGTAATGCTTAACCCACCAGTGGAACTGTGGAGCATTGGTTATTTTTGTGTGTGATTTGTAGTTTTTACGTGATTATAGAATCGAAAAGCTCCTCTTCAAACCAGTGAGCTATTACAGCAAATATAATTATTTTCAACCAAGTTTAACAGAATTAAATAAATAATCCAATTAAAGTTTTGATTGGCTGGTCAATGGTTTAACAGTATTTTTCCTCCACACGGATAATTTCATAGGACTTCAATAATTAAGTAAATAGGATAATTTTATTGAAGTTTTATTTTGATACACTGTCAATACATAATTTTTTTATACAAGCAATACTAATATGTAACATGTATTCATGAGTCTTATTATTATTTTTTTTTCTCCCCTTATGTTGTATTACTCTCTAAAAGACACGTTTTATATTTTAGTACACATCGCACTTCCGCTCGAGTTGAGGGTGCCACTCAGCCCTAAGAGGGATCAAAGAATATTTTGCCCGGTTTCCACTAAATAAACGGCTTCACTATCGCTCATGACTTGTATTGTAGTCGTAGTCTTGTAGTTTGCTCGAATGCTTTTGTAGTTTTTCTAATGCTAATGCCTTCACTGTCATCGTATCAAAATTAAACTCATTTCACAATATGATAAATACCAATTTTTACATCAAGAAATCATAATTTTCAGCATCTCATTAAATGTTTCTTTGTTATTAATTTATTTACCTAATTTAAATATAATATTTAAATATTTAATTTTGAAAAAACTTACCCCAAAGGGTCCCGTAGCTCAGTTGGTTAGAGCGTTGGTCTTATGAGCCGAAGGTCGCGGGTTCGAGCCCCGCCGGGACCATGTGTTATTTGGTTTTTTTTCATATATTTTGCTCTCTACTGTATTGTTAATGGATATATGGGCTCTCAAATCCATAATATGCCATAACTAGCTCATTGTTTGATCCTTAAGCAATTCTGCCTCTGCCGAAAACTACATTGCCAGGGGAAAATTTTGATCAAAACCCAACCGACAATTGGTGTGCTTGATCTCTCAAGACCTGAAAGGGACTCATTAGATGGTAGAATTTGAATTCCTCTCTCTCTCTCTAGTTTCTAGCAACAAATGTAATATCGGCACTCATGCCCGCGCTTATAAGCTAATCCAAACAAACCCTTGTCAAAAAGAGCATTGAAACCGTGGTTACTATTATTAACTGGCCACCGAGAAAATATTGGACATTATTGATCAAAGAGAAAGACTTCACCATTAAAAGAAGCAATCAATTAATCAATGTCATGAAGTCAAATAGCATGCTAACTTAGAGAAGGAAATACGAGTACTCTTTTAACTTCTGTACTAGCTAGGGCAATTAACAGTGATAATGATCCCCTATTCCCTCAATCATCTGGTTCAATTCCAGTGTACAATGGATGAACCCTAACCCGATGACGACGATGAATAAGATGAAGAGGAGGACGATGATGAGGGCGGCAATAATGAATCATTCATAACAAAATTCTGATTTTCATACTCCAAAACCTCAATTACGGCATCCAAGGATGAGTTTCTACCAATTGAATCATCTGATAATTCCCCATTCAGACTCCACACAATTAGACCGGTCTCTATCCAACTGACATCAAGAATCTCATCATGAACCGCCGAAACCCTACATATCGGACAGTTCGAGTGAGCCTGCAACCAGATATCATTGCATTCTACGTGAAAAGCATGGTGACAATTGGGAAGTTTCCTTCCCACTTCACCACCCTCAAATGCTCTTAGGCATATCACACAGTCCAAGCCATGCACATGTTCTTCAGGCTCGAAAGCGAAAAGAAGAATCGAAACTATCATTCGATCTTCAAGACCGTTCCTCCCGGAACTAGTGGCAGTGGGGGGTCCAGTGTTATAGGGTGAAAGTTGCGAGAACCAGCGGAGATGTTGACACTCCTCCATGGAAGAGCTTTCATGGAAGACCATTTAGAGTAGATGCAGAACAAGAAAGTGAGTAATAACAGGATGATTAAGAGTACGACAATGGCGATCGTGACAGTGAGGCTACAAGAGAATGCCTTCGGGACCACAAGGTTCAACTGGTGAATTGTATGTTGTGACGGGTGAAGTGGAATAACCATTGCTGCAAGTAGACAGCTAAAGAAACTAAGATTATATATGTAGATATAGATATACAACCATGAGAAGAGAAGAGAACAATGCTGATGAATATAGAACAAGAGTTTGGTTATACAAGAATATGGAAGAGGAATGCATGAATCAATAAATCAAATAGTTATGGAAACTAGGATAAAATCATATAACAAGAGCTGATAGAGATTACCAAGGAAGAACTTAATAGAAGTCTTGTCGAATATTTGGAAAGAAATCGCTTAATTAATGCTACGTCCGTGCTAAAAGAACAAATATATTGCTAGCTTAAACTATATATGTGATTGCTGTCAATTTAATTCTTGGGAAATAAGGCAATGGAGGGAGCTACATATGTACACCTAGAAATATCTTTACGTCTATTTAGACATAACTTATTTACTAGTTTATATCTTATGTTTATGACTTTTTAAAATTATATTTGTGTGAGTGGTTTAAAAAAATTGTTTATGTCTAATTACATTTTTTTTTTTAAAAAAATTGTTTTTAAAGATGACATTTTGAAGGTAACTTAGAGCCCGTTTGGTACAGCTTTTTGTCAAATTTTTTTTTAAACTTACAAGCAGAAAAGTTAAATTTTTTTTTTTTTTTAACTTTTTTTACTTTACTTTAACTAAAATAAGAAGAAAAAAAATTAAAAAGTCAAAAAAATCTAACCTTTTTTTACGAACTTAAAAAAAATTAGACAAAAAATGGGTACTAAATCCTTATTATAATTTATAAGCTGGACACCACATGCATGTTCAACAATGTAGGCCTAAAAATTTGACCACACTATAAATGGCTAATTATATGTAGTCCAATTTGTAATCAAGGATGATGCGAAGAGAATAAGATTTGCCATCAGTCAAACTCAAATCAGTTTACATCAATGATTAATTGTAAAAATCAAAATCAAATCGAAAGCAGCTTTTAACCAAGTTGATGGTTTAATTATGGCTTGGGAGAGGGTCACTCTATCGCATAAGAGTTACACTATGCAAGAACTGGGACAGTGATTTGGGAAGAACTGGGGTGTAGACATTGACAAACTACTCAATGAAGCATATCTGATCATGAAAATGGAGGGACACTGATTTCTTTCTCCTCTCTTTTTCTTTCTCAAGTGTCTGATTCATTAACATTGGCCGATGGAAGAATTTTACGTTCAGATCTATTCCTGCTCAGCATTCTCTTCAGTGAGCCACCCAGTGACGCCACTTGAGATGACAACGAAGATGACGACGACGACGATGAACATGCCGCTAATGAATCACTCATTTCCACTATTCCATTCTCATTCTCATCAGAATTTGAAACCTCAACCACAATTTCCAATGCAGATTCCTCATTCATCAAACCCAAACTCGCACCAACCGATAACTCGTCTGTCAGCACGTCGTTCGATACTGAATTGATCTCTGCAACCTTAGTTTCACACGCCGTTACCAGCGGCGCTCGACATATCGGACAGCTCGAGTGAGAATGCAACCACATGTCAATGCACTCGACATGGAAAACATGGCCACACTTAGGCAGCTTCCTACCCACGTCTTGCTCTTCAAACGCGCTTAGACAAATAACGCATTCCAGGCATTCCAGTCCATGCTTGTGGTCATCGGAATCATATAAAAACAGAGGAATCAAAGCAATGACCGAAGCCTCTAGACCCTCGGAAACAGAAGAAGAGCGAGCGGTATCGAACGTTAACGTGTTCAAATGACGGAAACGGGCTGGATCCAAGACGTGCGAGGCAGAGACGGATCCTCTACTCCTTTGACGAGCTTGTGCTAGAAACCATTTTGCGTAAACATGGAGTAAGAGGACGAAGAGGATTACTAGGAGTAAGGATATGACGGCGGCGAGAAGGACGTTGCTGTCGTCGGAGAATAGGGTCTGAATGAGATTGGTCATTGTGTTGGAGCTCTGCTTGGGTGAGTTCGGCGGACTCAGCATTATTGTAGAATTAAGCAAGCAGCATTGGTGAACAAAGAATTGGGGACTACGTTTACGTGAATATGAAGTCGTTGTGATAAGGGGATTAAATGACGGGCATTGAGTCCTGGCTTCTCCTATATTGCCTTGTGCTTGTTACCTACTCAGAACCTCTCTCTCTCTCTCTCTCTCTCTCTCTCTCTCTCTCTCTCTCTCTCTCTCTCTCTCTTCTGTGGGACTTGGAGGTCAAAAGAAAATCCCTTTATCCAGGAAGCTAGTAGGACTCATGCACCAATGAGAGAGAGAGACAGAGAGAGAGAGAGGGGTTGAAATGAAGGTCTCGTGAAGGCGACTGCAGCAATAGGTTAATGGGCATATTTTAATGTTGGACGGATTGGGGTATTATTGTAGTCATGTGGTCTTATTTTAATGAGTGGAGATGATCCCAATGCCAAATATTCAAATATATATAGATGTATCGACACATATATACCGATTTTAAGTATATGGTTGTGTGGTAGGGTGAACAGGGTCCCAGATTGTCTTTCAGAGTTTATTATCTTCAGGGGTCCCATGTGAAATGGACAAGACACCGAGAGGGTCATTTTGACTCTACAACCACCACCACCACCACCACTCCACAACCCCTACTACCACCAACACAGCCAGTAATAATAACTCTATACTAGTCTGGTGATACTACTGGTTGGGCTCCATTTTCCCAGTTTTCCTGCATGTATTTTGGCATAGGGACCAACTTTCGGGTCGGTAGGCTCGTGACCCCTGGCTCTGACCCAATTCAAAGGGCAATGGCACGCTACCGAACGGGAACAGAACAGGTGGCAGACTTGCAACACACCTCATGGATTGGGTCCAACACCTAAGGTTGCCTTCATTGACTGCCGTACCCAATCAGTTCCTACTGAAACAGCATGAATGATTTGAGAAGATTTGGACTGTATATTATATGAGGTTTGCAGTGTGGAGAGCTAATGGAAAAATATTCTTACTGCTCATTGAGCTCATCTTTTTCTGTGGGAATTCAGATTATGATTCTGTAATCTATGAGGATAACCCAGAGATTTCTAATAACTTTAATGCTTAAGTTTAAAATTCGAATTTTCGGTTTAAAAAATTTTAAAATATATATAATAAAAAATAAAATAAAATTACTCTTTTATTTTGTTTAATTTTTTTTCACTTTTTTTTTTCACCCAAATTTTGAGACCTAAACAGAGTGCAAGTAAATTTAGATCAGATCTAGGAACCCAGTGAAGCAAATACCGGTGCAGTTGCAACAAGCCAATGTGTTTCAGTTGAAAGCAACCACAATACTATCTCCGTTTACAGTGGAAACCAAGTCACGGACTTTCCTTGTTTTTTTTCCTTTTGGCACCCCAAGCCACGGATTGACACAGCCTATATAAGCTACAAATAAATCCAAGAACTGTCATATACTAAACCAATACGTAAAGAAGCAGTGGAAAACTAATAGAATGTACCGGGCTAAGTCCTTGGAACAAGGCTCGGAATAGAGTAGGCTCAACTACTAAATATTTGAAAAGCTATAGAAGAGCCAAATTATCAACAAATACAGGGACACATTAAACTAAGCCCCTTTTACTACCAGGGTTTCTGATAAAACATAGCGACTTGATAATTTGATGAGTGGTGAATATGAATAGTAGACTGAGAAACTAAAGGTAGATTACTCTGAGGTAATTCACATAAATGTGACCATGGTTACTAAAACTTAGAATGGCAACAAAAGTACTCTTCTCCGAAACAACAAAAACTATGAAGAAGACGAAATGAAAGGAAGAAGAAAGAAAGAAAGAATGAGAAACATTCTATGCAGAGGAAGATCATGATAGTAATTTGAAAACAGATAGACGATAGATTGACAATTATTGTACTTAAAAGTTATACATTGCCGATATTGTTACATCATAATGAAGGAAAATTCAATGAATGGAGAATTGCCTTGGCAATTTGAGTTAGCAACTTAACAAAACCTAGAGCAAGTTCAGTCCATGAGTTTGTATCTTTTCTCTTGGACACCAGTAACTCCCATTTGTATCTCTATAATTGTGTGAAGCGGCACCTGAAAATTGCACCACTAGTCTAGTCAGAGCTAAACTCTAAAGAATAAACTACATTGGCCAATCAACAGTTCGAAATCATCTGAAGCAATTCGCTCAACAATGAAACTGGAATTGGAATTTAAAAAATCCCCGTAAAAGAGGGGAAGTGTGTGTATAAAAGTTAAATCTTCAGTTCTTCAATACTTATAAATTACCTCAATATGTGGAATTTCTTTCAAAGGCCTATCAGCAAAATAAGCATATAATGCTCTCAACAACGCCTACAAAATAACTAAAATTAAATGAAAAAAATAGCATGCATAACCTTGACATCAACCTAATTAAAAGAAACACTATCAATAACCTGGTGAGATATCACCACAACAGGGGCACGCTGCCGTTCAAGCTCAATGATTACGGGCTCTAGCCTGCAATAAGGTGGACAATTAATTATACTGAACTAGTTAGGTACAAATTGGTGTCATAAAAGAACTTATGGTTTGTTTAAACTTCACACTGTAAAACCTTTGGATGACATCCAAATAAGATTCTCCACGAGGATATCGATATCTCAACTTGTCCTTCTTACGTGACCTGAAATAAATTTCACAAAATTATGCTAAGAAATAAGCAAAATGAAAGCACACGAAGAATATAGAATCTCTGATTCGAATTTTCATATTAACAAATAGCACCTGAAGAATATTGAACATCAAATATATCTTCAAGCAAACAAATTTTCCTTTCCAGTAGCATGCTTTTGCAAAGTCTAATGACGCCAAGAATTTTTTTCATTTTCCCACATCCATTATTTTCCCTGTGGTGGTGAGAGAATGTATTTGATACCATACTAATTCATATTCTTAATGTTAAGTTCTTGTGTATGCTAAATTTGCAGCAGAACAACTTTGTTCCATACTCCAGTTGTATAGTTCCTAATACCGACTGATTAGTTTTATTCTAAGACAATATAGCATATCCACTTATCACCACTTCATAAGTTAAATACTGCAAATGTACTGTGGATAGTCAATGTTACCTTAGAATGCATGACTGCCAAAAGTTCAGGTGTCCAGTATTCAACAAGTTCACCCCCAAAAATTATAATACTGGGAGATAGACACATGCAAATATTTGTTTAAAATGCTAATGCTAGGCAGAAGACACAATGAGGTTAAGAAAATAAGTGCTCAAAACCTGAAAAACATCAGAATAGGAAAGCATTGTCCAAAACCAGATTTGGACTGGTGACAGAGATTTTCAGTTTGCTCTACCATCAGCTATTCCAACCATTCCCAAGCTCCTTTTACCAAATGACTTGGCTTGATGTCAGTAAAACAAGAAAACAGTCTTTCAAAATCTGATCCGGGTCCGAGAATTTCTTGGGTCTCAAAAAAGTCTGCTAGTTGAGCACGAGTAAAGATATGTACATGCCCAAAAAAAAAAAAAAAAAGAGTAACGATGTGGATTGTGAATCATTCATGTGAGAATCCTTACAATTCTAAGTGGGCATATATATCACAGAACTTGTGATAAGAGAAAGAAACGCTTCACTTGGATTCATTTGTAAAAAGGTGGAGTACATGAGAAAGATATCCTACATCATGAAACATTGTCTAAGCATGGAAGCCTACTTAGAAGAAGTATGGTTATCACCACAAGCAATATCATCCTCCACATCATTCTGTATTTTTATATTCCTACCATTTTCTATCGAAATCAAATTGTTTCTACCCTCAACATTTTAGTTTTAAAATTCTACATTGCAACATACAAGGAAATTTTAGAACAGTTATAACAATCTTAATCTGATAAGTTGGATATGTAGAGCTAGATGCCAGTACGGTAAGGCACCTAAGATAGCAGTAGACCAATAAAAATGAGTCAGATGAGAGCTAAGGTAGCCTTAGGAGAGGAGAGGGGAAAGAGAGAGTGGCAGTAATGGAGATCTTACCAAGGTTCTGGAAATAGAGTACCGGAGTCCCTATACTGGAGAAGAAGACGCATGCCCTCTATACAGAAGGATTAGGGCATGGAGGCCCACTAGAGACACGTGCCAAGGTCAGGTCCCCAAAATGGTGTGAAGAACAAGTGGCAGCCTCCGCATGCCTGACACTTCATTAGTGTAGCATTAAGCATGCAAGGAGTGCCTCTGATGAATGAGCTGATGTCTAAATATGAGGGTAAGACACTTAGACACCACACAAGTTAGTCTCACTTGAACAGGGTTCAACTCACTGGAAAAAAGCACAACATGTATCTATGTATTGTCACCTCACGAGGCTGACACTTTAGGCAGACGATGATACAGAGATGACATGGAGCTGGAAGTGATGTGGGATCACCACATTGTGAAGGGGGCAACCCTATTCCCACGCTACACATCAGGATGACATTAATAATCAGATTATATTTTTCCCATGAAGATATGCAGCACCATAATTCACATGAATTGAAGGGTCATATAATGCCTTCTTATCATGCCTAAACATTCATAAATGTGACACAGAGTCTGATTTAGGCCTGGATCCTGGCACAAAAGTAATTTTTGCAAAGAAACAATTACTTTACGCACAAAGCAGTAAGACAGCTTTACGAAATGATAGCTTGACAATTACCACGATATAACATAACATATTTAAAAATAGTACAAGTTGTTGCACTTTGATAATAGTAGGCAGTTGGCTTAGAGATTTGCACTCCATGATCACCAAATCAGAATATAACAGTTTGTTAAGGTTGTCTTGGCATCATGTCCATAGGACAGATAAACTTGACATCTCAATCTTTGCCACTGCCCTCTCAAGTTGTCACATCCAAATGCTTGATGTTGCACGGCAATTTTGTAATCATACAATCTACAATGTGTTGAAATCAAGCGACATCAAGCGTTTACTTTGTCACTTAAGATCCTAAAGTACCACATTTACATTGGTTTTCCCAACTGCCAAGAGACTGCACTAGGCCAATGCAATCCCTTGTCACATGACCAATGCCAGCAACTAGAATATAAATAGTTGTATTTTGCCAAGTGAAAATCATGACAATGATGACATGTTACTGCTTCAGTGCTATCTACTGATATCTCTCAGGGAATAAGGCAAGAGAAGGAGAATGAGACTGAATTTCTCAATATTATTCTAAGTTTACCCAAGCCAACTTTCAATCTTGATTACACCCTAATGATCCTACTTAAATTGTAGGACGAGCTATCTAACATAAACTCCCTAGTCCCTACAATCTTCCAACTACGAGTATTCATATTCTGCCTCACACATTTACCGAATCAAATGCACATGCAGAAAACACAATATTCAGTTCCTACAAAGAAATAAGAATCGCAACGTACTCATATTCCTCAGGCATGTTCTTTTTTATTTCTTCGTAGGTCATTCCGTCACATACTCCAGCATTTATCTCGTCCAGTGCGCGCCATTGTATCTGTAAAATTAGAAGGATTGAAGAAACTCACTAGATACAAACTAATTCCTAGGTACATTGAGTCATTCAAACAGTTATGCTGAAGTGAAATAGAAAAAGAATGACATTTTTCTGGCTTCACACTAACCTTTGGGAATCCAACATTTGCACTGGCTGTCAGAATTGTTCTTTGCAATGTGCTAGTCCATATCTGGGCCACAGGCAAAACCACAGAACCTCAATCAGAAATTCTAGAATCTTACTCTTTAACTTCTATACATTAACCTTGTACAGAAATACAAAGCATCTAAATTTGATTATTAAAGGTAGCATTTGTATACTCTTAACATGTTAATTGCGAAAAACCTGGATTTCCTAAGAACAAAAATAAGCAATTCTTCCTAAAAGCAAGAAAGCTACATCTGCATGGCGAATGCTAATCTAATGTGGAGTTTATTTTAAAGGAACCGAGTCCAAAAGCTAGGTGTAACCTTTTCACGTTTTCCTTACAGTTCATTATACACCTCAAGTAACACCATGAGAATAAATAATGGGCGAGGATTTAATGCAAGATGATACATGCATAGCGCCCACAATGCATATATTTCTTTGCTTTGTAGCTGCAATATAGTAATGCATTTCTCCTTCTATGTAAAGTTATAGAATTGGATTTTTTCCCCATTTAGTTCAGAATTAAAGTCTAGGACCTAGGTTCAGCCCTACCAAGGCTACCATATACAAAGGCAAGACAAATCATCTCAGGTTTAGGACGGAAAAAAATTGGCATGCCATATGCAAAGGTTTCTTTGCCTCCTTAATGTGATGGAACTGAACTGAAATCCCATTACAGCATCTAACATTTGTGATACAGTACATAAGCAGTTCAAAGAAAAGCTGATTTTTGAAGAAAAGAGAAAACACAGCCAGATTAAGTTCACTGCTTTTCCTACCTTAAAATGCTATTTGGCAATCTCTAAGATTTTGTTTTTATACTAATGAATCCTACCACACAAAGGAAACACAAAAACAGACTCAATTATTTTTCAGTACTGTTCATGGCACTATTCAGAGTCCAAGAGCCTGAAACTCAACCCTTGTCTTGTCTAAAAAGAAAAGTCAATTGGGCCCCGACGACAAAAAAAAGTCAGTGAGGCTAAGCTGGTATGGAGATGGAGTGCCAAATGACAATAGCTAAAGGAGACTGAAGGCAGTTGCGGGAGTTACAATCCTAAAATCCCAAGCCTACACTAGTATTTGACCACAGAAAAGCTAGCTATAAAAGCCTCTGAAGGTCCTCTTAACTGATGTCCGACATCCATTCGTATTTAATCATACAATTGGTAAAGGGTCTGGTTGGTGCTTGACAAGTGTAGATTCCCAAAGAACATTGAAGAACTCCAAGCATAATAATAAGAAACCTAATTTAATAACACTTGCGTGAAACCCAAGTCACATCATGCTTCAGCACCCATCATAATTAAAGAGAGACTTAATTTTCATGGTTTTTCAGATATTACACAAATTTGAGTCCAACTAATGATCAGCAATCCGATCTTCTTTATAACAGCCGTCTGGTTGAGGAGAACAAGTTACAGAAATTAACTAAGACAATATCCCTAAAGTTTTAGGCAGGTTTTCTTAGCAGGAAAAGAGGAGATGCTTTGTGGACACTTTGAGTTCTGAGTAAATATAGACAGAAGCCATAAAGAACAATTTCTCACAAGCGTTACCAACAAATGGAAAAATACATATACTTCAAATTTGCACATCATAAAACAAATCATGTGTGTTGGCAAACTTACAGAAGCAGCCCGTTCATTTTTCAGTCGTTTTTCCACAAAGTTAGCAAGTTTCTTTGCATAAATCTCTCCAGTACCACTGTTCAAAGAAGTTATCGGATCAAAACCAATTTTGTTGAAGAAGCAAAGTTCACGTTGAACTTAGAACTCACAAATTAATTGAACGAAATGATAAAGAACATATCTTAGCACAACAAAACCAAACCTATGTGAAATTGAACGGATAATGTTATGCTGAGCAAACATTAAGCAGAACACAGATATTGTGGATATACACAACTGATAGAACAATCGAACAACTTATAAAGGATGGGTATACTAGACATAGATAAAGATAATAACATTAATACAACTCACAAAGGATGTGATAGATAATATATTAAATTTATTGAAGAAACAAATATCAGTCAAGGCACCTGTCATGATACTGAAATATTTGTATATGCATGATATTCACTTGAACCGTCGGATTAGCATCAAACATTAGGATGTTCTTAAACTCCAGCTGCTGGTTCAACATCAGCCGCCTTTCAATTAGCATATGTATGTCACACTAAGAGCAACTCTAAAATTTTTCCAATATATCGCTAAGTATTGCACATATAATGTCTAAGACAAGGTATAGTATATGAGCAGTTGACATTCGGATAAGCCTGTTGGTTAACATGAACTACCACTGATTGCGATACTCTAAGTGCCTGCAAGAATACTCATTATTGTTGTTCTCTTTACTCACCATTCAACTCACCTGGCCTTTATGCTCAACCATCTTATATCACCAAAGGTTCCCATTTTCCTATCCTAGACCGGTGTCTCTAATTGTTTTTTTCAAACATATGTTCATGCAAAGCCCTAACGGTCAAAAGTAAGATGATTTGTTTCACTTTCATTTTTTTTTTAAGTTTGAAAATCAAATAATGAAAACTTCAGAGAACTTTACAGAGTAGGATAGAAAAACTACCTACCATTTCCCCTGGGTGCTCTGCAGGGTTCGAGCATGTAAAGTGAACTTGTGGGAAGATCATGATTTCTCCAAACTAAAATTGAAGAGGAGTTGTGTGAGCTGCTATCCATTTCCTATCTCCAGTTGCCAAATTCAGTCTTGGTAAGCATCAATTCCTTGAACAAACAAAAGTTTCCATGCCCTTTCTCTCTCTTTTTCCTATTAACTTTGGTTGGTTGGTAAAATAAATAGTAGGTGTGCCCTCTTTCTTTTAGCTTTGTTTGCTGATCAGCATTTCTCAAATATATTAATCTTAACAGAGTACAATGCCATCATGCACAGATGTTTGTAGGTACACATTTGACCCTGCCAAAAGTTCAGCAATCATACGTTGGAACTACTATGGGATTCCTCAAGTTATGTGTCTCAATGGTAAGAGTTGATGGTTCAATGAGGCCCTTCACTCCTTGTGAATCTTGTGCCTTGACGGTTCCCACAGAGAGAGAGAGAGAACCTTCTAGATCTTTCTAAAATCCTTTGGTCCTGAGGACCTCACATTATGCTCCCCATATGGTAGCACATGGGTTCCTAATAGTCGCCTAGAATTGCACCTAGACTACCACGTGCCTATGCATTTGACCATAAATAAAGGCCTCTGTTTAGTGAGCACCTTGCTGAATTTCTCTAACATTTTTCTTCCTTTTTACTTTGGCCAATAGGAGTTACCTGGTGGTAGCAGCTAGACTGCCACCTGCTTATGCATTGACTATATATAGAAGCCTCTGATCCCTCTTTACAAGGCAGTAATATCCCAAAGGGGGTACACTGATGACTTGGGAACTCTATTGTACTTTTTCTCTCAACTACCTCCCTCCCTCTCTGAGCTAGAGACTACCCAGTTCATTTCTCCAGACTCCCATGCTATCTGTGCTAAACCCCATCACTCACCCGCAATATTAAATCCAGAAGACTTCCTTTCTAGGTTGTCCAAGAAAATAGTTTACAAATTTTGAAAGCACATGTTACATTTCAAGGAAGAAAATTGAGGATCTAATCAGGCACTTACAGAATTTGTCAAAAATGAGTGAAGAAATAATATAGCAAACCTCAAACCAGAGTCACCCCCAATTCTGCCTCTAACATTATCTCGACTTTCTCCATGCCTAGTGAGTAAAATTGGACGGGGCGTGAGATGTGTATTCACCTGCAAGACATTTATCAAAATTCATGTTCCATGTAAAATAATTAGATGATAGTAACAGCAGATCAATTATTGAAACAATGGAAGGTATCTTCGTCCCTTCGACTGCCATCTTGATGAAGTGACAGAAGTCTCTACTAAATAAGAAAGCTTAAACCTTTGTTTAGTCATCTCTAGAGAACTATGTAAGCAGAACTACGTTTGCATTCACGATTATCAAAAGAAGACTTTAACCATGTAATTAACATCCACTATCTATACAATATTCTTACATAAACCAAGTTATCCTAGACACTGTATGCATACTTACCAAGCTCAACTTATTTAGTGGTGTTTTAAGGATTTCTTACACTGTCAACAACACTAAATACAAGGTTCCATGAGAATGCAAGTAGGATTAGCATTCCTTGCCTACTACCACAATAACTTAAGGCCAATGAGCTTGGCAAAGTAGAATGCATAATTAAGAATCTCTTCACACTCGTTACAGCATCAGCACTTCAACTCACACTTACCTAGTGAAGAAAGGAAGAAAAAGAAGAAGGAATCCTGCTTGCACCAGATATATTATTAAGCTGGTGGGGATACTGTTACGAGGTTTATGAAACATCAGATCATATCTATTGGCTAATGTATACTGCCTGCATTAATGAAGAATTGCAATGCCAAATAATTAACAAGACGAAACAAGCTGCACTAAACCCAAAAGCCTAGTTTCAGGCAGAGTAGATTATATCCAATAAAACAGAAGATAACATACCAAGAAGAAGACAATCCTTCCAGGAAGATATCCACTGATATTGTTTACCTGGGAAAGAAAATTTTCTTATAAGATCAAACCTCTCTCTGTAAGCCTATAGATGGTATTTAAATTAGGAACTATAATGAGATGTAAAAACCTCTAGAGCAAAATCTTTCGGTTAAAAAAAAATGCAAGAGCGTAAAGTATTTCATAGATTAAGAGAAGAAGTAAGAAGCTCAATGAATAATGGCCATGCCAATACAAATAATGATTAGTAATATGCAGGCAGCAACTAATACATTAAAACAACAACTATAGACACTTTTCTATTCTCTGGGGGCCCAGGCAGTTGTCTCCCCAAGAACCATATGGTTAATTAGACCAAAAATTGCAGAAGGAACAATCTTCTCTACCCAAATACAAACATACAACAGTGAAAAATGTATGAGCAATCAAACACTATCTACCAATTTTCAGGCGAATGGAGAATTCCCTTTTACCAAACAAAATGGATTTCTTAAGAACCTTTACCCGACTTGGAAACCATCAAAAACTCTAAGGAAACTAAAAATAACAAATGTAATGTAGGCTACCAAAATTGGAAAAGTGCACGGAGAAGATAAGTGTAAAAACCACATGTTTCCCATCTATTGTCTGTTGAGCCATTCAAATTGGAGTTTCATATGCACAGAACAAGATATAGAGAATGTCCTATCAAAATACATTGCTGGTAATTAATTGCAGTATCCAAAAGATTTGCACCTACAGCTTTTTTCTAAAGGAACCTTTAAGAAAGAATCAAAAATCACCTTACACTACTCAGTTTGAGTTTAATGTGATGAAATGTATCGCATTGGGGAGGTTTAATCTAACTTTACCAAGATGAGCTACAAGATAAAATTGATGTAGTATCCACACAACCTCACAAGAGTGAGGTTTGCTGAAAGAACCTCTACTCGAAGCTTTACCACCAATCAAACAGTGACTCAAACTGCAAAAAGTCATTTACCCATCCACCCTAGCTTGCCTACTATCCCTCTATGATGTTTCTAATCGAGTTGCCCTCAAATCATATTTAATTTGCTGCAAAAATGTAAGGTAATCTAGGTAGAATAATGTATTCAACCATTACAAATTAAATCTCCACAGAATTTTGATTGGATACTCCTTATAATTTGGGGAAAAAGCGATCAGATACTCCCAATTTTGAAATGTCTTGCATTTATTAAAATTTACATGTCCAGGGTTTCCATCATGAGCAGCTCAAGTTTGTGGACACGTGTCCGATTAATGGTACTTTTGTCCAACTATCCTGATATTGTACAGAACTACAAGACAGCACTTTTTATATTCATTAGGTAATATGGATCAACCTCTCGCATGTATGCAGAAAAGACAAATCAAATTCAAGAACAGAAATAAAAATATGAGCTGACCATACTTGTATTTGTCCACCTTGGCCACTGACCATATCAATCATTTTGATGTAGGATCCTTCTTCTACCGGCTCATAGACCTGTAACATGCATAAAAGTTATATCTTAGAGTAATATACCACCCGCTGAACTTTAGGAAGAACAAGTATCAGAAGAATTAATTCAGAAAACTACTTTTTCATAATTGTCTAGTCGCTTTTTGAAATCTTGATATCCAGCCTCAAAATCTGGCCTGTAGGGAAAAACAACTTACTAAGCGTAGAAATGTAGACTAAAATAAGAAGTCAATCATTTTATTAAGAAGCCATACTCTTCAGCATAGTCGGGGCTTTGTTGAATTTTAAGACGTATATTTCTTTCAATAATGCGCTCATCATTGCATATTGTCTCCAAAAAAATAATCTGTAAGAAAAAAGGTAACATATCTCAGACATTATTGAGGAGTCTAGATCTGTAACATCATGAGTGAAGCATGTGTCATAGTAAATTTGTGAACAACATAAACAAATGTGTTCGGTCACAGAGGGAAACTAAAGAAATGATGGATCTTCCCGGTCTGCTATGCAGCAGATATGATGCTCCTGAGATAAATATCAATTTCATCCTAGGGAAATTCTTAGCTGTCATGCTGCAAATGCAATCAGCATATACCTTGCATCTTCCTTCAGCCATTTTCATGAGCATATTCCTTCGTTTCTTCATACTGTTTGTAGCATCAAATATTCCCACCTGCACTTGAATAAGAGAAATGAATAAAAATAGGATACAACTGAGGTGTCTCTGTATATAATGCAGAAGAACTTACCTGGCCACCATCTTGCATCCAAGCTATCATATCATCCATTGCCAAGGCTGCTACCTAGTAGCACGTGACGTATTAAAACTATGTACAAAGAAAAAGGTTAATACAGTGTATATACATAATATAAACATCCAAGAAAAACTAAATTTAGTAGTTACAGCCTTGTTTGCAAAAGATTACTCTTCTGCTTTATCACTGGATGAAAAAGACATTTGAAATGCTATACATGATTAAAACATAAACAGTAAATTTAAATTGAAGGAATGGAAGAAAATGGAACTTACTTGACATGTGGCTTATTGGCATGATAAAAAGATGATTCCAACAAATAAAAATTAAAAAGGAAACCCAAATGTAGACAGCAGAAGGTTAACCCTATTTTGATAACTAACCTAAAACAAGAATCTTTAGTGGAGATTCACCTCGTTACGTGCCTCCATGCCTTCTGGATTGTCACCACGGAAAAAATCAGCAGACTGCATGTAGAGATGTGTGATCCATCAAGACTCATCAGGAAAAGTAAATGATACAAAATAAACCAATCTACTTTGACCCTGAGATATAACGAGCTTAGAGAAGAGAAACTGAATTATAATGATGACATGGTGAAGCATTTGAGTATCAGGAAGAAACATAGATGCCATATGTGGCCTGCTTACAAATAGATACCAATTGGAAAAGCTCTCAGAAGTTCTCTTTTGAGTGCCCTAAAGCATCCGTCCAATGCAATGTGCATATTGACAACAAGTAAAGCATTGGCAGCTGCCAAATTTCTTTTCTTTTTGACAGGCAAAAGATTATGTCATGATGAAAATTACATATGAGAATAATTGTATGTAAAGACCCATGCTGCAATTGCCTTGCCTAGTCCAACAACTTCAGGCCACTATGAGACCCCCACCTCAAGAAAGAAAGTGGGGAAGTTCCAGTAACGTGCCCACAAGGTTCCAGAGGACCACCAACACCCAGCCCCATCTTTGAATTTGATAGAAGCAATGCGTGAAGCATCCATGGAGGCAATATTAATCACTTATCAAGCTGCAGTATCATACAAACGAAAAATAATAACATAGTTCTATAATTTATGCCACGTATTAGGACATATGTGATCTGATTTGTCTAGTTCCCTCAATCACTGTCTCCTTTGTCCATAGATGAATCTAATTCCTATGTCAAAAAGAAAGAGAGGCTAGTAAATAGGGCGATTACACTACTTTGTGAAAAATGACAACATTGTTCTATAATTTATGCTATTTATTAGGACATATGTGATCTGATTTGTCTAGTTCCCTCAATCACTGTCTCCTTTGTCCATAGATGAATCTAATTCCTATGTCAAAAAGAAAGAGAGGCTGGCAAATAGGGTGATTACAATACTTTGTGAAAACTTTTAAAGATTCAAATCAATGTATTGGGGAAAAAATATATATTCCTCCATACATGATGAATGACATTAAGGTATTAAGCTACAAATACAAAAACTCCAAAACCCTACAATAGCAATTGCATTTCGCCCTATGTAAGACAAGGTACTTAGACAACTTTATCATACCTGGTTAGATCCATGCTTGAGGCGTCGATACTGTTACATCCAAAAAAAATAAGTTATATTCATCTTGTTTACCTGACAAGAGCTCTAAAAAGAGTGACGACTGAAGAGTACTCAGAGAATGAACATAAATCACCTTCCCAACGTTGAAATGTTTGGTGTCATGACCCAACCAGCGAAGATATCTTGTAAGTTTAGCAGCAGTAAAGGTCTTCCCTCGAGCTGGCAAGCCAACCTAGCATATGAGGTACTTGTTAGAATCCTTCACTCTCAACAACACAAGTAAACAAATTTTAAAACCCAACTGACAGAACTATATAAGCCTACGGATGTTGACAGTTGCTTCTAAAATCCAATCTTAGAACTCCCTATGATATCAATTAATTTAAGAGAAGGGAAAGGAACATTGAACTTATCAGCCATGAGACCAAACAGGAAAATACCAGGACAATAGCCAGATGTCTATCCTCCTTTGGTCCAAGCATTTGATCAGCTACAGCTGCAGCTGCAACAGCTCCAGCAGCTGCTGGCATCGCATTCTAACAATTGACACAAAAAATAAATAAAAATATAAAAACTCAGGTCTGAAGGCAGCAATCATGAGAAAAAAAAAACATCTTATTAGAACAATCCTCACTAATGGGAAAGGAATATGTGTATATAAACCTTGGTTTCTGAATCTAGTTTGAGATCAATAGTGAAAGTAGTTGCACTAGCAGATTTAACTAGCCTAGGAGATCCAACACCCCTATCCACAAAGAGTCCCCTGTGACCATCTTGCTTTTGGAAAGGTGAAAATGTTCCTATTGACTTTGATTCAACCATGCCAGGACCTGCATACACTTTAGACGGATCTGGTACCATGACCTCCATCTCCTACATAATGTTAGCATATTTATGTTAAGATCGAGATCATAAAATAATCCCAGAAATAGGAGTGATGCACAAAGAACATATGCCACAAGTACAACAGTGACAAAGAAGATGCAGATTAGTAAACTAAGTCCTGAGAGAATATCAAACCACACATATGCATCCCAGACATCAAATGACATACCTACTTCCACATGCACATAGCCACTTGAACTGTGACTTTATTGACTAATGTTCTACATGACGAGGGCCATGGAGTTTATATCAGTCTACATCTAGACATATAGAAAAAGCTACTTGTATCTAAATTGAAATGTTAACTACCACCGAAGTGCATAAGTAGGTGCCTTTGTACTATAAAATGTGTTGCAGTTGCAGAAAGTAAAAGGTCAGTAGCAGATCCAAAAAACTTAATTTACCCACTCATGATAGGAAACATTAGAAAATCAATTAATTTACCCACTCATGTTCATATAGCTTACAAATTATACAGGGCTAAGAGCAAATCTAGGTTACAAAATATGTGATATGGTCACCAAGATAAACCTTTATAGTTGCATGTCGATCAATGGAAACACCACTATCCGTGTAGAATTGTGAGACACTGCCAGAGCCCTCAGAATTGGAAAACACCCCAGCAGAGGTCAATGACCTTGGAGTTTCTGTCAAGTTAGCAGCATAAGCCTGACCTGTGTTTGCAAATGTTGCTGGAGTTGGAACAACATAATGTTCAAGATCAAGCTCCAGACTAACTGAAGAGCCATTCTGTGCACAAAAAAATGGGAAGGGAGTTAAACTAATCCAAAAGTAATAACAAGTTATAAAATAAGATTCTTCCCATAAAATAAATGTTTAGAAACTAGCAACAGTTAGCTTCACCTCCAGTATCTGCTATAAACTACCTGGTGGAAAAAGGTGAAGCAGGTAGGGGCAGAGTTACACTACTTGTTTAGCATAAACAGCCACACTGCAGGAATTTATTTAGCATAAACAGCGAACTGGTTTTATTCCCAATGTTTAGTGACTTCAGCACAAAGATATTTACCCCAAATTGAATCCCTACAGGTGCCTTAAATCAGATGGATAGTGCATGCCCTCACAAGTCACGGTATACAATATAACCCTCTTTCTTTCAACAGTCATCAATTACTTACCCTCTACTTGAATTGACAACACAAGTTGCACTGCAATTTCTTATGTGAGTCCTCTTAGAACCTTGTCCAATGAAGTTTTGAAGACAATTTGTGTTTATCATCAATATTTTTTGTTCACCACAATTTCAAGATGTGTGTTTCTTTAAAAGGTTATAATTCTCTGTGAGTTATCACAAAATTTCTTTTTACCGCTAGAGCAGGTAGCTAAACTGGGTCATATAATTATCTTAGTCATCCTTCCACACAGCAAGATAAAAATCTTTTTTTTCTTATTTTCCAAGCCTAAGTCCAAGAGTTGTCTATTTGCCATGAAAACTCTTCATTAGACATTAAAGAATAATGACCAATAGTTTTTCAAAGCATAATATTTGTTGGTTTGTCTTAAAGGGATTCAACCATAGAACAGAGTCATAAGCTTTAAAAGGGTTCTAGTAGGGAAGTTGGTTATTCTTTATGAAATTTGTGGAGAAACTTTAGACAGCATAAGATTCCTATTATGAAGGTACTTCGACATCCTACTTTTATTGTTCGATCTCAGTTGCCTTTAAAATATAAACACGTATACCCATATACACTAATGCAGACAAACATAACTAGAAACATAATTATGCAAAATAAATAATGTCCTATAACAAGGACCGTAGAACCTTGTATAGCATTTTAAAGATAAGAAGTACCACTAATGGTAAGAATTTTGATACCTCAGCACCTGTCTCTGGCACCGAATTGATAGTAACATCAGGAATTCCCCGAACAGTCGAAGGCTGGAGGTTCTCCTGATATGCTCTCCAACTAGCTGCAAGATCAAATGGCGAAACCCTATCTGCTTTAATGAACACTTGATACTCAAGAACCTCATCACCATTCAGCCTAAACAAAGCCAACCTTGCATCCCCTTGCAAGGTACCCCCAGTAAGCAGCCGGTTCGGACCCTCCTCAACTATACACGGCGCATTATCGTACTTTGGCCTCAAAAGGAATTTGAAATCCAATGTTTCTATGTTAAAATAGACAAAATTAATTCTTATTACATAATCCTAATCCCTAGAGAACAGATGAAAGAATTCAAAGAACAGAGAGTTCAATTACCATGATTAGGGGGGACGACGAAGCTCAATTCCCACATTGAGGCTGATTCACGTTCCATTGAAAGCTAATTGTATTATTTATTGAATTAGAACACTTTCAGCAAAGACATAAAAGGGTTTGGTTTGTGAATTGAAAGGACTGGACTAGAGAGTGACTCACCGCTTTGGAATAGTCCCAAGAACCGACAAGAGGGACAGAGCCGTAGACGTGAGGGATGAGGTCGCCTTTGAGCTTGTAATTCTCCATTTTGAGAGAGACGTAGAGCTGTCCACCGGCTTGGTCTAGGTTTTCTTCTCTTTCGTCGCTCCCATGAAAGCTACTCTCCGGGTTCCTTGACGCACCTGTCCCCATTCTCTCTCTCTCTCTCTCTCTCTCTCTCTCTCTCTCTCAACTATCTTTCTCTCTCCATAATCTTAAATTTCTTTCATGGTGATCGTTGCCCAGGTTTCTTTTAAATGCACAATAGAGTAATCAGATGGTGTGCTATAACTTATTTCATGTGTTTCTTTATGAACAGAGAGATATGTAGATGTGTGTGTATTGTTGTGGACATGGAAGAACGTAGATTGAGAGATGGAGATTGAAGGATGTAAAGAGAGAAATAATATTAAAAAAAAGGATGGGCGGTTGTTTTCGTGGTTTGTGTGTCGATAAGAACAGAATGGGGCAAGTTCCGAGAGGACGACGACTCTTGGTGACGTTGATGTTCTTGTTGCTGTCGATGCTGTTGTCGCTGTTGTGGTTCTGTGCTGGAGTCTGTTTTGGCTGATGCGGGGCCAGACGGCATCGCACGGGCGCGGAGCCAATTCATGCATGCTTTTTAGAGCAGCCCAATTGCTAGGGTAACATCAATTAAACCTTGAGTCCCTAAACTAACTTCGTATCATTAAATTTTTTAAACTCTAAAACATGAACTATTAACTCTCTAAACATGACCTATTAAATAGGTTGTATTGAATTTGGTTATTTTTAAAAAAAAATCAGTTCTTTAGTCTGCATCATGTTTATCTAATGTTTGACTTGTCATGTGCAGGCAGGGCTCTTTAGTACAGAACTATAAAAAATTTTGTATTGAGCTAGCTCTTCCACATCTAGAGTATTGGATGTATGTTACTTTAAAACCCCCCCAACCCAGCTCACTTTCTATTTAACGGGTTGTGTTAGGTTTGGTTACTCTAAAAAATAAATAAAAATTATCAATTTGTATTAACCAATACTTTATATTAACAATCTGTTAAGAAAATGAATAAAAATTTATAATGTAATTTACACATATTTACAGAAATATAATTTTATACCTAGATTAATATTCTCCTACCATATTGCTAATATATTGTTAACAGAAAGTGTTGATTGATACAATTTGATAGTTTAGGAAACATATTACGTTTTAAAATTTATGAAAATTTAGTGATACTGAGTCATAATTTAAAAGATGTTGTTGTATTTAACCCTTAAAACTTTCAAAACCTTGCCTGTGTTGGCCTTGGTCTCGAAGTAACCCCCTTTATTCTTGAGTCAATGATCAAAATTTCATTTCTAGGTTGGCTTGAAAACGCTTCAAAAAATGTTTGAATAAATATTAATATAATAAAATACTATCCTTTTTATTTTTCTCAATAAAAGTTATACCATATCCCTGAAAAGTTCTAAATTCGTCTTTACACAGCTTACAGTTTCGATATATAGTGTCGTATTTTGGTACATTTTATGTGTTTCAGTATGTATTAATAGAAAACTAGAGTTTCATTATGTCACTAATGTTCGATTCGGTTTCTTGAAAAATGAAAATGTTTCAGTCATTACGATAAAAACAAATATAAATTCCGTTCATTTACTTGAGTTGGCCGTTTGCTTGCACTACAGTGACTACGTACTTTTCTTCTTCTCTCATAATACAAGTTTCTCATAATACAAGCAAGACTTCTGTTTGTCGTGAGATATATAAGTACTAGCAATGACCCGTGCCTACGGCACTCCGCTTAACTTTTGATAACTTTGAATCAAGACTTAAAATTAAAAAAATTCACTATGACCATAAAATTGCATGCGAAATCAATTTGAGCCATTTTAACCATTTATATCTTTTACAAACGAAAAAACTGAGATGCAAATGGTCAAAAGGGCACTTAATCTAAACACCTGCCATAGTAGAAGTGTTTCTCTTGCTTTAAAAAATAAAAAATAAAGCAAAGTAAGTACTTCAAATTAATTCAAAAGGCCCCAAATTTAAACAAAGTTTTTTGTTTTCCAAAATCATATTCTCCTAACATTTTTTTATTATATCACATTACCCAACTCTTTTTATTATCACTTAACAGACTAATGAGATATCATCAGCTACCAGCCAAAACACATTGTAGCAACAATAGGCAAGGTATTAACAATTCAAGAACAAAGCTAAAAAGTACCCAAAAATAAATTTAATCCACAACAAATAAGTAAAGCAAGCCTAGAAACAAAACATTCAACAAAACAGTGGACTTTTAAACACAAAAATAAAAAATAAAAAAATAATACACGCAAGTAAAGAAAAATGTACACATCAAACTCATTATAGTGTTATCAATTATTTTAACCAGTTGTGTACAGTTTTGTGCCTGAAAAACATAAAAGAGAGATAAAGATGCTCACCTCAATTTTTTTTTCCTTTGCCTTTTGTGACTTATTCATTTTTTTATATTGACTCTTCGGAAATAAATTTTAATTTGCATCAAACTACAACATGAACCATAAAGTAATCAAAACAGCATTGCCTTTTTCGTTTTCTTTATCCTTTTCCTTCTCTTAAACTTCTTGCACTGATCGAAGTATGTTTGTGGTTGTGGGGTCCATCTAGCCCACCCCATCATATCAACCTCAGGTGCCGTTTGAATGAATTCAAACAAATCCAAGAGGTCGAAACCCATTACGCATTGTGTATGCATATGTTCTGGCTCTCAATTTGGGATCTCTTTGGTTGGTCATGTGATTGGTTATGAAGGCAATGGCGGTGGGGGTAAGCTGGGATTGAGCATTAGCGAACTCATTAGTTAGTCGTTGATGTCTCCCAGTATTCATCCAAGTCAATCCAAATGAAGCAAATTAAAGTGCTCAAGCTAGATCTTCTTTAAATTTTGATACATCTTTGCATGGTTTTGCCCGGTATGGGTGCTGCTGCGACGGCGGCAACGACGGGGGATCCCGGTGGTGCTAAAGTGATGATGTTGGTTTTGTTGGTGGGTTGTAGTGGTGATAGATAGGTGGAGGTGAAGTGTGCTAGTTTTCTAGAGTGAGTCACAGATAAAGAGAGAAAAGGGGGCAAAAGGAGGTGGCCATGGGTGGTGGTTGAGCAGCGGATGTGTGCTGGTTTCCTAGAGTGAAAAAGAGAGTGAGCCATAGGGAGAGAAAGTATGAGAGAAGAACAGGCAAGAGGTGGCCATGTGTGGTGTGGCCATGGTGGTACCTGTGCGACTTCCATGACGGTGCAACCATGGGTAGAGAGGGAGTGAGGTGGCCCTCCATCGAGATGAGAGATGTTAGTGACAGAAGTGGTGGCCATCCATATGGCTGTGCGATTTGGTGGCCAGTGGTTCGTTTTGTCAGAGGTGTAGGTGCGACTGTTTTAGAGAGACAAAAAGGAATGGAGGTAGCCATAGGAGCCCTGGCAGATTGTGGAAGGAGGTTTCGGGGGGAGAGAGAGAGAGGGAGAGAGATTCATTAACATGTTTAATTATTAGACTAAGAAAAGGGAAGTAGTGACCAGACCAGTCCAAGTGAAAGAGAAAAGAAAAAGAAATAGGGCTATTGAGTGTCTCCAATTTTGAGAGACAAAGAAATGTTTTTAGACAGTGGGGTGGCCAGAAGGGTGGTTGTTTTATGGCCTCCCTCACTGGTTTTGGCTCTCTCTGTCTCCAACTATCTCTCCCTCTTTCTCGTATTTTCAAAATGGGTTTCTCCTATGTGGTTGCTGTGTATTGGAGAAAGGAGCAATGGAGTTTGGTTGAAATCTTGTGAGAGGGGAGTGGGTTTTAGTGAGAGAAAAAAGTACTGTGAATGTACGAAGTTAATAGAAAGCATTTAATGTTGTAGAACAAACTCAGACCTCTTCTATCTTTAACGTTTATATTTTCAAAATGGACTGCCTTTCAGTGCTTGGTAAGCCGTGCTTTCATGCCATGAGAAAGATGTTTTCTATAAAATGAAGAGAAAGAAATGATCTGAGCCGTAAATTAAAGTAAAAGTTTGATTTAGGCCGTTAGATGAAATTTTGTAAGAAATTTTAAGTCTGAGGATGATCTCAACCGTAGAAATAAACATAAAATTAATACCAACCATTGAATTGAAATATAGATGCATGCCACATGAGACAAATGTCCCATCAAGATTAAAAAAATGTTGTGTTTTATTATATAAATTATAAGAGGAGGAAGAAAATCATGCAATCTTCTAATCGCTGCAAGTTATATATTGTCTCAATATTAAAAGTACTATGGATTGTAAGACGCATGACCAGGATCAAATAAACTTCAGCAATAGCTAATGGTGAACATTCGAACCAGGCCTATACAAAAAGAAAAAATTTATCGGACCCAAAACTAAATCCCAAGTCCACTCAATTAAAAAAATTGCATTCTCCAGCCCGTTCAAAACCTTCTCATTTAATATAAAATTTGTAAAATATATAATTATCTTTTATATAAATAATATTAAATAATATAAAATTTAATTACATATATATAATATTAAAATATTAAAAATATATTATTTTATATATATTCAGGTCAAGCTGTGCTTCAAAAATAATATTCAAGTCAGTCCATTAAACTAATGGGATCTAAAAAAAATTTTAACACCTATAATTTGTGAGCGGACTTGGCGAGCCCATGACCACCCCTAACAACAGCCATTCATTGTCTATGGTAATACCATTGGCTGTAAATTAAGCATCTCAAATATTATTGATTAAATTCAATATAATAAAAATCGAAGCCCAAGCAAGGCCGTAGTACTAATCCAAATGATTCGTAGTTTTTAAATTATTTACGGTAATACCTTTGTTACATTACGCACATTTAATGTTGCTGGTTGAAATTAAGTATCTCAAGTATTATCGTGTAAACTAAACTTAGGATTTAAAAGTTTTACTAGTGAACAATTATTTATTTTTGGCAAAATAATTTCTACTAGGGCATGGATTATATTTCTTAAGTTCAAAATAATAATAAAATTTTAAAAACATTTATGTCAATCATAAAGCTTTGAGTTTGATTTTAACTAGACTTGATAAACTAATAACTTTAAAAATATGTATAAATTAAAATTTTTAAGTTTAACTTATAAAAAAACTTAATTAAAACTCGTTTAAAATTAACACGAAACTAATCAAAGAATTTTGCAAATCAAACTTCGGTTTGCCTGTTTACGTATTCGACCCGGCCCATTAACCCAATGCGTATGTTCTGCTAGGGTTTGCTAATAAATAGCACCGAAACTCCCTACTTTATTCGACGCATCGATTTCCAAATCTCCGCAGGCGGTTTGTTACTGAATCGCTGCCATGAGAGCTAAGGTAAAGAGCTAAGCATTGTAGAAACCAAACCGTTTAGATATCTGTCTATGCGATTCGTCACTTGACTAACAGCCATCGATTTGATTCTCGCAATTGACAAACGATTGTTATTTTGTGTTTCTGATTTCAGTGGAAGAAGAAGCGGATGAGGAGGTTGAAGAGAAAGCGCCGAAAGATGAGGCAGCGATCTAAGTAACAATCGATGGCCTTCGTAATCGCCTCTCTGGCTCTCTCGCTGTCGTCAAATCTCTCCCCGTCATAGTTTTGCGCTGTTAGGTTTTTGGCATTTGACAGACGTTTGGTTTTAGCGTTGTGTCTTAATAATGGTTTTTGACTGTGTCTTTCTAGCTAATTTGCGACTTTTGCTTAATGAAATTGAAGCGTTATTGATCCCACTTGGTTCTACTTTAAACCTTTACTCTTCTATGATCAATTGGACGTCTTTGGTTTTTGATGATTTTAATCTCATATGCGACATACTTGTCTGATCTGCTCTCTTTGGTAATTTGTTAAAAGGGTCAAGGATTCTAGTATCTATCTGAATACGTTGTGAACTGTTTTGAGATATGTAGAAATGACATAATAAGATTAAGTTGCCCCTTTTTAGAGCCATTGGATTCTGCATTGTCTTCTTGTGGAGCAGCTAGTGTCTGTTTCTTTGTTTTCCTTTTTCCCATTTCTGAATTATTGTTATTGTTGGGGATTCTAGTGTCTGCTGAATATAAAATGAATCAATTGTGTTCTAATGCGGATTGGAAATGGTCAATTGCATATTTACGTGAGTCATTGGTGTGTTCTGCTTGGTTACACCACTCATGTATTATGGGCATGCCTCTGAAAAAGAAACAGCAGGATATAGGTGTTTTAACTGTTAGTGAGTTAACCGTGGAAAGGTAAACAATTAAATTTGAGAATTTGTTTCTCACTCTTACGAGTCCTATTGACCCAGTCTTATGCAGACTAATGGAAGTAATCAATTTTAGAAGGATGGCTTGTTTTGGGTTGGGTTGTAATGTAATGGCTGTCATAGTGTGTTTCATTCCCATGATTGTGGGAGGATGTGATTTTATGATTTGAATACTGTATTATAGTATGACATGTACAAAATTGGGTAGGACACATGTATATTACTGGATACGATTACATAGCGGGCTTAACCTGCCAGGATCACACTGGATCACACTGGTAGGGGTTTCGGAACATTGATGTTGTTGAAAGATGAGGCAAACACGGGAAGGTTTGTTAAGGGATTGCAATGAAATCAGCTATGTTTCGCATTGGCACCATTTCAGTTCCAAACTGACTCTTTACCAACCCTTAGATTATGACCTTCCTGTATAGTACCTTAGCCAGTTAATGTATACGTTGACGTATGTGTGTATTGAGAATTCTTTATTAGAGGATATTATCTAGTTTTGTCCAGTCAGTTTGATAATATCGGTTGATTTTGTGTTTTACTTGCAAAAATTTTATGCAATAATGTTATGTGGATGGACTAGCAAGGTGGAGGCTATCGGCATTGAATATATTGAGACTTTTGGCACCTTTTTAGGTATGTGCATCTATTAGAGAAGGAACTTGGCTGGAATTTTTACCAGATATGGGAATTTAAGGAACCCTCTGTTACGATAAACGAGTTTATAAAATCGATCACCTAAGAGGTTCTCTTGTGAGGCTTCATTGTATGGCAGTTCTTTAGTTACCCTTCTCATTGTGCGTTTGCCAATGTCAGTGAATTTAGTTTAATCTGTGAACAATGTCAAGGAATGCGTGGCAGAGTGCTCAGGGAATATCGATCTTTGGTTGCATTAAAGTCCTTCATTTCTTAAGTTTCATTATAAATTTTGTTCTGTATGCCTAAGCTGCTAACTCATGGATTGCTGAATTTGATTTTCTTAGAATGTAGGCAATGCTCTAAAAAGAGTGATCTAGAAACAATTGCACACGATTGCACATTCCCCACAAGGGGTGCTAGAAGGTGGTATATTTTGTAAAAAAACTGGTTATTAATTTTTATTAATTGATTGATATATCCAGAAACATTGATCATTCTTGATCTGTTTTTTATTTTTATTTTTTCAAATTAGGATTTGAGTGCTGATTATTTTCATAAAAGCCAATGTTAACATTCTAGACCTCAAATTGGTTTTGTAACATTCGTAAATTGAAGTGCATTAGTCTTGAAAGAAAAACAAAGCAGATCCAACATAAAGGATTCTCTACGCTATGCATTATCATTCAAACTAAATATCAATCGTGTTGGTTGCATTCAATTTCTTCGTGTTGTGTAGTGCAAGGATATATAAATGGGAGTTGGACCAACCTTCCTAGCAGCATTGTCTGTATTCGCGTATAAATTCAGAGGTAACAGAGAGAGCTTGCAACATTGTCTATATTCTCATATACATTCGAAGATAACATAGAGAGTTCCGTTTCTATTTTGTTTTCTTTTTTGTGTTTTTGAAAACAAAAGCATTCGGAATTTCTCATTTTTTGTGTTCTCAAAAACAAAAAAGTAAAAACATTGTAAATACAAAAGTTTCATATGAAAACAATTTCAGAAACACAAAAAAACACATTCTTGGTTCCTAAAGTTGAGGCATTTTTTGAAAAAAAAAAAATTAAAAAACAAGCTATGGAACCGATTTACAGAAGGCGCAAATCACTTTGCAACGTGTCTAGGCAAATTTAGAAAATTAAAATCAAAACCATAACCAAACAGGCATACCAACGTCACTACTGCAGTAGGAAAAAGGCAGGATAGAGAAGCTGCACACATGGGTTACATCCAAAATATTGACGAAGCAGGCTACAAGTCAAGCATGCAAAGATACAAGACCAACAAAAATCATAGGTTTATGCCCATCTTTGTCCCATTCTTTCTGAATTCATATTCCAATTCTTTGTAATATTTTTCGTTTCTATATTTTCTTCTAAAGAAGTCAATGCAGTTTGAGTAGAAATATTCACCTTCCATCTCTTTGCCGAATATACAAGAGATAGCATTCAAAACACTGAACAGCAGTTTTATGGTCTTTGAGGCTAGAGCACCAATGATCTATCAAAAAGACTACCTTGCTTACATCTTTCTTTGATCACAGTATCCTTACCCAGCTTCCTTGAATATTTATGAATTTACATTTGAACTGAACCAAATCTCCTGCTTTGGCAAAACTCAATTCACCACTCACAGTGAAAGTTAGGACATCCAAGAATTCGTAGATGGAGGTTGTCCAACCACTGCTCAAAAGATTTTGACTTAGCTTCCAAAGTATATAGACAATCCAGATTACCTAGCCTGCAAGCACTTAAGTTGTTTGTTATGAGAATGGATTAACGGAACACTTTCAGAGGACATCCTCAACCTAGCTACTGGTGTTCGAGACTCGACAGACAGTATGGAGTTCATGATTATGCTCAGATGGGTATGTAGTCTACAAGTCAGGGCATGCAAAGAGAAAAGATCTACATAAACCAAACCCCATGTCTATATCTCGAGGTGTGTTACCATAATACTCTACCACCCGAACGATTACGTTTTTTAAACGGTGTTCCAAAATATAGTACTCTAATATTTCAAAATGGTAAATTTGGCAATCCAAAACGATCCCAAATTTTTTTTTCTATTTATATCTTTAAAGGTTAGCGAACGAAAGAAAAAAAAAATCAATTATAATAAACAAAAATATAAAAAGAATAGAATTTCGACAATAATAATATGCAAAAAAATATGAACCATAATACTCATAAAATGTGTTTTTAGATGATTAATGCGAAAAAATATAAATTATGTTTTATTAAATACATTATTACTAAAGAATTTTTTTTCTAGAAGTACCTTAATTCTAATAGTATACTTTATAAAAGTCTACCACTAGCGTATTATATTTTAGAACATGTGGCGTATCAAGTTCTTGTTCCTTGTTCATGTACCAGAACGATCCGAGTTCTAGGTAACATAAGTCTAGATCTTTCTCCTTCCTTCCAAATTCATCTCATATTTTTTGTTATATACTTCTTTATGCATGGTCCTGTAATAAGGTGAATGTAAATTTCTAGTATAAATGTCTTCATTGGATGGAAAGATATAACAGATAATTCGATTATTCAACATTATATCATTGGGAAGGGAAGGCCAACAGATAGACAGAAAATAATAAGAAACAAGTCATTATTCTGCAGGATTCTAGTTGATATGTCAACAAGATTAGCTACCATCTGAAGCACACGTACACATATCAGCGCAACAGAGCAGATCAAAACGATGGAAGAAAGGAAAAAAATAACACATAGAAGGCGATGCAGAAAACGAAGCACTCCCATGTTTGCCATGCATATAGGCATGAATATTACACAAGCTGGAAGTGGTCAATCCACTTATTTTACGAGTTTTGAGCTTAACAGAAATAATCACGTCTGGTATGAACAAGGGCATGATGTTCAACAAGTCCAATGAGCCCACACAAGTTAGTTGATTACCTAATGTTCTGCTCCGGTTCTGTTTTTGTTCTTCCCTACAACTAAAGTGAGTTTGTGAACCCTTGTCAGCTATTATAAGCTAAAGCCATGCTGTTTGTTTTTGAATTTTACCTCTATTCTTGGCTTTAACAAATGATGCAATGAAGATGTAGTTAACTATCAACCTACAATCCCTCTTTCTAAGCAGCTACGTAGTAACTGCAACTTTATCTTTCTGATGAACCTGTCTAAGAAAAACATTTTGGATTCCATTCTATGACTACTTCCACTTCCATATCAACAACAACTAGTGCTTCTAGCAGGAAAAACATAATACACATCTCTGGAAAAAAGATAATTCCACATTTCTGCTAGACAATTATCAATTTTGTGTAAACAGAAACATAAAAACAGGGTGACCTTTTCTTTCTTTTCTCTTTGTTCAGTCATTTACATCAAGCGACACAAGTGTAGCATGCAAACCTGAAGCTCACCTAAGATGAAAAATTGTTGGTCTTGATGATAAGTTGGCAGCTCCACAAGCCCATGATGCCACCTGGATCCTATGTAGTTATCATTTCAATGGTTAAGGCCTGCCCTTCTCTTACTTCCCTCTGTTCAGGAAGGATTTTTGTACAGATAGGTATATCATGCACATTTCTGTAGCTGTTAGACATAGTAAATCATACCAACTTCCAGCAAAGAAGTGTGAGGGACACTCAGAGCAACATCAGGTTCCCTACAGTTTTTGCTTAGGAAAGCATAGACAACATCAATAGCAAATTTATTGAAGATTGAAGATGATTTCTTTGCCTGTGCATAAGAATGCCCAAGGATATAAGCAACGCCAGACTCCCTAGCCTTCAATATCTGCAGAGACTCATCTTTGAGAGAAGGATCTTCCAAATGCCGATTCCCAGACGCCATCACATGGAAATCTTGTAAAGAGCAAACCATTTTTTCTTCATGATTTCGATGTATTAAAGTGAGGTCAGGAGAATCACAGGTTTCAGCATCTGAGTTTCCAAAGCCTCTAGATGATTCTGTTATTGGTTGCAGCTCACCTTGTCCTTCTCTTTCCACAAATTGTATGATTGCATATACCAGTCTATTTTCAAAATCATAGTTCTCTTGTTGCAGGTCCTTGTAACCATATCTGAGAATGCACCTGAACATGGCATACTCTTTTGGCCCCACCCTGCTTATGAGAAATCGTTCATTCTCATTAACATATGGAACTGGAACAGATTTGACGCAGATAAATATTACCACCTGATGGAAAGCAGGCAAGTTTGTAACAAAGTGTCCGAAAACAGCCGGGATGCCTGTCACCAGATTAGTGCAAACAAGTCCAATTCCAGGGACCCGAACCATGCCAAGGCTAGGCCCTAAAGACAGTATCCTATTCATTGAAACCTTATTCTCCACGTCGAACTGGTGTTTCTTCAATGTTCCATAGTTCCATAAAAACATTACGGTCATAAAGATCAAAGACAGCACAAGTGGGATCCAGCCACCTTCGGGAACTTTATATAAGGCTGCTGAGAGGTATAGAAATTCCACTGATCCAAAAAACACTAGAAAGGCAAAGGTTGTGGCAATATTTTGCTTCCACACAATTATCATCACCATTGCCATTAAGCAAGTTGTCACAAACATAACAGTAGTAACTGCCAGCCCTACAAACTCAGCAAAAACAATCCACTGTAGTTAGAAAGCGAGCACACAAGAAGGGCCTAAAGGATAAAGTTAGCAATTTTTAGGTTAAATTAATTGCATAGATTGATACCATATGCATGTCCAATCATGTTTGAGTCCCTTAATCCAATTGTCACAGCTAAACAGAGACACATCAACATATAATTAACCTCTGGAATGTATATCTGCCCGTATATTTTACTTGAAGTATGAACAATTTTCACATGGGGAAAGCAACTCAATGCACAGCACTGGCTTATAATGGAGAAGGTAGCTGATATTACAGCTTGACTCCCTATCACAGCTGCGAGAGTGGCCACTACGAACACTGGCCAGAATATTGGTTCTGCACATGAGATATTGGCATCAATAAAATGAATAGACTAAGAATAAGATATAGCTGTGTGGGCAATCAATTCTTGCCTGGTATGGCTTTATAGAAACTTCTCTGGATATCTTCATGGTGTCTAGAAAGGAATGCAGCCTCACCCATATATGCAAGAACCAAACAGGGATATACAAGAAATGTGAAGGCTACCTGGAATATGAACACAAAGGGTCATAACACCAAGAACATATGTAAAATAATCTTATGATGCAGCTTCTTTTGTATACTTTTAGGGCTTTGACATCAGACAGTTATATTGCAAATTACCTTAATTGACAGTGCGGAAAAGTGGCCCAAATCACCAAACATGGCCTCCACGCCTGAGAGTAATATGAAGAAAACAAGGTTCTAGTATCCTTTTTCATTAGCAAGTATATAGCGACATTGTATCAGAAGCATGAAAAAAGGTACCTGTGATTGAGAGAACCACTCCACTTAAGGACACCCAACCTTCAATGCCTGTGCTTCTGAGGAACTTCAACATGTAAACTGGAGAAAGTGCATGAAATATACGTGGATTCCACTTGATAATGTTAAATGTCCCAATGCCACCAATGCACAGAAGCCATGCAGTGACAATTGGAGCAAACATGAAAGCAACTCTATGTGTTCCATGATGCTGAAGAGAGAAAAGCCCCACTAAAACGACACATGAGATTATAACAATATAGTCTGCAAGAAAAGAAATCAAGTAAAAGTTTGTCCAATTAAATATTTCAAATTGTAGCAAAGGAAACTAAACTTACTCTCATGAAGTCCTGTGAATTTAACTTTAACACCTGAAACTGCCGAAAGAACTGAGAAAAGAAACATGCAAATCTCTTAATTGCAATAATGAACTGCAAGCCTGAAAATACAGCTTTTCTAAAAAGTGTATCAGATAGGGAAGCCCTGTAAATGGAATTGAAAAAGCCTTCAGATATCAATTTGACTTGGAATTGCATTTGAACGATTAGAATTCAGGAAACACAAAGAAAGATATCCATCATCTATTATATACAAAGCGCAACTTTCAGACATGTAAACTGACAGAAAAACTGTCATTTTCATTTTTGCACCGTAAAAAATAATTCTGGGTTTCAAGAGATTGGAACCACAGATACACAGTTAATGCACTTGCTGCCAATATAACATTCAGTTAACACAAGCTTCGATCAATAATTTTTTACTCTACCCCTATAATTTTTTGTTCTGCCATGAATATGCTAACCATCATCACAAATTCAGTTGGACCACGCCAAAGAGTAAATTCAAATTAAACTCGAGCCTTGGCTGTAACCAGATTCTAGATGCAGGCATATCTCTCTGAGCAAAATCACCAATAAGAACATATGCAAACAATCTACTTCAGATTAGTTTTGAGAGATCTTCAACTTCCTAAGTCCAAATTGAGAACTTATCCTATTGAATCTAAAGTCAGCTCAAATTCATCAATGGCCACCCCTTCCTTTTCTATGTTATTGCTAAGGGAAAAAGAAAAACCACGTTTTCTACTTTCCATGAATGTTAAATATAGAAAAATGATAGAAAAATGACATATATTACGTACAGGCTAGTTAAATAGAGCTCTGCCACAGGTATTTGTTAAGGAGCTGGGTTAATCCAAGTACAGGTTTGGACATGTCATTTGTTAAATAGTACATGAGATTTTCATGTGAGCAAATAAATAATTATATAATTTAAATGAAATCCAGTGTTGACATTCAGCCCATCTTTAGCAGTAGGACTTGTTTATTTATTTATGTTTTGTGATTCACAGAATTCAATCCATTGAATTAAGGATTATATCCATTACTGATATCAAATAGAGATAGCTAGTTTTATGTGAGAAACAAGAAAGTACTGCGACATCAATAGTTTAAAGGTTTTTGTTGACAATTACAAATTTATCAGGACTGCAATTGCAGAAGGCTCAGATACTACCCTGTTGTGTTGACTAAAGAATGATTGGAATTTGCAGGATCCAAATGAGACGTATAAGACTCAAGTAAACAATATGGAAGAGGTTGCATCAGATTCAGCTACCTGATATTGCAGGAGTGAGTATACCATCACTAATCGCCATACATGTTCCCAGCAAAACAAAAATCAATAGCCCCTTACAAAATTTCGGGTTCTTCTCAAAGAATGACTTCAGAATAGAACTCTGCCATGTTTCTGCTGATCCTTTTGCAGCATATGCAGACAGCGTCTCATCTATGTCTTGTTGATGGGGTAGAATGCTAAGTCTTGCATATCGACAGAGTAGAGAGTACAATGCAAAGGTCCCACCTGCGCTATGAAGGCAAGGTTGACATTGATAAACCACCTCTTTCCTTTCTCCAAATTGCAGCAGGTATAAATGAGCTCATGACACACCTTACAATTTTATCCACTGATGGACTTACAAGAGAAAATTTAACCAATGTTTAAATGGAGCGTAATTCTTTTCCTTATTTGGAAGAATAGTTTTACCTACTGAGAATGGAAAAACACTGAGAGGCCAACTGTTGCATCCTGTTCTAAGACTTCATCATGATCAGCATACACACACTCACACACACACAGAGCAGCATTTTCAAAGAATAATTTAAATTTAAAAATAAAATTAAAAAAATAAGGAAAATGAAAGAAAAAACGAAAAACTAGAGAAATGTATGCAGTTATGTGCAGATTTCCTAAAATGATATGAAGGTGATCTCAAAGGAAAATGCTAGCAATAGAATTTTTATGTAGAGTCTCCACCCAAAACGATGCGGCAGTGGCATTTCTGAAATTACAGAACACCTTGATGAATCATCATTTTGAACTAATAGGACCCAAATCAACTAGGTCATTCTGTGCAAGTCTGTAAAACATTTCTGTTTGAATGGTATTACTCAATTGCAGAACAAAGAGAAATCAACAGAAAAGAAGAAAACAAGCTCTTGAAATGAGAAACAAAAATAAGAAAATGCTGCCGAAGAAGCCTACTTGCTTTGTATCTTCAGCAAAGGTCTAAATCTGCCTCAAATAGATTAACAGTGGTTGGGTATGAGAATTGAGTCTCAGACAAGTTGATAAATATGTTACTCTCTCTAGTCTCTCCAGTCTCTCCTTTTATTTCAACAATTTACTCTGATATTGCATATTTACCACTAAAAAGCATATGGGCCACAACAGAAAGGTTTAGGCATAACGTTCAACTTTTAAGCCACAACTCTTTTCTCTTCAAGTAACAAGTAAATAAAGCCATGAAAGGATGAATTGTACCTTCACCGTTGTCATTGGCTGATATCACAATGAAGATGTATTTGAAGAGAGCAATGAGAGTAAATGTCCAGAAAATAAAGGAAAGCACCCCATAGATCTCCTCATCGTCCTCATGAAGGCTCACCTTCCCTGAGAAGGTCGTTTTGTAAACATAGAGAGGGGAGGTGCTGAGATCTCCATAAACAACTCCAAGACTCTGATAAGCTAGCGTTAGCATGGCAGAACATGATACCTTCTTCGATTTCTGATTAAGGAAACACATATCAACGTTCAAAAATATAAACAGAAAGAATCTAGAAAGAGATGGCAATGCTTTTGATTGTGATTGAACACTGTAAACAGCTTCGTGGAAAGCTGGGGAACACGAATTCATGGAAAACTAGATTTTCCTGATGTAATTTAGTAATTGCCCTTTATATTTCATTCTTCTATGGACTTATTTGTTGCATGTTTTGCAAATATTCCTTCTGTTCGGAATCCTAACTCAAACCCAGCTGGTTTTTTCTATATTCACATGCAAACAAACTAAAATCCCAATTATTTACTGAAATTCCAATTGAACACTCTAATCCCAGCTATGACATTAAATAAAACATTACCTACCAATACTCGACCTTCTTCTCTAGAAAACAACGCATAACCAAAACTCCATTTAAACTAAAAGTTCTTAATTCATTCAAGCCTTAAAAGTGAACACAAAAACAACAGATAATAGAAAATTAGGGATCCCCGGCTATCATAAGTCCTTGTTCTTTGAGTTTCTGTATGCCTATATTATACAAATGCGCATATTTGCTCAATGCCCCCGTCATCCTAGAGCTTTAAATGCAAAACCCTTGCAAAGAATCCAACTTCCGGAAACCCATGTAAGAAAAAAATTAAGATTATAGATGAAATGAAACACCCATTCACTAGTCCATTCAGCAAGAACCCAGAAATCAAAACAAATTAATGACTACAGAATAATGTAATATACTGAAAGACAGAAAAAGAAAGTGAAAACGCATACTGAAAGACAATAAATACCTGGTGAGAAATTCCATTTTCTACAGATTCTACAGATGATCTTGGTTTCATTGTTGAAGGAGGACTTGAGAACTAGAGATTTGAGAGGCAGATGTAACAGTGCAGACCCAGAGAGGTGATTGGTAATGAAGAGTAACGAATGAATCAAAGTATAAAAGAGGGAGGAATCAGAGAATGTAGGAAGTGAACAGAAGTAACAAAGCAGTAAACAGGCAAGTGGTGTGTGCGCAAAAGAAGTTGCAGAATACATTCAATGTGCTTTTTCTCTCTCTGTCCAGAACATTGTATACTTAACAGAACATATCGTTAATGGTCCGGGTTCGAGCCCCGGCCTCCCCCTTCCCCCAGCCCCTAGGTAGATATATTTGTATGCATTCCTTGTGTATTCTCAACCAAAAAAAAAAAAAAACCCAAACAAAACATTTCGTTTTTGATACAACGGCTAAAAATGAAGTATTATATTGTACAAATCCATTCTAACCATATATCGGGACTAGAAGTTTCTAGTTTTGCAGGGTTTTTGACTGAAACTTATGCCTTTTTTTTTTTTGATATGGGGCAATTGGGAGATGGGGAGGGGCTGGCGAGGTGCTCCGAATGAGGGGTCCTAATTGCCGTAATCAAACCAGATATTGAAGAAGTTAAAGCATCAGTTTTTAATTTATTACTTCAACTGGTTCAATTGATATTGTAGTGTAATATGTATTTTAGTTATTATATAACATATATCTATTAAATATGATAAAATTAATCACTAACTAGGTAATGATTTGGCAGTATAGTGGTTAAACTTTTTTATACTAGTCACAAGTTCAAGGTTTTTTTTCGGCTGAACTGGTTAGTTGAACCGATCAATTTTTCAAAAATTAATTGGTTCATCCGATTCAAATTGGTTCACATGTATTTTTAGTATTTAATTGAACCGTACCGATTCAGAGTTCGATTCTCAATTTAACAGGTTGAACGTTCCGGTCCGATCCAATTTTAATAACTATGCTAAGTGCCTCAATTACTGGGGCAAACTCTTTTGCTTTTGAAGAAATTATTAATTGCTCTTTGAGCACGTGTGTTTATTTATCCTCCCATCCATGGTTATCATAATGGGACTGGATCGGATTGATCGGTTCAATTGAAAATCAAATTCTAAGTCGGTTCGGTTCAATTAATTTATCGATCGGTCTATATTTTTAAAAATGGATGAACTAACTAAACGATTTTTTAAAAAACCGTTAACCAACTTAGACTTTTTAACCTTCAAGCACGTGCCTTTAGTTCTCCTCCCAAACCATAGTTATCAGGACCGAATCGAATCGAATCGGCCAATTCAACTAGGAATGGATTCTAAATTAGTTCGGTTTAATTAATTTATTGGAAATGTAATTGAATTGGATTGAACCAGTCAGTATTTTAAAAAATTGATGGACCGACCGGCTGATTTTTTTAAAAACCGTTGACCAACTTTGACTTTTTAACTGTCTTTAAAAAGTTTGATGTATTTGTAGTTCCCAAATGTTGAACTTGGGAAGTAAGGGTAGAATTAAGCAATATTTACCACTGGTCCACTTGATTCATGTGTTTTACTTTACAATATAAATTTTATTTGTTGGCCCAAAAGAAAATCCAAGAAAGGGATGAATTGGGTTTATTAAAAATTAAAGCAATAAAGATTAATTAAAATTAATCTAATCAATGGAATAGTAGTTCAAGCTGCAATGCAATGCAATCAACAATAAAATGAAAACAGAGCACAATAAAGTACACCAAGAATTATCGAGATTTAACCACAACTTGTGGTCTACATCCTAACCCCAATATCCTCTTGAAATCTTTTTCGACTATGCAATCTCCAATTGCAAAGTAGATGCTGATTTTCAAAGTGCTCAACTCACTTTTACACAAGAACTTCTTGTCAAGTTCTTCAAGCCACCAAGTGATTTTGTCTAAGATCTACTTCAACTTACAAGTGTTTTTCTTTTACAAGAGAACACTCTAACTCTCACTTACAAGTGTATGAAAGATATACAAACGAAATACAAACTATTTATGAAGAATGAATGGGAATTGAATAGCTCACTAACTACCAACTTGAAGGCAAAGAAAATTTTTAGATTTTCAGCTCAATCAATCAGTGAATATTATATCTCTTATCCATAAATGGATTTAGAGGCTTATATATAAAGCCCTGAATTGATTTCACCATTTGGAGGTTGTTGGAGTTTCATTAAATACGCACCCACTTCAATATAACATTTAAAAATATTGTCGTTAGTCCCCAGGTGTCGATACTTGACTTCCATGTGTCGACACATCAAGTTTGCATATTCCATAATTTGTCCACTGTCTTTATGTGTAGACATATTTGTTGGCCCAAAAGGCAACCCAAGAGAGAGGTGAATTAGGTTTTTCGAAGATTAATAACAATTAAGATTAATTAAAATTAATCTAACCAATGTAACAGTGAACAATCTATATGTTATGCAATGTAATCAGAAGAAGAAAAGAAAACAGAGTATAAGAAAGAACACAGAGAGTTACTGAGGTTCAACTACAAACCATGGTTTACGTCCTCACCCTAAGATCCCCTTAAAGTCTCCTTCCACTATATAATCTCCAATTACATATGGGTTGCTGATTGACCAAGTGCTCAGCTCACTATACAAAAACTTCTACCCAAGTTCTTCAGCCACCAAGTGGTTTTGTCCAAGCTCCACTCAAACTTACAAGAGTTTTTCTTTCTCAAGAAAACTCTCAAACTCTCACTTACAAGTATATAAAAATATACAAGTGACTCACAAACTCTCTAACAAAAGTAGATTATACGATCAAAACTCACAAAGTAAAGACAAGAGGAATGTTTAGGAATTTCAGTTGATCAGTCAGTGGATTGTTGTTTCTTTTTCTCTTTTCTTGTTATAAATGCAACTGGAAACTTGTATATAAACCCCTGTATTGATTTCATCCGGGGGAGGTTGTTGGGCTTCATTTAATGCACGTCTAGTCCGTTATAACGTTAGAAAAACTATCCGTTATATCCCAGGGGTCGACTCCAGGCTTGTAGAGTCGACACTTCTGGTTCTGCATTCACCAGATGTTATCCACTATCTCCATAAGTCTGATCTTCATATCAATGAGTCGGCTTTTTGTTCATTATGTCTTCACGTCATTTTGCTTCTGTAGTCACGAGGCGACTCTTCAATTTCATAAGTCCACTCTTTGTACAGAAAACTTACTTCAAGTTTCATAAGTCAAATCTTTATATCAAAGAGTCGGCTCTTTGCTCATTTGATCTTCAAGTTTTCTGCGTCTATCTTCATAAGGCGACTCCTTATTTCCATGAGTCAGCTTTTTGTCCACTTGGTCTTCAGGCTTTTGCTTCTGTATTCATGAGGCGACTCTTCATTTACACGAGTCCGCTCATTGATCATTTTGTCTTCAAGCCTTTTGCATTTGTCTCCATAAGGCGACTCTTCATTTTCATGAGTTCGCTCATTGCCCAGAAATCTGTATTCTTTCTTCCAATGATCCAGATCATCTCAGCAGCAGTATAAAATCTTCAAGGAATCTTCTCTTTGGGGTATGATGATCAATCAAGTCTCTCGAACTCATTAAGGTTATCTTCTATTTAATTTGGATTGAACCAATCATTTGATAAACATCTTTTCTTGACTTTTAAACTGTCAGAGCTTCATTAGATCAATGTTGTTCTCTTATTCTTCATTTGCAAAGGTTCCTTTTTCATTGTAGAACACTATCTTTCAATGCCAAGCTTTCTCAAATATGTAGAGCGTCACAATGCTTCATTGCCGATTTCTTCTCTTTGCTAAAAGTTCTTCTTTCTTTTTTATAATCACTTCAATGAGACTTTTGCAAACTTGATGAAATCTCTTCATGCATATTGTCTACATTAATTCTTTATATTTCAGAAGAATTCTTCACTTGGATTTCATGTAGAGATTAGACAATTAATATGAATCTTCTTATCAAGCAACTTCAATAACATAATCTGGATTTGATCTTTACATTCCTGATGAAGTCTTCATTTTAGCATTTTCAACATCTCCACAATCAAACTGTCCTTAACTGATCATCGCACTTTCTGATGAAGTCATCAATCTTTCTTGAGTGCAAGTTAATCTTCATTGAGTCTATGCATACTTGATGAAAGCTTCATTTGAACACCTTCAATCTTTTCGAATGTAAAACATTTGTTTGAAGTAGAGATAGGCGTCAATCCTCTATTTGGTTCATTGCATAGCTTTTGGAGCTCATTGCTTGATCTTGAACTTGTTGTGCATTCACTTTGACATGTATTAGATTTAAGTTGAGTTTTAAGTCTAAATTATAAACTTTATTAATCCGCACACTAAGTAAACGCATTAGTAAAATAACACAAAGTTTAGTTATCATCAAAATGAACATGGGAATCAACCTTGAGTCAACAACATCAAACTCACATGTCGACACATCAAATCTGCATTTCTCAGAATTTGTTCATTGTCTTTATGTGTCGACACATCAAACCCATGTATCGACATATCACTTAGAAAATGTCCTTCATTATTTCCTTGATCAGTTTAGCTCTAAACAATCTGAGGATGTTCAAGAGATCTTCTCTTTAAAGTATGATGTTCATTAAAAACACTTAAGATCTTAAAGGAGTTTTTTCTTTTGGAGTATGATAATACTTCAAAGTCTTTAATCCAATGAGATTATACAAGAATGTCTTAAATTCAATTTGGATTGAATTCACTTTGGTTTCTTCTAAATCTTCTCTTAGATTCTTTAAGAAGTCTTTGCACATATGATGAATTCTTTATTTGAATCACCTTCAATCTCTTTGAGTTCAACTCATCTTTAATTTCTTTTAGTTCAAGACAAACTCATTGAGTCTTTAGAAGCTTGATGAAGTTTTCTTTTGAGCACCTTTAATACACATCAATTTTAATGAATTTTTACAGCTCTGATGTAGTTCTCTTTTGAATTATTTGTAGAAATTTTTACAATTATGATGAATTCTCTTTTTCAACACCTTCAATCTCTTTGAATTCAAGTTATCTTCATTTTTTTTTTTCAGACTCAATGAACTTTTCCTTTGAGTACCTTTAATTTCTTCAAATGCAAATCATCTGTTTTAAGTTTGAGTGGATACAATTACTCTGTTTTGGTGCAAGGTTTGACTTTTGATGCATTGCTTGAACTTATAAATGTTGTGCATCCATTTTGATATGAATTAGACTTTAAGTCAAACTATAAGTCTAAATTATAATTCTTATTAATCTGTATACTAATTAATTGTATTAGTAAACTAATACAAAATTTAGTTATAATTAAAATCAAGGCGTAGAGTTAAAAATATTTACGCTAAAATATAAATTTAATTTACAATACCAGTTGAACTGATAAATTGTGAACCGATAACTTTACCAGTTTGATGCCTGGTATGGTTTTAATAACTATGCTCCCATCTCTTCTCATATAGGAGTTAGTCTCCACCTGGGGATTCTATTTCTTCATGAGATGTGAAGCAAAAATGACGTGATACTCTAGAAGTACTAAATAATTTTTCTATTTTTAGACATTGTGATGCAGTAGCATCAACAATTACCCACTTAAATACAAGTTTTTAAATTAAAGAAAATTATAAATATAAGCCCCCCCCCCAAAAAAAAAAAAAAAAACAAAAGAACTAAGAAAATAATTTCTTTTAAAACATCAAAAGTTCTTGTGGAAATGGAATGTTGACTAGCAGAAGCTCTACGTGGCCTAGTTTACCAATTCAAGTTTCATTTTTTTTTCCTTCTTTTGTGGCCTTGATGTGATTGTAAGTAATTTTTTTTTCTGTGTACATAGAATACAAAAGAAGAAGAAAATTAAAATATAAGTCCTCAACTTTACCGCCAAAGCAAGACAAAAGCTTAATAAAGATTTAGGATGGCCCAATATTTTTTAATTACATAAATATACAATAATACAAGCAGCTCTCTGTCTTATTAATCTGACATTTACAAGGTCTCCCTATGTGAATTCATGAAATTCAACTGACCAAGTTGAAATCAAACAAAACAACTAATTAGGAAATCAACTACCATACTTAGAATCCCAACCAAATTCATAGTCCAACCTGCTGCCTTGTCATGTAATTGTCATGCATGCATGAAGTGAAATGAGCGGCTTAAAAATAATAAAGAATGATGGACTTTATCATCACCATTACATGTGATTTAAGTTGATCAGATTAAGGTTTGGTTTATTAACATGGCATACACCACTCCAGAATTATGATGGACCAAAGTTTTTACAACAAAATCATTTAAATCTTTGATATATATATTTTTTGCTAACAGGTATCCGGGGTAGTTTGCGCGCATCTTAACTAATCCCAAGACTTGTGTAGTCCTTCCGTCTCTCACAAACTAATTACCGGGTTAAAGACCTTAGAGACGGTCCCAAGGAGTTAATAGTACTTAAAAGGTTTTAAATCTGAGATATTGAAAAAATCAAACCTCCAAATCTAAAACGTTAAACACTAGGCTAACCCTTTGGAATTTTTTGATAGTTTATCGTATGAATAATTTTCTTTCTTTCTTATTGGGTTGAGCTTTTAAGCATTTGCAGTTGCTGGTTCACAAAGGATTGAAGCCAAATTCTATAACCTTTACATTTTTCTATTTTCGTATGTAAGCAATCACCCATATGATTGATGAGTTATTGAAGGAATTGCATCCTCTCTAAACCTAAACCCTCATTCCACTAAGATTGCAGATAGGTCCTCTAAATTTTATTTTCTTTTATACTCACCAGTGAACTTCTCATCAATCTATGAGAACTCTTTTTTTATCATTATTTCTCTTGGGGGTGTTCATAACCTTGCTATTTCAGAGATCTTTATAGGCTCATGAGCATATCACACCCATAAAATGATAGGTTGGAGAAGGACCTAGCTGTCATCCTATTTTCAGAACTAAACGGATAGCTTGTGATGGGCCACAATAAAGGAGACTTTGGACCAAAGGGAAATTGGTACTTAGAAAATGATTTAGAGACACTTGAAAATCCAATTATACCCTCTATCACTATACATCATAGATAGATCAAAATTGGATCTGAAAGGTAAATTCGTCTTTATGGTTAAAAGTTGGGGTTCTATTCATCAATAATGAGGGTATCCGTACCTGTTGCATCTAGTTGTTGGGAAAGAAAAAGAAGATAATCTGTTGACCCAAGTGGTGGTAGGAGCATTTCTCTTTGTTACAGAGTCAAGAACTCAGAAAAAAGGTTCCTTCCCCTCTTCTACCTGGGTCCCCTTGAATTATTCTTAATCCTGAAAACA
Organism: Euryodendron excelsum; assembly: GCA_033060915.1. Taxonomy (NCBI): domain Eukaryota; kingdom Viridiplantae; phylum Streptophyta; class Magnoliopsida; order Ericales; family Pentaphylacaceae; genus Euryodendron; species Euryodendron excelsum. The sequence goes on from CM065382.1 coordinate 9,181,861, forward strand.
GGGAACCCACCTTCTTTCTTTACTCTGTTTTCTTTACAGTGATGCATGAATATATATATATCCCCATGCTTGATTTCAGAGTAAGATATCTGAATGTTAATTCTGTTATTGCCATGGTAGAATCAAATTTCATGCGCTTGGGGACTTGGATACCAAGCACAGTGACAGCTGGGTATATAGTGAGAGGCTCTTGTTTGATGGTTCTAATTAATGGACATTAGTTAAGCCCTCGCTCTCTCTCTCTCTCTCTCTCTCCTTAATTTGTAATTTGTTGCTTGTCAAACATTCACACTCACATTGTTCCATCTTGGAAATGGGTTTTAGATTACAATCCCATCTGACATTAAGGTTGGCAGAATTATTGAGCGAGTTTGGATAGGAAGATGAGATGGGAGGGAACTGAGGTATGTATCTCAACAACCAAATCCCTATTCGGCTTTTTTTGAATAAAACATTGGATTCCTACCGTACAATGAATTATTGCTAGTACATTGTACATTGTACACTGCACAGATAAATCATTGACTGCAAGGAAGTACTGAGAGAGAGGGGGAAAGAGAGGGGTGGATGGGTTCGGTGTGTGCTCTCTGTATCAACCATTTAATGCTTGACATTATATATGTCTGTCTCGTTGGATAAGCGGGACTCTAGCCATTGAACTTGGTAGGTAGGTCACCCAGGTCCCTTCAGAGTTTCAAATCCTTCTGCTTGGAATTGTCAAAGCGGACAAAGGTTGATGAAGGTAGTTCCCAAACATTTATCGTGCTGGTTGTTTTCATTGGACAAAAAAAAGCCAAGGCATTAGCTTCTAAATATGCTCTCATGACCCAACTTCTAACACCTTCGTTGATGTTGCCACACCAGCAACCCCACCTTCAGTAGTAAAGTGTTGACTGAGATTCAAGTTTTGGGACTATTTCAGAATGGAAAAAGTAATATGAGCTCGAGCTCATGTAGATATTGCACACAGGGTGAGACATGCACCATGCTACTCGGTTGCATTAGTCAAAGATGAGCCCCATTTGATTCAATTTGATATGTTCTATATGATCAATGCCTATGGGCCCATTTTTAAGTATATTTTTCTTCTATTTTTTTTTAGCTTGGAGAGAAAAATGTTGATATAGGCTCAGGTATAATGTTCATTTTAAGAGAGCGGTTTTGCTGCTATTGCTCAAGTTGAAGTCGCTACGTGATTCACTGTATATCTGTGACATGACATTGTTATCATACACTCATCTCACTGAATTTTTTACTTTTAAAACTCCCTCTACCAAGAATTTCTCTCTCTAATTAATAGCTTTGTCCTTTCCAGTTCCAACACGCATTTACTCCCTTTTATTTTATTTTTTTCTCTCTCTCTCACGGAGTGAAAAAAAAGAAGAAGATTATTTGACTCATTCTTATCCCCATTCATCCAATTAAAAGCTGAAAGCTTGCACCTACATTTTACTTTCGAACATGATGTTGCAAACTAATGTATTACTTTTCAAGGGAAAAGATAGAACAGAGTAAGATGAAAGAAATTGTTTAAAAACAATTCCGTTGTAAACAAGAATATAAAAAAACAAAAAAAACAAAGAGAGAGCAGAAAGGAATCCACAGGCAAACCAGATAAGTCTCATCCTCCTTTACACCCCTCTTCTGCAGAGAGCATGATGAAGACAATGATGGATTTACTTGATCTTCTTAAAAAATAAAAATACCTCATGTCCAATGCTTTTGCCTGTCACTCTAGTCAAAATACCTCATGCCCAATGTTTCATTCCACACTATGCAACTAGAAAAATATAAAGCAAAATCTTGAGACAGCATACACACACATATATATATATATAAATAGAGAGAGAATAGACGGAAGAAGACATAGAAGAGAGAGAGAGAGTGAGATCGGACGAAACCTATTAATGAGAGGAGAGAGAGTCTTGAGAGGAGTTTTAAATGTATGAGATTCGGTGAGGTGAGTGTTATAATAACAATGCCATGCGGCAAACACACAGTGGACCACCTAACCCACTGGAGTTACTTCACCTTGAGCGACCGCAGCGAAACCGCTCCCAAAACCAAAAAGAGGACAATCAGATCCCGATGGGGAAAAGGTGACTAAATCGTAACAAGTCAGTTATTTGGAAAAGAAGCAATGTGATATACTATGGCCAAAGTTGGGATTGAAGTTGGAGGACACAAGGAAGATCTAATATTGGGACGGCTTAGAGCATGCTATTCAAAGTGCCACGAGGTGCTGAAGCCGAACTGTAGGCCGAAAAAGATTCAAACCATAGCGCAAACCAGCTCGCTCACACCATTACAACTCTGGAATATAAAGGATAAGACATGTCCTTCCTTCAAACCAATGCATGAAGTTCTCACCACTGATGCCAATAGGAAAGACAAATGGGTAAACTGAATCAGTTCCCGTCATTGTATTTACTGTATATAACTACTAACACACAGAAAAAGGTCAATTTCATGCAGAATGGTTGATATAGTCTCACCTGTTTTCCAGCTCAATAGAACTCTACTTGAAATGGGGAATGATGAACCTGCTTGATAAACTGATCTTCCCACAGGTGCTAAGCTACAGATAATAACTACCCACTTCTCATACCAGTGTGAATGTACCACTGTGGTGACTAGCATCAGTTTCTACTGTTAACAATAGAACAATTATGCTTGAAACCAATAAAAAATTATACATATCCCGAGAAACAGACTGTTTATAACATCTAGTGTTAATGCAGTATACCCTCAGAAAGTATGACTGGACAAGCAACTTACACCAGGTAAATAGGTAAATATTGAGGGGGTAAAAACTCATACACTCGGGACAACACAACCATGACATGAAAGCAGGACCCAGATTTTGACCTAGACTTCGACGACGGACTGACAAACCCACACCATTCCCACCCATAAATCACGAACCACTTCATTTAACCAGGTAGAATACACCGAGAAATGGGAGGTAAACAAGGTCAGACAATTAACCTTGCCATTTTTGACAGGACTAGTGATATGGTATTGCAACAACCACATCCCTCCTTAAGTTGAAGAAACAGGCTCCTTACCCTTTTTATCTAAATCTGTTTTCCCAGACTCACTTTCGGATTCCTTCTCCTTGGCTGCAAAGGACACCTCTTCAGTACTGGCTTTGTCTTCAGTTTTCTGATCTTCAACACTTAACTTCTCGAGCAGCCCAGCAGCAGCAGATGCATCTTTGTTTTCCTCTTTCTTTTGTTGAGATTCAGCTACCTCTTGAAACATTTCCATGAAAGTTTTGCAATCTGGGGAAAAAAAGGGGCACGCATAAAACTAAAATGTCCAAGAGAATGACACCCTGTACCATCCCGAAAAGCAATTGGACTGCATGTAGGAACATCTAATATCACTGATAGGACAAACTACCATATGATAAGCTAATGCAGATCACTGCACAAAAGCTCAAGGTTATAGAGTGAACCAGGATGCCCGTGGATACCATTTTTAAAAAAAATACAGAATGCCTATCACATTCCATAAGCTACTTCAGTAGAAAAAAAAAAACAAAAATCCTTGGACAATTGAGACAAAAATGACCCAGATTCTAAGCCTTTTATGCAGGTCAACCAAAAGAAAGAAAAAGAAAAGAAAAGAATGTGAGGTTTTCAATCATTATTTAGAACTGTGTATCAGTGACTACTAGACAATGACACAATGGGCATGACCACAGGGTAGCATGCTCATTTGCATAACAAAAAGATCACAAATTCTCTAGGCCAACATCCAAAGAAGCTAAAGACTGAAACTATCCAAGTCATCAATACTAGCATACATCCCTGCTTTCATGATGACCTCATCTTTGGCTTTGGTGCCCTTGATAAACAAATCTTGATCAAACCTATATTTGCTCATTGGATACAATCTGTTCATGGTAAAACTTTAAACACGTTCAATATACTTTCATGTTCAATAAGAGGCCAGTATGATGTTGGTTGAAGCATATGGTAGCCCGTTTGGATAAATGCTATTAATGAGAATAGAAATTCACTGTTCTTAACAACAGGTCCTAGGGACCCCTTTGGTTCATCATACAAAATTGCATACTAGATAACCAGAGAAGAAAACATGCATGTCTTGTAGGAAAAATTCACAAAATGATGATCCCACATGAAAGCTGTTGTCTTCTCTCACAGGGCAACTTCTCACACAAACGCTTAAAGGTTAAATTGTGTTAAGCTATTTTTTTTGGCTTTTGGTTTTTTTTTTTTCTTTCTTTTTTTTGTTGTTGGGGGGGGTGGGATGGGATTCATATTTCTTTCATAGAGGGATCCCAATTTCTCAGCACATTGGCTGTAGGATAGTTTTCCTGAAAAGACTATTATAGCAATCTAGAGGTATGGGTGTCAGGTGCAGGTGCAGATATGTGTCTAAGTGCTAAATTCATCTAATTCCTAGTTCCAAGGACTTGGGGACATGAAAAAATATTCATATTTCTTAACAATTATTTTGTTTTATAGGATAGAATAATGCTTACAAGGTGCTATAGAGCATTCATGCACAACATGTAAGTTTTATGCATATTTATATGATGATTACAAACAAACCCCTCCAAACCATCACAGGAGCAAATGAGTTTTGATGGGTATTGTGAAACCAACAATTTAAGTGGATCTTGTCGCAATGTGAGATACTACCAAGATAGAACTCTATGCCACCACTTTAGGTATCAAAGTAAAACATCAGTTTTTGCAACAAAGTTTGGGTTCTTGGACATGGTCTCGCACAAGAAGCATACTTTAAACCTCAAGGTTATCTGATACTGAAGAAGACTATTAGTTGTTAACACGCCATAAAAATTAAAAATAAATATCTTCCCCTGAAAATTTTGAGAGACCAAAAACTAGTTACACGGTTTGTAGCAGTAGATCAATAAACAAGTGGACTTCTCAATTTGATCAAGACATGTATAGTTCTAATTTTGTCATGTATCTTTCTCCTAACATGTATACTTCTAAGATCCATGGGTCAATGCCTGGAGATTTCCATTTAATTTTGTCTTGTGTCTTTCTCCAAACATGGGGGGTAAAAAATAAATAAATACAAAGAAGATTAACATTTGCATTTCTTTTTATAGTGAGCAAGAATCTTACACAGTTGTCTACTTAATAAAAACTAGTACACTTCCCATGCATATGTTGAACCAAAAATGATGAGAACGTAAATAGTCAAAAAGCTCCAATTTTATTCATGCGCCTCAACAAATCCATTAGAACCGCAACAAAGAATAGGGTAGAAATGAGCATCACCTATTTGCTGTTTAAAGTAATACCCACTCCCATAAAGTTTCTACAGTAGGTTGAGAATGAACAAGTGCCTTCCCCAGCATCCCTACCCCTTCTTCTCATCAATTTTGTTATCTTCTACAATTTGCAATTTTTATTAAAAAAATATATAGTAAATTAAACTACTTATTTTTTCTCATATAATATGTATACAAGAAACAAAAACATTTTATATCTTGTCTTCTCCTTGCCGTATTGTGTTCTACTTTTATAATATTTTCCATGTCAGCATATCCATATTGTCCAGTGTCAGTGTGTCATGCCAATGATCTATTTGATGTAATATCAGAAAGTAACATATATTCTGATGATCATTGTCGATAAAAAGGAGTATTGTTAGCACTAGCCTAAAAGTAGTTGTTGTAATCAAATGCTATTCTCTCCATCCTTTTGTGCAGCCATCAGCCACCCAAGTGACACTACGGAAACACCAATTGCAGCAGTGATTCTGCATCCTTTTCCATGAAAGTGCTGCTTCCCATCCACCCTTTTTTCTTTCTTTTTTGAGAGAAACTATTGCAACTCATCCACCTTAATGTTGAGACAAGCAAATTTGTCTACCACAAGTATCATGCTCCAAAAAAGAGAGGAAAAAAAAAAAATTAAAGTAACTACAATGCAAACCATGGATTCTGCAGAGTCAAGTAATCTGACCAATTGCAGATTGAAGGCAACCCTACCATTGCTGCCCACTGATTGCATGTCCCAAGCTACGCCTCATCCTCGTCACCAAAGCAACACCATATTCAACTCATAGTTTCATCAAAATCATGTTCTTCCACTTGTTTAAGACCAACTCTAAAGCTTAAGCATGGACAAGGAACATATTTATCATTCTACAGTTATCATTCTAGCTGTACTTACTTAAAGAAGTATTCGTACATGGTTGAAAGAAGTATTCGTACATGGCTGCTGTGCTGTTTATGGAGCTTGTAGTTTCTAAATCCCCTTGTTATCTTGTCTAGCCGAAATACTTGGGCCGCATCCCCTTTTAATTTTTTTTATTTATAAATTTTTACTTATAAAAAAAATCATGTCTAGCCAAAAATGAAAAATAAATAGGAGTCACTACATCGGACTCAAATCAAATCCACTGGCAACTTATTCAATCATATACACATGAACAGTGCCAGACCCAAATAACAACTGTTTCTGTTTACCACACACTTGTTTGCTTTTGTGTCAGAAATGTGAGACCCCTAGTGGGCCCCGCCCTCTTGTCACTAGTTCCACAGAATTGCTTGTGCCATTTCACTACCATAAAAATAGAGCGGATTTAAAATGAAAGTTGAAATAAACAAATATGGTAACCTAAACTTACAAATACCCTAACTCTTTGGAAATATATCAATGAAATTTTTAGCATAGTAATGAAGGTAGAGCAATGTTATCATAAAACACTAATACCCTAACGATTTAAGTTTTGAAACGCTCGTTCTAGAACATTGTAGACTTCCGTTCCAAAATGACGAATTTAGCGATCCCAAAAAATATTCCTATTTATTTCCTTAGAAGTTTTCTAAGGAGAAAGAAAATCATATATAATGAACCAAAATTTATGAAGAGTGAACTTTTGACAAGACAATGAAAAAAAAGGGCCATAGTCACTTAAAAACGTGTTTTTACCTGATCTAGAACGCATGGACACTTCGTCGGAGGAGTCGTACCCGTGTCGGACATTGACACTCGTCGGACACTCCGTTTTAAATGTCTGATTTTTTATTTATTTATTTTTACATCAGACACTCCACGAACACGGCTTGGACACGTGTGTCCCATTTTGGACACTTTAGGGACACGGCGGAGGCACAATTACAAATTTTAAAACTAATTGTTGGATCGAAAAAGAAGAAAAAAAAAAAAAATAACAAGTATGCTACTTATATTGGTAGTTAATTTGTTTTGAGTGTTCTTTATGGATTTTATATTAGTTAATGATGAATAGTTGATGAAGTGTAATGACATTTTAATATTTTTGATAATTTATGACTTTATAGTATTATGTATTGATAGAACAACTTTTTTGTTGTTAATATGTATGTTTACTTTATCATTTTTAATGGAATGTAATTAACTAATTGTGAATGATATGTGACCGATTAAGTAGTAAAATATGTTATTTTATTTATTTTAATTGGTGTTATCTTGTATATTTTTTACTTTTTTTTGTAAAATATTTATATATTTGACATATAAAAAATATAAAAATATATTATTTTGCCATGTTGTGTCTTACATTTTTTGAAAATTGTCGTGTCGACGTGTTCGACACTCGTGTCTGCGTCTAAGTTTCTTAGTACCTAATTAATATGAAAAAAATTACTATATTTTTTGTGTCATGTTAAAAAAAAAATTGCTCTCAAAGTATCTTAAATTCAAATAGTGTAATTTATACAAGTCTACCCATATCGTACTACATTATAAATCATATGACACACTCTGCCCCAATTTCCATTCCACGTACTGAAACATTCTACGTTACATATAGCATAGGGTTAGAGCATTTTATCGCAATATATAGTTCTATTGTTCTCTATCTAAACAAGAGCAAGCAGTGTAGTCATTAAAGTGTGAGCTTAAACCACATCCTTAATCCTTTTCTTTCTCTCTCTTTTTTCTTCCCCGCTACACCCCCTCCCTACCCCCCAAAACAATCCTTGATCCTTGCAAGTATAAAAGATACAAAAGAATTTATTATTTATATAAATAAAGAACTTACATAAAAAAAATGAAGGTAAAGATCTCCAAGGAAGAACAATAAAACATCAAGATAGGTGGAGGACAACAGACCTCAATATGAAACCTAAGTTCTGTAATGCATGAGGTCGTTTTCACTTAAACAAGGATAAGAAAACAGCTTCTTTGTATCATCACAGTAAAATTCCAGTCTATGTGTTTTTCAAAAAAATACTTACTTTCAGGTCATGCAAGCTACAAGATTTCTCTTCTCCAAAATTGATAGCTAAAAACCAAGTACAATGTATATTTCATGCTGCTAGATGGCTCTCTTGCCTTGAAAATTGTTTTTTTCCTTGCACACTGCAGGATTCTTTGGTGTCTCTTCAGAATACATATTTCACTTGGATAAGGCATACACTATACAGTTCCTCAATTGGGACATGAATCCTACACCTCCCCCTTGAGGGAGGCAGTAGATACCAGTCGAGTTAACAACCAAGGTTAATCGACAACTACGAAACCAAATACCAAACAGCCCAAACCCAACATCAGGTACTAGCAGGATCATACTACAATCATAAACTTGGCACAATACCCTAAGCAATACCTAGGTTTGAAGTTTAAACTCAGAACAGGTATTAGCAATTCAGTTCACTCCAAAATGCTCACAATTTACGGATCATTGCATTATGAAAAGCAAAATTTCAAGTGAGAGGAAGGAATTGATTTGAAGCTACTTACTGTCAACAGATCCGAATCTAATGCAAAAGAGTTCATCCTTCAATTCGCCATCAGCAAAATCAGCCGCATGCCAGACGCAAGACTTGTCGTTCCCAGCGTGTTCTTGAACTGACATCGTCGGAATAACTGGAAAATGATAGATTCACGCACGCAGCGAATATTAAGACCACAACCCGTCGCAGAAGTATAAGATGAGGGAAAAAAAAAAGGGCAATTATGAAAAAGAAAAAAAAAAAAGACAACACACCGAGATGGTTGGCGCAGATCTTGAGCGTCTTTGATTGCCGCATAACGAGCCGAACTTTGCCCGTTTCCTTGTGCTTCAAAAGTTTCACCGTACCACCGCCTCTCTCCTTCCACTGATTCCCATCCTTATCAAATCGGTAAAGCTTGGCTTTCCTAAAAAAATGTTCACAGAAATGAAATAAAATCAAACCATCATCCCTAGAATTTAAGCAGATCACAAGTACCCTAGAGGTTGATGAGTGTAAGAGAGAGAGAGTACAGATCGAGGATGGCGTCTTCATCTTCTTCGCCAGTGGTGACGGCAACCTCTTCGAGCTTGATGATTGGGGCGACCTGTGCCCCAGTGTCTTCATCTTCGGCGGCGGCGGTTTCTTCCTCTTCTCTGGGCTGCGGATCGGTGCTAGCCATCAAAGATTGAGAGAGATTTCAATATAGATTGTTCGTCTGAGAGAGAGAGAGAGAGAGAGAGAGTGTGTGTGTGTGTGTGTGTGTGTGTGTGTGTGTGTGTGTGTGTGTGTGTTTGTGGGGTTTGAACTTTGAAGGGGTTAGCGTTGGCGAGGGTCGGAAAAGTAATATGCATCAAATGATTTTATTTCTGACTTTTAAACACAGAGGGCATGTGTCATGTTTGCACTTGTAGAAAGAAAATAAAGTGGGAGAAATTGTACAGAAAGTAATTTTTATTTATTTAATTTTTTTAAAAAATGCAAATAAAGTGGAAAAAAAGTAAATTACTTTTTCTTTTGTTTGAAATTTAATAGAAGGAGAAACAAATTAGTAAATTAGATATTAAAAAAGAAAAAAAAATAATAAAAAAGTGAGAAAAAAATAATTTTTTATTTATTTTATTTATTTTTCGTTTGCTGTCTCTTCTATTGTAAATTAGAATACAAATTATTTTTATTCTTTTCCTCAAGTTCCAAACAGGGTTGATAATTCCATTTAATAGTCAGTAAGGCTAATAAAAATGAGATCGTGTAAACGAAATAGCAATATGATTTGTGAGATTTAATTTATTAAAATGATGACTTAATGAAAAATAGAAATCTTAAAAGATCTTTGGACAGTGAAAGAAAGAGGGATGGAGCCGTTTGGATGGGAGACTTACCGTTTGGATGCTAGGAAAATTGTATTCTTTCTATTTTCTTTGATAAACACTAATAGGAACTCCCTTGTTAAAAACAATAAAAATTATCTACTTCTCATTTTTTTTTTTTTTTGCTGATTATCTACTTCTCATTTTCTTAACGAAGAAAAGTCTTAAAATGGAGCCTGTTATAATGGATCATATTCCGAATGCCACCTAATACACTTTTGAATATTTTTTCAGTTCTTACCCAAAAATAATTGAAAAAATAATCAGTACCAAAAAAATCTGCTTTTTCAGTCATGTAAATTCATGTCATATTTATAGCTGGTTCTCATAAATAAAAAGGTATGTATAATTAACACATTTGATGCGTCTGAGAATTTTTTTTTAATATTTGATATACAACTCAACTTAAATCAGCGATCTATATATACTCCCTTCAGCAAAATGATTTAACATCTTATGAAGTTAATTTTCATTTCTTTTTTTGGGTTGGTTTGAAAAAATAGAAGAAAATGAGTACATATTTGTTTTTAAAAAATTATTTTTTGTTTGGTTATTCATTAAAAAATAAATAATAAAAAACAATTACATTTTCCTTTCATTTTATTATCCCTCTATGAATCCAACATAGCATATGTCGTTATGCCATGGAATTGAGATGACTTCTCCCACACTGCAAACTTAATCTAGGATTTTTTTTTGAAGGGTAATGGTATGTCACTAGAAAATTCATACAAAGTTTATCACTAAAATAATATGATTGAATAAAAGTTATTTATTTTAGAAAAAAAATTTACCTATTATTATGATTCTTGATTACAAAAATACTACTGCCGATTTTTTATAAATTTTTTTTAAAAAAAAAGCAAATAATGAACCAATACAAACTTGCCTAATAGCAATGAGTTAATTTTTTATTTCAAAAATTATTTAATGTATTTGGATGAATGATAGGTGGCCACGTAATCGTGAAGAGAAATCCTGGAGATCAAAACTTACATCTTCAGCGTATCACCTTTTTCCACTACTGTTTCATTGCTCGCCAAATGCCAAGGGAGAAAAGGTGGCAAACAGTATCGTTTGCTTATATGCAAGTTGGGAAGGCAACACCCCTCTCAATTATTCGACACCAAAACTCCTCAAATATTTTGCTATCAAAAGCAATATTTTCCAAAGCAGTTTCCAACATTTCGAAAGCCACAAATCTGAGAGAGAGAGAGAGAAGAGAGAGAAGAGAGAGAGAGTGACAACCTCTGGAGTGCTGAGATCAAGCTCTTTCTCTTCTCTCTTCTCGTCGCACATAGCTACTTCAAATTAGTAACAACAACTGCAACAACGAAAACAATAAGGTAACATCAGAAAACGAAAACAAAAAACGACAAAAATACAAAACAAAATCTTGTGGAGTGATGAATGAATGGAGAAAAATGACCGAAAACACAAAAAAATAGAGAGAAATGAAATAATCAAAGGTAGGCAGGTTTTTTTTTTATAAAAAAGAAAGATAGAATAGACCAATAAATCAAGTCACAGAGGCTGCATCAAATGAAACAAGAGTCATAGAACAAGGAAATTCTTCTATCCACACCTGCACTCCATTAACATCAACAAAAAATCTTGATCACGCATGAACCACGCTATTTCCTCTTCTCCTAACACGATAGCAATATTTGATGAGGAGGGGTGCTAGCTACAACTGTGACAGAGTGTTAGTCGCAAGTTAATGACTGAAAACTCAGTTGGAGCTCACAGTCGCGGCTGTGGATGGTAGTTTTCTGTTGATAAGAGAGAAAAACTGCAGCTACAGTTTTGCTTCTTTAATTGTATACTGACAAAAAACAGCTCCATCCAAATTGGCATTTTTTTTGGGTATTTCTTTTTCCTCATTTTGTTAAAGATGACGTAACTGATAAATTTGTAAAAAAATATTACGGGCTAATATGACGGTGATCAGGCGGCGCCTACCCATAGCGCTCCTCAAATTTGTATGTAGCAGGACGTATTTTATTGATTTCCATAACTGATAAATGTGTACGTAGGAGGGCGAAGGTAGATTGCAGGTACAGATCAGGTTTTTGGTTGGAACCTTATTGTTGCTAACCACGAAGGGCACCATGCACAAACATGTAGTTTACTTGCCTCGAAATGGGCGACGGGGCTACTGAACTCGAGAGAGTACTATTCGGCCAAAGATTTAGACACGCTTGAGAAAAAAGAAAAAAAAAAAACAAAAAACTTACTGCAGCTGTTGTGTTAATTCACTTCGTGGAGTATTGAGGTTGAATAATAGTTATGGCTAACTCATACTATTCTTATGATGGACTGTGCGTGAAGGGACTCTGAACTAGAATCAGATCTTCTATATCTATTAATTAATTGGCAACAGCATGGAGATTTTCATGTCGTTTGTTCACTTAGCATCATAATTAGGTTCCTATTGAGAAGACCAACATGAGAAAGACATGAACAAGGCTGAAACACACCCTCATGGTATGTATTCTCTAGTGGAGGACCATTAAAAGGTTTTATCTATGTATTTTATCATACAACCTAGTGATTGCAAGATTCCAAAATTGATCCCATCTGCTTGATGTGAAACCAAATTCTGATTAATTAGCTCCAATTCTAATTCTTCAGCACAAATTTAATAGTGCCAAGAATACTAAACCAGGTGGGTCTTACCGCAATAGTAAAGTTATTTCATTGTAAATTGTGCATCACTGAGTAGTTTAACACATAAAAATGAGTAATGTTATACAACCAGAATATATAATTAGAAAATATAATTGGAATGATGTGGCTGAGTTGTGGGCCTATCACTTTAAAATAAAGAACCCACCAAGATGCATTTTAATTATAAAACTGCCACTACCACATCATTCTAATATAAAATTCTGATTATAAATTCTTGAAGAATAGCATTTTCCCATAAAAATATCCTCTTGCTTGTTTAGATGTAACTTTTTTTTTTCTTCCACTAGTTTTAGACTTTATTTATTAGCTTTTAGTTTCGGTTTTTGGTAATAAAAAAAAAGCCCAAAACCAAAAAACTAAGTCTGTAAAAAAATTAGATGTCAATTAAAAAAACATTCATAAAAATGCTAAAAGCTAAAACTAAAAAGTTAGAAAGTTGTATCTAAATAGAGCTTGTAATTTACGACCCTGGAATTTTTTCCCAGAAGAGAATTTCGATACAAAGACAGTGAAATCTTGCAATGGTAAGTTGCTGGAAACATGAAAAGACTTGCCATCACATTTGTGGGAAGTTTCTTTGTTTGTTTGGTTGTTTCCTTCTAGCGAAACCATACCGTGTGAGGAACAACTTTCTTGTTAATTAAGCAGGATTGTTAGGAAAAGTAAAAGCAAAAGCAATTCTCTCTGAGACATATCTCAAACTCTGTTTGAGGGTCGAGTCATTGCCCACCCACATGTGAATGACAATCGATCCTTCACTCTTTTTGCCGAGAAGACTCCATCCATCCACGTGACTTCCACCTCTCTTTCACGCCATGTCTTGTTCAGAAATCCCAACCTAGCAATTCTAAAACGTGAGACTCAAATCCTCGATTTTCTGCACTCAATCATTCTTCTCTCACCCTCCCACCAATACATAATTATGATCGTAACACTGACCCGGAGTTACAAAGAGTAAGTAAAAAAAATTAAAGTCGAAGTAAAAACTAATAAAAATTATATCCAAGTGACCTTTAATTAAATTCAAAAGTAGTTTGAAACACCTTACAAGACAACTGTTTTGGGGTTTTTTTTAAAAATTTTTTAATCAAAAATCAAAATTTGATCTTTTAGTTTATGTTTACGCTCTCGAAGACAAATTAAGTTTTAGTTTAAAAAAAGTAACCAAATATAAATAAATAAAAAAGCAAAGTGAAAAGGTTAGCTGAAAAACTGTGCCTTAATGATGTCCCACGTCTAGAAAACGTTAGATCGAAACAAGGCATATTCTTGCTATATGCAAAAAATAAATAAATATGTAACACAATAATTTGGGGCAGTTGAAACCCAATTGAAATTTCAACTTTGGATAAGAGTCTTGGTAAGAAATTAAAATAATTGAGGAAGGAGCATATAGTTGAAGTTTGGAGAAGGTTGGTCACATGGAAAAAGATTGAGATGTCAAATAAACTGTAAATAATGTGTATTATAAACCACCATAACGAGCTACATATGAGTGCTGTGAAATATAATAAATTTATAAATAAAAAAATTGCACCAGCTGTAATGTCCTGGCATCCGGTGTCCACCGCCCAATCGCACTCTCGCCACCCATGCCGACAGCTCGAACCAGACCATCCACGGCCAGAGTCTATCATCTCCACCAAAAGGTCACCACCGGAATCAGAGCATTCCAAATTTGTCATTTCAGTTTCTATGGAATCGGAATATTCGGAACTTGTCCCTTCTTCCTCATCCCCACAAGAACACGAATCGGAAACTTCAGCTGCTCTGTCACTGTTCAAATTCCTTACCATCACCCAACCATCAGATTCCCAAATCGCCCCCGTATTCGAAGCTAATTTTCCGATTCTCTGTCTGCCGGAGTGAGTTCTTAGTTCGAAAGCCAAGCTCGATTGGTCTTCTTCTTCTTCGTTTTCGTCATCTTCATCGCAGAACTCTGAATTCAACCAGTCGAGAACGCAACGTGGCGACGAATAAGTTATCAAATTCGGCGGTGCTGATGATGATATGAATGGATGGTGTAACAGCTGATCGCAACTCCATCGCTCTGTTCGGTTTCTTCGGAGACACTTGTCAAGGAAATCCCAACCGAGTCCCGACAACTGAATCGGATACTCCGGCGACTCGTCCGAGTAACCAATTCGACACAGCGTGTCGGCGCCGTGGTCCTCCCACGCCGGCCTTCCGGTGACCATCTCGATGACTGTACACCCCAACGACCACACGTCCGACTCCGGTCCTTGGTATTCCCCGCGAATCACCTCCGGCGCCATCCACAGCGGGCTTCCACGTGCCGACATAACGGCGCCGAACTCCGTAGCCGACCCGAAATCGGCGAGCTTCGCCGCACCGGGGATGGGTCCCACTAACACGTTTTTCCCCTTGATGTCGCAGTGAACAATGCCCTTCGAGTGCACGTACCTCAACGCAGAGACGATGCAGAAGGTGTAGGGTCGCACAATTTTCTCGTCCACGTCAGCTCCGGAATGCTTCGCCAGGTCAGCTACGGTGCCACCTGGCAAGTACTCCAAGTGCAGGTTCCGGAACGACGTCGCACCACCCTCCACAGTCACGTCGTCGCCCCTGTACTCCACCACCCACGGCGAAGAAAGCGATCGGAGAATCCGAATTTCGTTCTCCAAAGACTCGACCTGAGGCTCCAAACCCGAGCTCCGACCAACGGACTTCACCGCAAAAACCTGACCGTCCGATTTGCTGACCGCCAGACTCACGGTCCCGTACGAACCTCGGCCTACACAACTCCCCCTGACCCAATTCGATGGTTTGTTCACTTTTTCCATCTCGGAAACTCAGAATTTGAGGAAAACTGGACACTCTGGTTTTGGGTTTGTCTTAGCTTGGGAGGTGCCTAGTGGGTCTTTATATATACCTGTCTAAGTGTGTGCAAGCGTGAAATTTGAAATTATCCGTAGAAACGGTTTGGTGACGTTGAGAGAGAGTTTTTAGGTCATGAACTAATTGACCTAATAGTGGTTATGATACCAGGTTTTATCCTTATCCATGGCGTGATAGATAGATCTCCACCGTTCCATTTCATGATGATTATGCGTTTTAACCTGAGTGGTTTGTCTACGTCATGGATTGCTTGGTATTGAACATGTGGTTTTAAAGTTAATAACTGCGACGGCTCGTGCGTATTGCTGAGCTGGAAGTTTCAAGTCTGAAGGGTTATTGGAGTAGCAATTGCATGGATAGCTTTTGCCGTGCTGATTATTATTACAGTGCTGATTATTATTGTTTGGACGGCTGTGATGGGTTGATCAGGGTATTATGTGAGGCAGTGGCACACCGGAACACGAAAGTTAACACTGTGGAGCGTGGAACAGTGGAGGTGGTGTGGTCCCAAAAAAGGCCAAAAAAATTGGTCCAGCACATGGAAGAAGAGTGGGAAAGTGTTCTGCTGGGGAACTGAAGGTGGAACCCACACTCTTGCTGACATGGCACGAAATACTAGGTCCACGTTTGCGCAACAGAGGAACGAGAGGCTGGCGTTAGGAGATGCCAAATGTTCGTCTCGACGTGTCCACATATCACACACGCTATTGCCTCCCTCTCTTACTCTCTCTCTCTCTCTGGAGATAGCGTCCAGATAGAAGTCTGTTGACGTGCCCGTCCAGCGTCCATTCGATATTTATACAATAAACATTATCCAACTAGGTATACATACAATACATCGTATTTGAATTTTGTTCATTTCATAATTTGTAATGTATATGTCAATTTTATTGATGGACAGTTAACACGTTAATTAATATAAAAATAAAAATATTAAATGAGTTAATTTAATAGTTATTTAAAAATAAATAATTTATAATTATATATAAAAAAATAAAATTTAATATAAAATAATATAATTTTAATAAAATTATATATAATTTATTAATTATAAAATAAAAATTTCCATTATAAATCATAAAATAAAAAGAATTTGAATTTCAATACATCCATGTCCCTATCCTTCGTATCTTTTGAAAGATCAGGACAGTTTTCCATGAACTCCTAGCTAATTTGGCAACTTCCGAACTTCCGTACCCCTACCAAATATTTGGGACACCGTAAATATGGTGGGCCATACTTAATTAGGTAAGAGTTAGGACAGGGTTCTTAATTTTTTTATGACGTGTCATTGTATTGTGGGGTCACTAACTCTGAGATGGTGCCATTTGTCACCTTAGTTTAATGAGAAATTATATTGTGGCCGAAACTCCAAATCAACGTAATAATATGATATGCCATATTTACAATCATTTGCTTATGGTGCATATTTTTTTTCTAATCTCATATTCAAGTTTCTTTCTTATATTATTGAGTGACAAAAAAAAATTACATGAATTGTCTATTTTTAATAGATTGAACACACTAGGTTGGCATCTTAACTTGGTGTTTCGAATTTATTATCTAACTTTGAGTCCTATCATGCCACGTGTAAAATGCTTCAATGTTGGGATATCCAAAATACAGAAAGTGGATAAGTAGGAGCAAAAGGAAAATAGAGTATAATAGTTCTCCACCACATAACTTGCGGTTGGCCATGAAATATATTGGGGGGAGGAGAATTCCAATTGGGATGGTGCTAGAAAAGACATGAAAGGAATGAGTGTGTGCAAATTGAGAACCACCACTTGGTCCAAAGAGATGACGGATGAGGTGTTGGGGGTTGGGTCGACGCATTGTTGTATCAAGAAACAACCCATCTGAGCCAACGAGGTTGGTTCTCAGTTGCCCAATGACAACAGCTTATCTCAATCTCCACGTATAATAAACCAAATAACAATAAGATCTTTTCTATCCAATAAAATCAAGTCACCTAATAGCAAGTTTGCTGTAAATGGACGGAATGAAGAATTATGTTGAGGGGGTTATGGAAGATTAAGATAAAAAAATTTAAACTTTGTTTAGAGATTAAGATAAAAATTTTTGAATTCGAAAGATTAAGGTAAATTTTTTTGTAATTTTCTTGGGGGCTAAGGTAAAAATTCTTGAATTTTAAAAAGTTAAAGAAAATTTTTTAAAATTTTAGCTTGGGGCTAATGTATACTTTCTTATTATAAATATATAAAATTTCAAAGGAACTAAATGAATTTTCATCAAAATAAGAGGGTCATGGCCGCCCATCACCATGATTTAACCTTAATTCCTCGCTGTTGATGTACCTTTAACTATTTGACGGATGCAAGTTTTATCATAATCCATGCCTTATCTCCAAGTGCTGAAATGCTTAATAGTGTCCGTTCATAGGATGAGGGTATAAAAATCAAACATGGTCATGCGCTAA
Source organism: Euryodendron excelsum (assembly GCA_033060915.1). Lineage (NCBI taxonomy): Eukaryota > Viridiplantae > Streptophyta > Magnoliopsida > Ericales > Pentaphylacaceae > Euryodendron > Euryodendron excelsum. The sequence continues at coordinate 9,199,934 of CM065382.1, forward strand.
TGCTGACATTCCTCCTCTCACATGTTATGTTAGTTTGCTCCGTGATTGTTTAGTAGGATATTCGGTGACTATCTCTCAGAGTTTTTAGCCCCACTTAGCAAGGGTCTCGCGACTATTTAATAGGGTGTTTGGCAATTGTTTGGTGGGATTTTCAAGGTCACCTACTAGGACCCCTCATTATTATGTGAGAAGAGTAAGAGGGCCAGGATGCCAAAGAGGACTGAAAAGTTTTTCCATCTGGATTAGTTGTAAAAATAAATATGAATTTGGAACTTGGTAATTTTTTTGGGATCATGTTGTTATTAATTTATTTCTCATAAATTTTTTAATCTTAACGTAGATAACTTGTATTTAATGAGATCGAAAAAAAAATTAGTCGGAATGGCCAAAAATTGACGCAAACAGCCCTAATCACATAATTAAATTATAATAATAATAAAAAGGTAACAGTTTGATATGTTAGCTAGGAATAGCGGGCAGGCTGGGTTTTGCTGGGGTGTTGCGCAGGGTTGTCGCGGGACAGCATGACAAGAAGGAGCAAACAAAATCGGACGGCCGACAAAACAAACGTGGATGAATCGAAAAGAACGTTTCTCTCTCGGCTGACAAACAAACCCCACCCATGAGTTTCAGGTTCATGCCTAATCGACCCAACAATATGCTTCGTCATTCCATTTATCCCATGTTAAAATTTTCCCCATTACCAACTTCTCTTCACATGTACCCATTGCTTTAAAACTCAATTTGACTCAGCTTCAACTCGACTCAGTTGGATTATTAACTCAATTCAAAAAAGTAATTTAGCTGAAAACTTAACATATTTCGAGTTTTGTCTGAATTTTCGAGTTTTATTGAGACAAAATAAATACTCAATCACTCGAGTTGTTTCAGAAATATATATGTACAAATACTTTAAATTCCCATAAACATGTCTGTTGAAGGAATATAACTCGTTTTCATTGTTTTTCCCATTCTGAACATTTTTACAGTAATTTTTAAAGGTGAAAACAAATTTCCTACCTAGTTTTAACTCAAGACTCGGTTAACTCTTTCAGTTGACTCAACTCTGTGATGTTTCGCGTTGAGTCCAAATTATGAGTTTTTAAAACTTTGATTTTGCAAAACCAACTTCTTGAAGCTAATTTGGGTGTAGCATTGCCTTTTCAGGGTCCGAATTATTATAAGGTAATTGAATCGCCTTTCCGATTCACCTATGACTAATCATCAATTGCAGTAGGATGGTATTATTTTCTTTGGATTGGAAGTGTTTCGAGAATTTGAATTCCTCTATCCACCTAATCTTTAACCTCTCTCTCTCTCCGGCTGGAGGCAATAGCTAGTAGTGGCATATTGTTATGTCATTAGAATCTGTAGTGGCTAAATGCAAAAGAAAAAAAAAATTAAAAATTAAAAGAACAGAATAATTCTTGCAAGATCTGACTGTCGGTCATATAAACTGGAGACATGTTTAATGTTTGGTATATCGTGTGTATATATAAACAACCACAACATGACTTTAAATAATAACTCACTGGGTACCCAATAAACACCATTTTGGCTCTCCCCACGAAAGAATAGAAAGGCCACAAAGAGCCAACCAGAAACGTGTCAGGTGGGAATTAATTAAGAAGCAAAGACTCTCTTTGTGTCACGTTATGTGCAGCTATTGGCTGAGCCTTAGCATAAAGGGCTGTTGATTTCATAACTTAATTTTGATTTTGATGATAACAAAAATATGTATTAGTAATTTAATGACCCTATTTAGTATGTAGATTATATTTTATTTTTAATCTCAATTAGATTATGACTTGAAACTCAACTCATTAGAAAATATTAAAAAATTTGTATGATGAGAAATTTGTCAAGAATAATTGGAGATAATGAGTATAATGAGTTGACACATTCAATAATTACATAGTTACAATCTCATTATGATGTTCTACACAAGACATGAAAACTTACCTTGAAGACTTTGAATTTGTCTTGGATGAATGGTAGATCAAATGGAAGGAAGATCACAAGACTTGAAAGTTCAATTGAAGAAATTGATTAAGTCTTAAAAAAATGAAAGAAGTGATGTTGGTTGAAGTGCCCTGCAAGTAATTAAAGTATATTGAATCAATCTCAAAGAGATTGAAGGTGTTCTTGGAGATCAACAAGTTTTGAATAAGTTATTTCAAGCCTTGAAAATTTTATTTGGATGATTCATGAAAAACTTGAAGACATTAAAAAAGATGGAAGAATACTTGCAAAAAGTGAAAGTCTAAGTTGAAAATGAGTCAGACCCCTCCAGTTTAGGAGTCAACACATTGAGACAAAGGCCATAGACCAGAGTCTGTATAAAAAAAGAGTCGACCCCTCCAGATTAGGAGTCGACACATTGATGCAAAATGCAAAGTCTTGAATAAGGTCCAAAAATGGTTGAATCCTCATTTCTCGGGGGTTGACACTTTTGTACAGAGCCTTAATGACGTTTGGTCAAAAGTTAAAAGAGTCGACTCTTTGTTCTTCAGAAGTTGACACATTTGGACAGAGTTTTGCTGAAGTCAGACAAAACTCTAAAACCTATTTCTCAAGAGTCGACACATTGAGACAGAGAGCTGAGCAATATGAGAGCAGAACAAAAATGGTCGACCCCTTCAGTAAAAAAGTCAACTCCTTGACTGTAACTGCTAATTTTTCAAACGTTCTATCAGTGTGATCTTACATTAAATGCACCTCCAACCACCACTAATGGCTATAATCAATTCAAGACCATATGTACAAGATTCCAAAGTATTTATAAAGTAGAATTTGAAGATTTATAGCTAAACAACATCTTAATTGCTGATTCTCTGCACCGAACTGAGAAATTTTCTTTACTGGGATACTAGCTGCACTTACACTTGCTTATATATTTTTTGATAGAGTTACCAATTATATAATTTTTGTATATTTTACTTGAAAGGATTTGTAGAGCTTGAATGTTCTTGTTAAAAATACTTGTAAAGTTGAGTGAACTTTGGACAAAATCACTTGGAGGGTTTAAGAGCTTGAAAATAATTCTTGTAAAAAGTAAGCTGGACATTTGACAACTAGCACCTGCTGTGTAAAATATTTTTGCATAGTGAAAGAACTTTTAAAGAAGTCTTAGAAGTGATGACATAAGTCACGTGTTATGACTGAACCTCGACAAATTTCACATTTAGTTTTGTGTTCTGTTTTTATTTTAGAATATCAATGTTTGCTTGCATTGCACTTACACTATTTGATTTATAATTCTTTTGAGTTATTACCTTTTAAATTGTATTATTGTATGAATAATTTTAAAAAACTCAATTCAGCTCCCATGATTGCATGTTATCTTGATTGCATATTTGGACCAACAGGGAGTCTTTACACTTACAGACAGCTAATCTTTTCTGTGGTTGGCTTCTGATTATCATACTTTACTTAGTTGAAGATACAAATATGTAGACATGGACGCATACCACCCAATAATATATATATGCATATAGATAAATATATATAATCCATGAAGATTTGGTCGGCAATTTTTAGATATCAACCACCTATTCCCTCAATGTATTTTTAACATCGAGTGACGTAATTATTTAATTCATCATATAACAAAAATTATCAGCACTAACAAAAAACTAACCCAATTTTCTCCAAGTTTAGTTCATGAAACAAATTTATAAAATTGTCAATGGAGAAGATGTCTTACTTACCAAATCTGTGGATACGTATAGCGTTACGGTTCTATACTTAAATATGTTAGTATTCATGGTAGAATGGTGTAAGTGTACTGTAAAACAATGCATCCTCAAGTCCTTAGCGCGGGACCAAAGTTATTGGAATTTGGCTTCGGATTTTGTGAAAACGGTAAATGGTCCGTAAGTAATGCAGTTTACACTTCTAGCAATACAAGTGTCTCTCTATTTGGATGCCCTATTGGAGTTGATCAAAGCTTGCATCGTAAAACGAATAAAGTTATTCGAATTCGACTTATTATGTAAATAAGTTAAATTTGAATATATTTTTAAAGTTACAAAATTTTCTGAGCTCGGACTCAGACTCGATTAAATAAAAGTACTAAAAAATTTAAGATACTTAAGTTTGACTTAAAAGTTAAATAAGTTAAAATTAAACATATTTTAAAACTTGTTAAAATTATCAAATCAAACTTAAACAGCTCACTATTTGACCCAACTCGTTTACAAGCCTATTTGTGTATGTTTAAGGAGAAAAAAAATCAATGAAAAGTGATTTTCCTCCTATTTTCCTTTCATTTTCTTTGCAAACTCCAAATGAAAGAAAAAAAAAAAACACTTTTCCTTCCGTCTTCTCTCTCATTTCCTTTCCCTTCCACAAGTATCAATCCTGAGTTTTCATTGATGGCATCCTCACAAGACATGTTTCTTATTTTGAGAAGCCTATTTATTTATTAAATGCACAACATTAATAAGGCCTAAAACAATTGCCAGACAGCGAAATTGTGAGCCAACATGGTATAATTTTAACAAAAAAGAATTTACAGAATAGAATCAACTGAATACAGATCATATCCAAAGTTCCATTAATAAAGAAAATGTATTGGGGTCGGCGAACGAAACAAGTATAATCTGTGTTCAACCATTGCTCTCAAGCTACATGTGTAAAAAAAAAATTCCTGCATAACTGGTTGAATAGCTACACTAGTACACTGGCTGTGAGGGTCTTTCATCATCTTTGTCGTAAAAAATTAATAAAATTGTCAACAGTATCCAACAACAAGAGAATTCTATTCAGAGAGCCTTGCATGCTGCAATTTCCTCTGGAGAAAAGCAATTTGCATGGAGGAGACGGAGATCCTCCGAGCTATGAGTTAGGTACTCTATTTTAGTGATAGCAATGGACTGGGATCGGACCATCAATAAAAGTGTCCCAATTGAATCAGCATTACACTAATGTCATCGGTGGAGCCTCGAGAAACAGAGAGGGCTGCGAGCGTTTTACAGGCTGAGAGCGGTTCTGGCTTTTGGATGCCGCCTATGCACAAAGGACGAGCAATATCTACTGCTTCTTGATTACTAACCTGCAAGCCAAAGGAGACAAAAGGGTCAAATAAAAAAACTCTTTTATCTGCCAAGTACTAAATGAACAGAAACATAGTCAGAAGAGAGACACAACAGAAGCAAAATTAATTTGCAATGCATCATTACCTTATCCCACAAGCCATCAGAAGCAAGGATTAAGAACTCCAAATTGGATTCAATTCTAAGGATTTTTGTTTCTGGCTCTGCTGTTACCCATTGTTTTAGGTGTCGATCTCCGATTCCTCTGGACACAGCCAAAGATCCCTGAATTCTCCAAACACCATGGCAACAATCCACATAGCCACCCTACAAAATCACATAACTCAATCCATCAGCAATAAGTTCAAATGCTACCTGAATTTCTACTCAAAGTTAGGCACAAAACGAAACAGATATAATAAAGGAGTAGCTGCTTACCAAGGTCTCAATTCTATCCTTTTCATCGTCTCTTGAAGGCCGGTGATCGGACGTGAGGGCCTCTGCAATTCCTCCCCTGCTCATTACAGCACGGCAGTCACCAGCATTGGACACCACAAGGTTGCCTTTCCTGATCAGCGCCGTGACACAGCATGATCCGCCCCGGAGATCTTCCTTTAGAAATTCAGAGTCGGTTTTCAGATACCCAAATTTAACAGCTTCCTCTATTTCTTCTTCGTCCCTTCTTTCTATTTCATCCAAAATGCTCTTATCCAAGTTCTCTGCTGCAAACTCGGCAGCCTTTGTTCCACCATGTCCATCAAAAATACCAAAAAAAGCCTACAAACACAAGAATTTGATAAATTAACGAGTGAAGTTCCATCAGCAAGAGTTCGGTTCACTTTACTCTATAAACCAAACAAACCCATAGAGTATAATCAAATCCTTCCGATTTTATAGGCCCAAATTTTTTCCCTACAAATTTTCTATAATTTCAACTTCCACATCACAATTTAATCTAGAAAACTAACTAATTTTCACTGGGTGTTTTGTGTGTGTGAGAGAGATTGTAACCCGAATTTTACCAAAATATAATAATTGATAAATAAAAGAACAGGAAAAAAAACAATCGGACTAAAATACCTGTTTGGGATCTCCTTGAAGATTGACGACGGCCGAGTACCGATCTTCCATGGCTTCCCTCCTCCCCCTTTTACAATACACCGAATACCTATCCCTCTCAACCTCCACAACCTCCATCCGCTCCACTACCGCCGCCGGCGTCACTGGACCACCAAAACCCATAGACGAAATAGGAATATCAAGCCTCGCTGGTCTCTTCCTCTTCAACAGCGTCGGCGTAGACGGAGACGAAGACGAAGTTGAAACCAAACCATCGTTAGACGCTCTATTCAGCCCACTCGGTGGCTTCTGTAGCCGAAGCCTCAACGGCGAGGAAGAAGACGACGACAGAGAAGAAGAAGGGGAGTGAGGAATGGTTAGGGTTAACTCGGGGGACGATGAGACCGAGGATTTGCAGAAGAGAGAAGACGAAACCCTGGAAGGAGAGAACACGGGTGAGTTCGAGATTGCAACGGTACAAGACATTGTTTCTCTAACGTTCGAATTTTTGTTTCAGATGATTTTGTGTTTTGTCTTCGTGTGGTTCTGTGCAGAAAACAAAAGGTACTAATGAGAGGTATATATAATATATAGACTGACTGAGAGAGTGAGAGAGAGAGAGAGAGAGAGAGAGAGAGGGAAAGAGGTGTGGTTTGTTTCGTAGAGAGTCAAAGCTGCGTTTATGTCCCATCCGTGTTCTAAGAGCGTGGTCTTTATTATCAGTTTTGACCGTTTGATTTGCGCGCCCCTCCATTTCAAATGTCTAATCTGCCCCTCCGATGATTGCAAAGTAGGATTTTGCTATCAAAAACCGTGTCCGCTGGTCAGGCACAAGTAAAACTAATTGAAAATAATATTTTTCAAAAATTTAAAATAAAAAACTACATCAAATAAAGCAATAATGATATTTTTATATTGAAGAATTGTAATTGATGGATATTTATTTAAAAATTAAAAATTTCTTATTCAATTGTACCATTATATATATTTAAATTAGGTGTCAACCCGTGCAATTTACGAGAGTAAGAGTTGTTTAAATTATAAATAATTAATTTAAAATTTGTAATAATTAATTATACAATTGTATCGTATCTTTAAAATATAAATAAATATTAATATATATAGTATTTTATTTAATTATAATTACATTTTTAGATATTAAGTTCGAAAAAAGTCTTGACAATATGATATTATATATATATATATATATCTTATTTATCTTATAAAACTAATCTTATCTTATACATATATATATCTTACAAAACTAATATATCATATCGTATCTCTAAAATATAAATAGATATTGATATATATATATATATATAATATTTTATTTAATTATAATTATTTTTTTATAAATATTAAGTTCAGAAAGAGTCCTAATAATCTGATGTGATATATATGTATCTTATTTATATTACAAAACTAATATTATTTTATTTTATGTATATATATATTACAAAACTAATACAATAAATTTAATAATTATCTAATAAATTGTCTCTATGACGTAGCATTTTAAAATTATTTAAAAATTTAGACCGTTACGTAAAAGAGAAAAAAAAATATAAAAATAAATACAACTTTTACATATATATATATATATATATATAATGTATGATATTACTCAAGATTAATAATACCTTTTTGTACGTCTATTGGTGAGTATTGACTTGACTTATTAGACCAAACTTCTTAGCTCGAAACACGTCGAGCGTTCAAATTTTTGGTAGCGGCGAAACTTCTGGTAGGGCTTCCGATTTGTTCAAACCCAATCTTGGAGAATGGAAGACTCGAGATTCCAATGAGTATAACGTGATTGTATCTCCAACAATAAATTGTCAATTGAGATTCAAAGCACATAATCATGCTAACGGTCAACCGAGATTCAATGCAAGTAATTATGCTAAAATCATTTTAACAATCTTCCACTTCACTCTATGAAAAGTTAGGTCATTCATTTGTTGGTAATTTTGACCTTTTCAAAAGCATTCATTTTGAAAATAAAAAAGACAAAAATATTAAAATAAATAATAAAAACACAATATAAAAATTTACGTGAAAAACTCTCAAAACAGAGAGAAAAATCACCAGACCCAAAGAAAAATACACTGTGTGCAAAATTATTATAATTACATAATTTTTTCTCCTCACCCTGTTGACACTCACTAAGCTATCCCACTTACTAATCTTTAACTTTCACATCTTCAAGAGAAATTTTACTAAAATCAAAAGTTACTAATTAAACTATTGACTAGTGTACTTAACCAAGGAGGCTTTACCCTTCTTAAATAATTGTGTCCCTTACCTCCCCTTCTCCTACTCATTTGATGTGGGATAAGGAGCAAAACAAACCAACAATCTCCACCTTTGCAATTTTGACTGATCACACAGCCACACTACACCTTGATGAAGATCTTCATAGCGTCTGCTATTATACTCCACCATAAAAGCATATGCACTCAGAATAAACCAATTCTAAGCATTTCACTTTGACCCATATCGAAAAACAATATTGTTAAAAAATTATGGTGCAACTCCCACATTTGGCTTTCCTAAAAGTTCATCAGCCATCGACATAAATTTCCACCATATACCCTGCATTAATGTCAAACCAATGCCCGTGTACAAACTTGTGGACCTGCCCCTGGGAATTTCTTGTGAACATTCAACATCTGTTGCATTTGTCCGCCTGCACACCTGTACGTTTTGACTATGTACTCCTGAGCCGATTGTAGCAACTCTTGCTCTATTTGTTCATTCTGATCTCCACCAGCCTGTGCAGTTGCTAATCCATCTACCCAGAATTGTGCCTTTTCTAATTGATGACTGATCTTCCGCAGTCAATTGACCTAAATGCTACCGATCAACCCCTGATCTCTGACTGCTTTTGTCTAATTTGATAAAAAACAGTACAATACGACACCCATCGATGACTTCGTAGCGCCTGCAAAACCTGAGAGACACCTCCCTCTATAAGTTCTGAAATTGGCCAAACCTTCACCAACGGATCCTACCACACTGGATCATTGCCCAAAGAAAAGCAAATGCAAACTGGTTTGTTGCAAACCTGCTCCTTCACCAGCAATGATAATGACTCCATCCCTGCAATGATAATGGCCACATCATCTTCAAAACATCAGTACGTGTCCTCCATCAACTAATAATTTTTTTTCTCTCTCCTCTTTTCCTATGCATCAGTTTGATGAATTTTTACTGTACACATGAGTAGTACTCACTGAGTAAGTTCCCAGGAAAGACTTAAATCTTTTCTAGACAGAACTTTAAGATTCCCATAAAAGATTAGAGGGGTCACACCAATCTCGTTTAAAACCCAATCTCCTTAGACTATACGTATCCACAATACCACACCAAAGCTCCACCTCATCAAAAGGATAACAACACCAAAGCTCTACCCCACCAAAAGGAACCTTTGATAATTTCAAGAAAATCTTTTCTGATGTGGAAGATCGGTCAAAACTGCAACCACAGAGCATATTTAGAATTTTTAAGAAATAAACAAAATAACCAATAGGCTCTGATACCACTTGTTGAAAATTTTGGCCCTCCCAAACACACCCCTTTTGGAAATAGAAAAGACAGGAATATCAAAATAAATAAAGAAAAACACAACACAAGAATTTACGTGAAAAACTCTCAAAACAGAGAGAAAAACCATCAAGGTTAGAGAAAAATACACTATATAAAAAATTATAACAATCACATAATTTTCCTTCTTCACCTTACCGATACCCACTAAGCTATCACACTAGTTAACCTTTAACTTTCACCTTTTCAAGAAATATTTTATAAAAGTCAAAAGTTACTAACTAAGCTATTGACTGATGCACTTAATCAAAAAAACTTCACTCTCCTTAAATAACTTTGTCCCTTATCTCTTGTTCTCCTACTCATTCAATGTGGGATAAGGAGCAATACAAACCAACATTATTCACTATAATCAATTTCAATTCTAATATCTTAATTGTACTAATTTAAGCATCGAAGAGTATTAAATTGGCACTCCATCAGTGTTTAATACTAGCCTTTGTTCTTGATCTCTAGGCTGTCTACGTCATCATATATACAAGATGACGTGGCTCATCATGTTTACTTAGCATATTTCTTCTTTCATTTATTGAATTGTTTGATTCTAATAAATAAGTTTCCTAATTTCATAAGAAGTAATTTTATGTACCATAAGAATTGATCAATTTGTAAATGGGTCAATTTTAAAACTATCTGATTTGCCTGTTTGACAAAACCAACAAACCCAACAAGTTGCTTAGTGGTTTCTTTTATTTTATTCCAACTTAATTTTAAGAGGTAATTACATTTTATTCTCTTGTAATTAAAGTCAAATTAGATGATCCTTTTATGGTTTAAAAATAAATACATAATTTACATGTGCTTTACACTTATCTGTAAATAGATAAAAATTATTAAATTTAACAAAAATTTTATGATAAGGGTATTTTTATTATTTTATATATCCAAATTAGAACATAAGAAAATAATTTGGTAAAATAACAACAAAAAAAATACAGCTTTTTATTTTGACATAAAAAGTCAAATCACAATACCCGTATAACATAATTTTTATTAAATATAACAATTTTCATCTATTTTATAGATAAATTCAAATCACAGAAGTTGTGTGTTTATTTTTAAATCACAAATTATCTAATTTTAACTCAATATATAAGTGGATAAAATATAATTACTCATAATTTTAAATGTTACCTATACAATACACCATAATAAAAAATGTTTCCAGAGGAGTTCAATCAAATGAACATTTTAAGGTTGTATTAATCTTTAGATGATTTTTTGTCCTTGTAACTTGCCAGACTTCGACTGATGTTTGAACTGCAAAAGAACGAAAAAGCTTCTTTGGAAGCTTTTGGTTTTATGTTACGGCCTTTCTACTAGCTTTTGTCGCGTCAAAAAATAGTTACATCCAATCGAGCTTGAAGTTTATCAAAAAAAATTGTAAACTTCCCCCCAGCCTTTCACACCCAAGTTCCAAATTGCGCCAAAATTGAAACCATGTAACTTCCAACCAAATGGAAGTCATCAATTTTGTGAATGGGGACGAGGGGCAATTTTGTCCTTTGAGGGCAGAATGAGGTGCCCCAATATGAATAAAATGGCGGTGGGATTTTCAGGGAGGGTTTGATGGTCAAACACGTTATAAACTTGCTGGCTTCTAATGGGATGGTTTGACTCTGTTGGAACTGAAATACTAATATCACTGCTTTCTTAGCTGTGAAGATGTTAAGCACAGGGGACAGGTGGCGTTTTGTGGACAGCGTAGGAAAGTCGCGAGAAGTTCACCGTCGGAGAAAATTCTGGCACGTTTAGCAGAGTTATTTTAAGTTTTTTAGCTTGGTGTTTGGAACTTCGGATGAAGAGCTTAGCAGTCATATAAGCCATAAGTCATTTTTAAAAGCTATTTTTTACGTGCTTTTTGTAAAATGGTCTAAACTTCATAAGTGGCTTTTTAAGTGAAGAATAGGAAAATAACTTTTTTAAGTAAACTTTTTAAAAATTGAGCCAAACAATGTTTCAAAAACAAACCATATACTAGTAAAATAAATATGTCCAAATCATAGTTGCACGGAAACTTAATTTGAGGGCAGAAACACATTTTTTCATAAACACGTTTTTAAAATGGGTACAAAACTCACTTTAAAAATTTGAAGAAACATTTCGAAAACTCCTGAGAAATGTTTGAAAAACTCTTAGAAAACTTTTAAGATACTTAACGAAAACTCTTAAGAAACTTAGAAAAAACTCTTGAAAAATAATTCGGAAACTTAAAATATTAATTTTTATATATTTTTCCCTTTAAGTTATAATTAAGTTTTTATGAAATTATTTATATAATTTTGCACTAAATTTCTCAAAAGTCTTTATCAAATTTTCCAAACATCTCTACTAAATTTTTTAAAAATTTTCTTTGAGTTTTGAAAATTTTTTTTATTAACTTTCCCAATCGTTTCCTATATCCATTTTCTTTCTATATTTTTTAGCTGCTTTTTCCGCTTTTGCTTTTGTTTTTTCTAATGTTTTTCGCTTTCGTTTTTCATTTTGACAACTATGGTCCAAATACCACTAAAAACAAATTTATTTTCAACTTTTTTATTTTTTTACTTTTTGGCTTAGTCTTAGCTTATAAAAATACAAAACCTAAAAAAATTTTCTTTTCTACTTATAAATAAATAAATAAACTATACCAAACATATCCTAAATACAACCCACCGTAATAATTTCCCTCTTATGCGTATATAATGAAAATTTTACCATAAACTTCTAATCTAAGTGTCGCTAAGGCAGTTTTGAGTGATTTGACAAAAATGTTCTCTTTATGTCACATGAGAATATTCACTTTCAGAGTACTCGAGTATTAGTTGATGGAAAATGTGAATTTATTATTTTGCCCTTTCATAAAAATCTATTTCCATAAATTTAAAATTTGTCTTTTATTATTTCCAAAACTGACAGTCCATCTGTCTGCTTAACCAAACAGGGCAAATGTTCAACAACCTTAGGGAAGGCCATAGTCATTTACCAGAAAGGAATGCAAATTTAGGACATATTTGATACTTGTGGAAAAGAAAAGAAATGAGAGAAAAAATGAAGGAGAGTATATTATTTTCTTAGTTTGATTTGCAAAAACAATTAAGAAAAAAAAATCTCTTTCCTTTGTTTGAAATTGAGAGAAAAAAGAAAAAAAGAAATAAGATACAAAAAAAGTAGGAAAAAAGATGAAAAAAAAAACAATTTTTTCTTTACTCACTCTAGTTTTCTCCTAGATTAAAAACAATTTTTCTTTCTTTTCTCACGTATCAAACCAACCCTTACCGACAATTGTTCTGTATTATATAACGAGGGTGCCCCCAAAGTTGCTATATAGTTTGGATTGATCTAGTTTAATAGAACATAGTAATATTATTAAACATACTTTGTCTAATTGTTCAATTTTAAAAATTTATAACAATGAGCTTATGACAACTTGAAGAAATTAAATGAATTCTCTCCATGGAATTTCTTTTCTTTGGTCCAAATTCTCTCCGTGCACTTATATGAATGAGGGCACCATTCCCTTTGAATCTTAAAATTCAATCTTTATCTTGATCTTTAAATCTCATTGTAAAATCAAGGCAACCAAAATGATAGTTAAAATGTTTATAGGCCAATCTTTTATTTATATACTAATTTATAAACCACATTGCATGCACATATATAATTGTATGTATATAATATAACAATATAACAGTGCAAAATAATTGCATATCGCCGTCATTCATAAATGGTATGAAATTTAGAAAATGTCGTTCCCCAACGTCCAAATGCATCATTAAAAGAGTTACAATGGATAGCGAGAGGAACAATTTTCTAGCTTCACTTCAAGCAGTTCCAAACAAACATCAATTTGTAGAGTTTTATGCATGTTTGACAAAGTGAAGCCATTCAGTAATTTTCTTATTCTTCTTTTCAAAAAAAAAAAAAAAAAACGATTCACTCTATCAAAAAAACACCCAATTCATAACAGCCAAAAAGAACAACCCAAAGACTCAAATTTAGTTTAATAGGCAACTCAGTCCCTTAGATGTTCATAAAGATATTGCGATCATATTCGCAAATCATTACAGGTCTGTATTGGCTCATCACCGTTGCCCAGTAGACTCCCGTCAAACAATACAACACATTCAATTATATACGTATGTGTGTATATATATATATATGGATGGAAATATAGTTGTCTCAGTGTTCTCCAGAGGCAAGAAAAAGTGTGCCTTTGGAGAGATATAGAAAGAGAAAACACGATCACTGTCGCTTCTAGGGAACGAGTCGGTCAAGAACTAATCGATCCTGCCGACCAGATAGCGAAGCTCCAATGCTTAATTCCTATATATACATATATATGTGAATGTTTATATTAACACACATCTACATACATATATGTATCAGATCTAAGATTGAAAGGAAAAAAAAAAAACCGAAAAAAATTCCAGAAAATACCAGATCGAAAGTAGTGTATTGCATAAAGGTCGGAAAGCAAATGAGACAATGGCCGAAACCGTATGGCGATCACTCGAAGGCGAAACAGAGACGGGGCAGAGAAAAGCCTAAAACCCTAATTCCCAAAACACCTTATATGAAAAGTGAGTTCGGCTGCTGCTGCTGAGAGGGGTTTGTTTATAGGTAAAAGGCTATTACGATCGGACGGTTTATATGGTCTTTTGTGGATGAGCGGCTGAGATTGTTCCAAATGAATATATTTGACTATTCAGGTCTTCTGCCAAAAGCGACATTGCTTTGGCAATAGGGCTGCTTTTGGGTTTCGGCCCAGAATCTGTCTCATCTGGGGCCTACGTATGTTTTAAGCTTACTCCATGTTTTTTTATAGCGAGGGTAATAAATGAGTCAAGTAGGTTGTTTAAATTTAGTTTAAAAAATTTAACGAGTTTAAAAATATGTTTAAATTTAATTTATTTAACATTTGAGTCAATCTCAAATAACTTGATTTTTTTAGTATATATAAGCTTATTGAGTCAAGTTCAAGAAATTAATGAGTTTTGAAATTTGTTTTAACTCAACTTGTTTACCTAACGAGTCAATCTTGAACGAGATTTTAACAAGCCGAATGTTAGTCAAACTCAAGTAATTTGGTTTATTTTACGGCCTTATTTATAGATTTTTAATGCATTATTTTGAGCTTTATTCTTCTTCATCAATTGATCTTCCTATGTGATTTATTACATATCGGGTCTTTATTAATTTTTTAACTATATCAAACTTGACAATATCGGACGGCATTTACTATGCCTGTTTATATGGTATGAGATCAGCCCTAAGATAACTCACTCGATGGAGTTTTAAGGGCTCTAAACAAGAAATTTGAAGGAGTTATGCAAAAAGAAAAAAGAAAAAAGAAACAGTCTTGCTTGAGGAGAGAACACCTAACTAGTCTTTCTTGAAGAAGATCTGAAATTAAAAAATATATATATATATATTTTTCTATGATGGGGGAATTTGAGAGCAAAAATAGATAAAATTTCAAAATAAAAAGCACCAAAGGTGTAGATTATTTAAAATTTCTCAGGTAGTGAGAGATAAAAATCTAAAATTTGAAAAAAAAAAAAAAAACAAACTGAACGTTCGCTGACTGTTAAGAAACAGTGAAATATACCTTAGACTCCAGCCCGTTCAAGCCCAATCCAGAAAGCTTGGGTCGCCCCCCTTTGTAAAAATAGAAAATGGGTGGGTAGGGATTCCAGCCCAAAATCTGCTCCCTCCTTTAAGAGCCCACCACTTTATATATATATACTGATAGGAACCTAAGTTGGACTATGAGGAAATATTCCGTGCAAAGGTGACACCATATCACACAAGCCAATTAAATCACGCTAATAAGATGAATTTTTTTTTTATTTTTGAGTCACTAAAATTAAGAAGACATTGTCTCCAAAGTACCCCACTAACTGATATGAGATTTTTGGTGACTGTGATTATAACATGTTCATTTGGGGTGATTTAATTGATTTATATATATATATATATATATATCTATTTTAGAAACATTGGTGAGGCAGAGCCCTAAGGCTCTGTTTGGATGAAGGGGAAGGACGTGAACCCATGACCAAATTGTGGGTAAAGTGCTGTTACCACTAGGCTAATCATATCCGTAAAATGAGGTCATATCATGGTTATATGTAATATTATCCCGTCCATATATATGAACCGATAGAAACCAAGTCTTACTAGTAGACCACAAAAAACAAGTATTATTCATCGGGGAAAAAAAATAATGAATGGAGACCAAGTATGGAATGTTGTCTACCCAACGGGCTTTGACCAACCCAATTTACATTACCTTCGGAGCCCAATATTTGAAAATAAGTAAAAATATATGTATGAAACTATGTGTTAACTTGTGCAATACATAGAGAGTAATTACATCTCATTTAAGGAATGACAACATGATGCATTACATTAACAAACATATCGTATATAATATAGAATTGCTATAATATATATTATAAATTACTAAATTTTTTATTGATGGACCCAATTTAATAACAGGGAATTTCAAATTAAACATATTATCATAGATACTAATCATTTATTTTGAAACATCTAAAGATAGTTGAATAAATACATAGCAAAAAGTATGAAGAGAGATAGGAGGATGATTATGTCTAATATTTGTATATATAGCTGAGTAAATTATTATTTGATAATTAAGTATTGTTGTCTTTGTGATGTGACATTTTAAAAGTATAAAAGCATAGAGAGTGTTACCACAATACCACTTAAAAAAAAGATAAAATATAGAGGCGAACATGACTTTTAGATATATATATATATATATATGTGATTAACTAGAGCAAGTTTGAAGGAAAATAAAGAAAGATATAGAAACTTTTCCTGTTAAAGGATTTGTTATCAGCCAATTATCAAATGTATAGTTATTTACATAAGGAAAAAATAAGTCGTATTTATGCTGCAATTGATTAAATACTGTAAGCTTTCTTAACTGTTTCCTTGTTCTCGTTATTTTACTTTCTCCTAATACCACAAAGGAACAAAACCTTCGAAATTGTCACTCTCATCCAATATTGTAAAGTTTTCGTCTTCTTGAAATAGCATCCAAATTACGTTACAAAAATATATGAAGAAATAAACAAACAAAACCAAAAAAAAGAGTCAAACAAATAGCGCCAAGAATAAATTAACCAGACGAGTGGGAGAATATAAAAGCAAAATATGCTGTAGGCGAAAAATTTCATCGTCATTCTGATATAAATTTTCTAGTGGAATAATATTTTTCTTCTTTTATTGCATCTTGTCCTTTCCTTTAGAGTTGAGAACTTGAGACCACCAAAGTTATTTTAATTAAGTTGAAATAGATTTTCTTTAGTGATTTTTTAAACAAAAAATTAATTTCCTTTTTATGATCAGTAGCATGACTTAAAAGTTTATGACGACAAGGAGAAAGTTAAATTTTGATTAAAAAAGTCACAAAATTTTTTTTTATTTTATATGCTGCTTAAATAAACTTCATCCAAACAAATTGATGTTGAATAAAATAATGACCCTTCAGTGTCTCTTAAGTTTTTGAAGCCATTATTAAACTAATGACCCATCTAAATGTCATTTATCTTCTGTTTTCAATTAATTAATTTGCAGATGTTGAAAGATAAAAATAAAAAACAGAAAATAAATAATAAAAAATAATTGTGTTTGTCAACGTAGTTGTGTTGGAGACGCAAATTATCCATGTCGCCGCACGCCAAAGAAAGCGACTTTCGTACTAATAATTAATAACAAATTAGATGGTGACGCCCTTGTGGTCCGATTAGTCGTCGCCATTGTGCGATTCTATTGGAGCTTTGCCTACCAAACAAAAACTAAACTAATTTTCTCCTCCCTCCATAAACACCAGCCGTGGTGTCATTATCGATAAGGAAGCTCAACTACAAGACAAACTATAAATTATTAAAAATTTGTACAAACGATTACATTAGAATAATATAAGAATAGAATTTTTAAATATATGAGTTAAAACAATATTATATTATCTGGGTGTCCGTGAGTTAGGTCCGTCGAGTCCATGTTAGTACCGATTTAAAATTTTTTAATTTATAACTAAATTAATCACCATCTCATGAAGCTGAACCAAATGAAATCGATCCAAGTCGATTTGAATTGGTTTTATGGTTCGAGTAGAATTTTTCATTTTGTATAAAAGTTGGTTAATTGATTTAAAATTTTAAAATAAATATATTTTTTTAAAAAAAACGTATGAAACAAATCAACAATATTGAAGTGCAACAAACAATAATTTCAAAGACATAATTTGTATATAAAATTTTGTAACATGTATTTATCATCAGAGGCAGCCCGACCTTGGGCCGAGGGTAGGCGACTGTTCGCCTGAAATCTGGAATTTTTTTTTTTTAATTCGATCCATTTTATATTTTACACTGACTCGTTTTAATGAAGTGAATACAATACTGTTTTGTGTATGGAATTTCTTGATCTAAGCAATTTATTCTTTGATTTTAATAAGAGTAAGTTATTTCGGTTTGCTGAGTTTTATCTTAATAATTTTTTTCCGTGAGCTTATGATTCTTTAATCAACTTGAGACTTACATTCTAGATATTTACTCTAATGATCAACTTTCAAAAGTGATAGAAATTGGTGGGCCTGCTTAAAAATTAATTCAAACGAAAATGATAGTGTCTATCCATTCATTGGCCGGCGGAGGCACGGGCTCCTCAAAATTTTGAAAATCTATATAATAAAACACAACATTTTTTGAAAATGTCGTCCTTTCATTTGTATTCCATGGCTCAAATTTAATGTCAAATTGCATTTAACTGTTGAGATCAATTAGACGTTTTGTTCCAAACTCAAATCCTGTCCAAGCCGACGCCACGCCCACAAACTTGGTATGCACACCACTACCACTCCTTCACCCTAAAACCAAAGAAATTCACTTGCATAAAAAATAAAAAAATAAAAAAACTGAATAAACCCATTTGTTGAGACAACCCTTGATCTCTCTCTATTTAAACTCACACCACACTCACAAACGCACACCATCACCACTCCACCCCGAAACCCTATAAACCCACTTGTATAAAAAAAAACTCATAAAACCCACTTGCTAACAACCCTTCAGCTCTCTCTCTCTCTAAACTCACACCACACCCATAAAAATATTTCACGAGAGGAAGGGAAAGAGAAATTGAGACAAGTTTTCTTTAGGTACAATTGATTTTGTAACTCTGTTTATGTTATTTGTTTCGTTTTTTATTTTTTCCTTTAATCCTTCCTTCAACAAAAAAAAAAAAAATTTCGACCCCCGACTAAAATCTTAGGTCCGCCACTGCTTATCGTTCTTAGTCGATTCATATTCCAATAATGTTAACCTAAGAATTGAACCGATATTCGGTTTAGTCATTTTAAGATTTAGAACTAAGTTGAACTCTTAATAGGCTCAAATCAAACCGATCATTAGGTCAGAAGTTTTTTTTGTGCATCCCAAAATGTCCCTACAAAAACTTGAACAACAGCAAATAAGACTAATTATGCCCAGTGGTGACGCTCTTATGGTCCAAATAGTTGTTGGGATGTGCCAATCTATGGGAGATTTACTTGCCTAAACAAAAACTAAATTGAATGGATAGTTACCACTAGAGCTGTAGTTGTAACTATCAGTTAGGCGTTTCACACTTATTGCTCAATATTATAATAGTTATGATTCATGGCAATATATGATCACATAAATCACTATGGTACACATTTGTGGAAATTGTTTTTTTTTTAATCAAAAATATCTTAATATTTTCAAAGATTTTTATTTAATAGTCATTTTTTTTTGTGACTTTTTGATTCAATGGCCAAGATTTGCAAAGAATGAACCTTCATGGTACCCGAGAAAAATCCGAACCTAAATTATCGTCAGTGCTGACAAAACCACCAGCGGCTTCATTATTAATAGAATGGACTATGTAGCTTACCTAGCTACCAAACAAGAGTTATTTTAACTGTTGATGACTTCGTGGTGGGTTCATTATCAATCACTTTCCCTAAAAATAGCGACAAGGTCAAGAAAAACAACCCAGTCTTTACGCCACATAAACTTCCTTAATTGCACCCTTCACATTTCAATTTGCCACTTCACTTTTACGTGCTAATGCTATCTCTACGTACTGTCTGGGCATGTTGGTTTGCCGGCATGGAGGATTGGATTAGTAATTTTGTAGAGTCTATAAATGAAGTGTTTAGATAAAAAGTTGACACGGGATAAGACATTTATTTCGGATTATTACTTTTTCAAAATGAGGATAAGTAATATTATATGGGAGATGGTAGTATTTATTTTTTCTCTTGAGATAAGTTTAAAAATAATATTTTTATTCTTATTTTATTATTATAATAGATTAATATAATATTAAATAGTTATATTATAATTTAAAATTAATTTTTTATTAATTTTTTAAATTTTTAATGCGATATTTTAAAAAAATAATATTATTTATTCTATCATAATCCCATCATAACCAAACCAAACGTAATATGAATAATCATTCATCACATCAAGTATTACTTATCACTCATCACTATCTTTATAATCTCACATTATTATTTATTTTTTATTTTTTCATCCTACAAACAAATAAAGGCTCTGAGTCTATTTTATTATTACTTCAACTTCGACACTGTTGTTTGGTAACGTCCACAGATGTATCTCTATTTTTTCTATTATGCCAGATTCGAATGGTGTTGCTGGAAAGTGATTTTTACTTTTTGTTTCTTGGGAACGTGAAAAACATGGTTCAAAAGTCTCCTTTTATAATTGGGCTTAAAAAGTTTGCTCTCATCAGTCGTGATTATTGTTTCAATTTTTGTGAAAATATATTTTCATTCAATATGTTTTGTTCTTGCATCTCTCCCCCTTTACATTATGAGTCATTATTACTTAACCTTTTTTTAGCCAAAAAAACGTTACAACCCTAAAGAATTGACCTAGTGATTAAGACTTGCAACTTGAAAGTTTACTCATTTTAAAGTCTTATGTTTAAAAGTTTTTAGGTACTATTAACTCATTAGAACCAAAGTTTCTTTGGCCCAGTATTTACTCAATTTGTACAGGAGAAATTACTGCACAAACTCTAAGATTAATTGAGATATGTAAAAAAGAGCCCAATACTTAGTTATCAAAAAACTTAAAAACGTTAATTATCATGAAACTCTATTTAATTTATCATGTGCGGCCATGTGACTATTGTCCATCCAGAATAGGTCAAATTTTATATAAAACTCTATTTAATTTATCATGTACAGATCACATGACTATTGTTTGTCCATTTTGTTAACAGATGACTAATATAAATGTTAAATGGATATGAATTCTTACTCTAAAGAGTGAAAATGTAATATTATTTAATTAAAATAAATAAATAATATTGAGTCATAATTTAAAAAATATGTATACCTACTCCTCCTTTTCCATGCTTAGGACTTCAAAATCCTCTATTATTTTTTGGAAACAAAAGCACGTGTCTTTGTATTCTTCCCTCGATTATTTCTGAATCCTTGACAAAGATAAAGCACAGAAACTTTGGATAAGATTTTGCACACGTGGAGGGTTGAGATATTACACAAAAATAAAATCTCTTTCAAAGCTGAAAAATCAAACAAAATATTCAATCTCACTGTAATGTCAAATTATTGTGTAGACATGCTATCGCAAGCTAATCAAGTATGACAAATGCTTGTGTTGAAATCAAGTCACACAAAATTAATAGAAGATTTTCACCAACTACTTTATTAATTGATGATATACTGTGGTAACTAGAATTTCAATACAAATATTTAACATAATGTAATTAATTTATAATATTATATCAACAAAATAATATAATATCGCCTTCGCATTGAATATTTTCTGCTTGCGAGTGTTTGGCCATTGGTGGAAGCTAATATGGATGGATAGATCTCAAAAAGGTTGAGTGCCCCCGTACCTAGCCAAGGACAGGCCATTTGTCCCTTTTTCCAATCAGTTCTGTAGTCGACAACTAAGAAAAGGCCTTTGGCTAAGCATTAGATAAAGGTGATAGTGATGTTCTATCGTGTTGATGGTGATGTGAATTTTAAAGGTGCAATTATACTATACTCCTATATCATTTAAATTCAAACCGCAGTGATTGTTAATATCGACTTTTGGTCCATTTTAAAAATAGAAAATGACGATAATAATTTAAGTGATACTATTGATTTCAATTTTAATAGTTTTCATTTAATTTGTAGTAAAGTTCAAACTACAATAGTTTAAATTAAACTCTTAATAAATTCAAATCAAATCGATCTTTGAATCTTTCATTTCTTTTGTGCCTCCCAAAGTACACGTACAAAAACTTGTACAGTAACAAATAAGACTAATTATGTGCCCGGTGGTGATGCTCTTGTGGTCCAAATACTTGTCGAGATGTGCCAATGCTGACTTGCCAAACGAAAACTAAATTGAATGACTCTGGTATGTGATGTACAACAAATAAGACCAATTATGTGCCCGGTGGTGACGCTTTTGTTGTCCAAATACTTGTCGAGATGTGCCAATGTATGGGAGCCTACTTGCCAAACGGAAACTAAATTGAATGGCTCTGGCATGCGAGGATAGTTACCACAAGAGCTGTAGTTGTGACTATCACTTATTGCTCAATGTTATAACAGTCATGAATCATCACCAAGTATGATCACATAAATCACTACGGTACACATTTGTGGAAATTAATTTTAATTTTTATTTTTATTTTTTATCAAAACCATCTCAATATTTTCAAATATTCTTATTTAATAGTCAATTTTTTTTTTACTTTTTAATTCAATGGCTAGGATTTACAAAGTATGAATCTTAATGGTACCCGAAAAAAATTCAAACCTAAATTATCGTCAGTGCTGACAATACCACCTGTAACTTCATTGTCAATATAATGGACTATGGAGCTTACCAACCAAACAAAACTCAATTTATTTTCACTGATAACGACTTCGTGGTGGTTTCATTATCAATCACTTACCCTAAAAATAGTGAGAAGTAATAAGGTCAAGAAAAACAACCCTGTCTTCACGCCACATAAACTTCCTTAATTGTACCCCTCACATTTCAATTTGCCACTTCACTTTTACGTGCTAATGCTATCTCGACATACGCTCTTAGTCTCTTTTATTATTACTTCACTGTTGGCTGAATTCGATTCATTAGAGGGAACATTTTTGTTTGTTAACGTCCACAGTTGTATCTTTATTTTTTCTATTATGTCGTATTCGAATGGTGCTGTTGGAAAATGATTTTTATTTTTTGTACTTTAGGAACTTGAAAAACATGGTTCAAAAGTGTCTCCTTATTTGATAATTGGGTTTAAAAAGTTTTCTATCATCAGCCGTGATTGTTTTAGTTTCAATTTTTGTGAAAGCATATGTTGAGTTTCATTCGATATGTTTTGTTTTTGCATTTTTTTTCCCCTTTAAATTGTGAGTCAATGTTACTCAACCTCCTTTAACTCAAAAAAACTCAAAAAATGTTATAATCCTCAAGAGTTTGTCTAGTGATAAAGGTTTGGAATTTTGGAGTTTGCTTCTTCTAAAATCTACGATTCGAAACCTTTTAGGTGCTATTGATTCATTGGGGTTGTTGTCATTTTTTGGCCCGGTATTTACTTAGTTTGTGTGAAACGGAGATATTAAATAAATTTTAAAATTAGTTGAGATGTGCCCAAGTTAGCCCGTACACCCGGTTAAGACAAAAAAAAACTAAAAATTGAAAAAAGGTTACTTCTTGACCCCTTAAAGTAAGAATTTTTTTATCGATTTACCCTACCTATTAGTCATCCGTTAGCAAAATATGGATGGACAATGGTCATTATCCTGAACATTATACATGAAGATCTTCATTTCTTTCTTCCGGTATGTTATTGGCTATATGAGAGTTTTCATGTATCTATGTAGTGTCTAACAAAATAGGTCAAATTTTATATGAAATTCTATTTTATTTATGATGCGTAGGTCACGTGACTATTGTCCGTCCATTTTATTAACGAATGACTAATATAATGATTAAATTGATATGAAATCAATCTTTACGGGGTGAAAGTATAACATTATTTAGTTGAAATGGTTTAAATTATACTGGGTCATAATTTAATATATATATATATATATATGTATGTATGTATAGTTACTCCTCTTTTTCCATGCTTACGACTTCAAAATCCTCTATTATTTTTTAAAACACAAGCACGTATCTTTATATTCTTCCCTCTATTATTACTAAATCTTTGACAAAGATAAAGCACAGAAACTTTGGATAAGATTCTGCACACGTGGAGGGTTGAGGTATTACACAAAAATAAAATTTTTTTACAAAGCTCAAAAATCAAATAAAATATTTAATGTAACCGTGACGACATATTATTGTGTTGACAAAGTATTACAAGTTAATTATATTATGTCAAATATTTATATTAAAATTAAATTATTTAAAATTAAAAAAAATTCACTAATTACTCAATTAATTGATGATGCACTGTAATAATTAAAATTTTAACATAAATATTTAATATAATATAATTAATTTGTGATACTATCTCAACGAAATCATGTGACATTATCTTCGCTTTGAATATTTTCGCAACTGACTGAACAATTCATGTTTCATGAGTGGACGAGGACAAGGACGAGGCGTGCCTAACCCTTTCCTTCTTAGCTTCCTCCTCCTCGTACGATTTTTCTGCT
Source organism: Euryodendron excelsum (assembly GCA_033060915.1). Taxonomy (NCBI): domain Eukaryota; kingdom Viridiplantae; phylum Streptophyta; class Magnoliopsida; order Ericales; family Pentaphylacaceae; genus Euryodendron; species Euryodendron excelsum. The sequence continues at coordinate 9,224,345 of CM065382.1, forward strand.
TGCGAGTGTTTGGCCCTAATTTTAATAATTTAATATTATTAAATATTGTCATTAAATAAATTTATTGTTTTATTTAATTAAATAATTGTATTTTATTCTAATTATGTATATTTTCTTAATAGTTGGGTATGTAAATGTTTTTATAGAGCAAAAGTACCGCTATCGTCAGCCGTGAGATGATAGCATTTTCCTTACAGAGCAAAACAAGGAAAAATAGGTGCATTGGGGGGAGGGATTCAGTGCATAAGTCACATCAAATGTAACTAAATTAATGTAAAAATAAATAAAGGGTTACTTTTGCAAGGACACAGTCGGACACTTTAAGAGATGACATAGACATAAGAGTCAGAAAGCTGGTGCATGGTTTGTAGACAGACTTTTTGAGAGATGAGATAACTGCGGGTCTCAAAAGACGAGTCCACGTGGCTAATTGTTACTATTATACAATGTAATTCGATTGTGATTCCCGACATTGACTGAGTAATTTCACGCGAATTGTACCCATTTTCGCACTCCATTGGTGAGGTCGCGAATTATTGCGGCATTCGCCTGTCCTAACAGGCAAGCTATGAGGTGTTTGGTCAATTGATTTTTTAAGTTATAAGTTATAAAAAAATTTTAAATTTTAAAAAAATATATATATAATTAAATAAAAAAAATTTAAGTTATTTATTTAAACATATTTTAAAAAAATTATAAACATAAATTATAAGTTATTAAATAAGCTATGTTTAAATAGTATATGTAACTATGATTTGGCCATTGGTGAAAGCTAAGATGGATGGATAGATCTCAAAAAAATTGAGTGTTTCCCCACCAAACCAAAGACCTTTTTTCAATCTGTCCTCTATCTTGTTGTCATGTGAATTTTAAAGGTGTAATTACACCATGTTTTTTTGTGATTTAAATAAAAATTTTGCTTGTGATTTAGAATTACTTGTAAAATGAATTTAATTGTGACAGATTAAATAAAATAACTAAAATATTTCTGTGAGAAGTTAGTGGAATCCAAATTGTAGTGGCTATTAATATTATCTTTTCATAATCTATTATGGAGATGAAAAATGACGATGCTACTCAAGTGACATTATTGATGTCAATTTTAATGGTTTTCGTATAATAAAGTTCAAACTACAGAAAATTATGTATTTGCTTCTAAACTATAGAAGTCATGTAAGTTTTATTTAAACCACATATTGAGGTCTACTTTTGAGTCTATGTTTTTATTTTTTCTTTCTTTTTCTCTATATACGACACATAAAACTATAGAGCTCATAAAACATGATTTATAAATTTAATTGCACTATAGCCATGATAAAATTTCGTGACTTTGTCTTTATTACACCAACCATGTGCGACACTGTCTCCTATTGATATCCCCAACTATACGCGACCTCTTCATGCATATGAAAGTTTAATATTCATTTGGTAGCCGTTTTTTCAGATTAAAAACATAAAATAAAGGAAAGAAAGATAATGGCTAAGATTTTATGCATTTTCTGCATTATAGGTGTGCCTCATTTAAAACATTGTGACGAGAATTTCAAGGTGGAACGCTTGTATTATAGTCTTCTCCGTACCCGATAAAAAATTTGGTGGTTGGGGTAAGAGCAGACCAATCCTCTATTTTTCACGAAGATTTCATGGCATCCGACAAAAGAAAAAGGAACCCATGGCTAGGAAGTTTTGTCTTTAAATGACCTTTTCAACTAGAGGTGCCAAATCGATTAACTTAATTGAGCCCAGCATCATTACAACACTTACAATTCTTTTTTTTTTTTTTCATGAATTGTCCAGACCAATTAATCTTTTAATTTCGTGCAGAGTTACCATTTAAATTTTATTTACACAAACTATATAAATTTTATGTATTATATAAATAATAATTAGTCACAAAAGGACATGAAAAGAAATCAAATTTAATATCTTATGGTTTAGATGAGAACCAATTGATCATTGAACAATTCCTTAAAGTCTAAATATCATTCATGCAATGCATGAAATGTACATAATTCATGTGAACATTAATTCTACATGAACTCGAGAAAATAATTAGTTAAAAACATGAATACTTTGTAGCAAAAAATTCTTACTTAATATTTGGTTTATCACCATGGTATTGCCAAAAAAAAATCATTTGTTTCTTTTGTTTTAACAAAAGACACGATAATAATTGCACCTGCCAATAAGTTATTTTGCCAATACACTCCCTTGTTTTGGTGCATCAAATACACTCTTAGATTATGTACATGAATGCATCAGATACCTTCGTTCATGTAATTCATGGAAGGTATATGTTTACTATGCATGGTCACCCTCCGCAAACTTGAAAAAATCGCGTGAACACCCTCTGATATTATAATAATAATAATAATAATAATAATATAGCTGCCTAACCTCTGCTAAATATTAAGCAATCTTTTTGTGATTGGCTAAAGGTTTGAAAACTATTGAGCTAAAGATTTCAAAATATAGAAAACACCAAAACCAAACTACAATGTTCCATTTATAGAAATAGAAGTGGACGCACACATCCCACTAACCCTATTAATGTCTCGTTTCTCTTTTTAGTTACCCACTATATTTAAATCTTATTGTGAATAAGAGTCGTTTTCCTTCTCAGTTACTCGCTATTTTAAAATCTTGTTGTGGATAAGAGAGGAGTGGAGTGTAATGCGTGTGAAGCCATTAATTCAAAGGTCCTTGGTGTGGCTTTCAATAATTTTACTACTTTACTCTTATCTTGAGATAAACTAAAAAAATAGTAATTGCTATTATCCCACAATGATAAAAAAAAAATTTATGTATAGAAAACCATGATGATAATTTAGGGCCTTTAGGCATAAGGAAAATTTGACAAATCTTCATAAATTTTAATAATAGTATAGATTATAAGGTGGCCCATATTTAGGATGCTGTAGTATAGATTAGAAGGTGGCACATAATACCCATGCCCACATTATCATACGGTATCAAATACATCACTTGAATTTAATATTAAAAAAAGCACTGCAAATTGTTGATAGTTTTCTTCTATTCCCACACTACATGCAGTTTTTCTACAATTGGTTTCTTTTTCCTCAATAGCTTGCAGAGGTTATGAATTTATGAGGTCCAATAATTGTATTGTTTTATCCTTATGAGTACATCAAAATAGAACGTAAAAGAATAGGAATTATTGTTTGACCATAGGGTAGTCTAGATATAAAAAAAAAAAAAATTATAGCGTAGGTAGTGTAAATAGAGATAAAAACAGCAAAATTATCCTCTTATATCCGAGTACAACGACAAAAATGAAATTTTTGTACATTAATCTGGTTGATTTTTTTGTATAAAAATTATTTTTTAAAAAGTAATTTTCCCACATCCAAATATACACATGAGAAATAGATTCTGTTTGAAACTTGGAAAATAAAAGAAAAGAAAAGAAAAAGAGAGAGTGAGTGAGATATTTATTTTTACTTTGTTTGATTTTATAAAAAAAAACAAAAAATGTGAAAAAGACAGAGAGTAAATATATTTTTTCTTCAATTTTTCTTTTTTACCTTCCCCAGTTACACACCGGCTAGTCTCACCAATGGCCGATGATACTATTATTACTCTATGAAAATAGAGAGGGTATCCACGTGGATCCTTGTAGCACACATCATCAACGCGTTACTGACTCAGCACGTAGAATTTCTGGATGGATAAAACTTAACTGCGTCAATATTAGAAAATCCAACGAGGGCACTAAACATCTCAGCAATATTGTCAATAGAAAAAACAAAAGCGAATCACTGAACACCACGTGGCGCTCAAAGAACTCCCGTGAGGTGGTCCCTGAATATACCCGATCATCGCTCATAGTCGGTGGACGGGGAATAAAACTGCAGCGACGAAACGTCGCCGCTTGACGGTAAACATTTGCTTATAAATACGTGGCTCTTCAAGCGGCTCTGGTACTCATTCAAAAACCGTTAACAAGTGGTGTTGTTCTCTCCAATTATATTGCACCCTCCTCTCTCTCTCTCTCTGCCCTTCCTACATTGTAGTTCTTGTTGATCCTCAACTCTCTCTCTCTCTCTCCTGATAATAATCTTTTGTTGTTCTGGGTATTTTAATTCTGATAATAATCTTTACGTAGACATATATCTACACAGATATATATATATATATATATCTTGTAAGTCTGCATCATTTCAATCAAGAAAAGTATTGAGTAACGATGTGTGGAATACTAGCAGTTTTGGGTTGCTCTGATGAGTCTCAGGCCAAAAGGGTTCGCGTCCTCGAGCTCTCCCGCAGGCAAATTCCCTTCCCACTTTCTTCTATGCTCTCCTTATAATAATCTGTCAACACCCTTTACATTTTTTCTTTGTTTCTAGTCCTTGTCTATGAACTGCCATATTCTATATGATGTATATTTTGTTTTTTTTTTTTTTTTCAAGTCTATAAACGAGAATTTTCCCTCTTGTTAAGCAAAGGGCTTTGATTTTTTTGGGTGGTTTCCATTAATAAATTTAGTATCTTCTCTTTGATTATGGCTTCCAAATATAGCTTATATAATTTTAATTAAATGGTGATCATAAGGTTCGTTGCTGCCTGATCATGTGCCACAAATATTTTCAATATCTAATCTTTATCATAGAATTTGTGTCGTGGGAGTAGAAATGTTAATAGACCGAGATAGGACGGAGATTGAGATCTCCATCCTCGTCTTCACTTGAAAAATTAATCTCCATCCCTGCTTGAATGAAGACGGGAAGCTCGATCCCCACCTTCACGAATACAAGACTGCCTCCACTTCTACTTCGAGCCCAAGCCTAAACCCAAGTGTTTTTCACCATTTAATGTGTTTAGAAACTGCTACTTTGTAAAAGTTACACATCTACAACAAAATTTATTTTTTATGTTTACCAAAATTTTAAAACAACTTCATGAAAATAAAATTATTGCCTAACCTTTCTATTCTTGTTTAACCATCTATCTATCAATTTTATGAAAACAATTTTAAAACAAGTTGTTACCATTTACTATTCTTGTCTAATCTTCTGTCGACAACACAGATCATTTTTTTGTCATTTTACCTTGCCAAAATACTTTCACAACAACAAAAACCGATGCTTTCATAATGGTTTAACTTGAATTGTCATTTGAAAAAAAAATTTGCCTCTATAGAAAAGAAAAATAAAAAACTTGAAGCTAAAAAACTAGACTGAAACAGGGCAGGGCGAAAAAACACCTTATTCATGCCCACATCTATATCCATATAAATTTTTATTTTAACCTTTATTTTTATTTTAAATTCCTTTTCAAACAGTATAGGTTGAATTGAATCTCTATTTTTTTGTCCACTGCCATCCTTATGTGGGACCTATCTTGATTGATCCCCTTCGGATAAACTGTCACGGGTGATGACTCGTGAGAAACGTTAGTACAAGAACTTCTTGAATGAACAGTCCCACCGATTTTGACTCGGAATTTTGGTGATGATGTGGGACTTTTTTGCGATGAATTCACTCTTTTTTCTTGTTTTGTTTTTTTAATTAAAAATATGTAAAAATATTAAATGCACTTGCGCCCGTTTAATCACTGCCTATTATTGTGCAACACATCAATTGTTAAGTCTCAATTGATGTATTGCATATTATAATTGGACACCGCGAGGGTTGATGGCATTACTCTAAAAATATATCTACAAAGACCAATGAACCAGATTTTGACATGTGGCTCTATCGATTATGGTTACGAAGAACGTGAAAATTGAATTTTTGTCGTTTTTGGGTGTTTGGTAGATTGAAGCATCGTGGTCCCGACTGGAGTGGGCTGTATCATCACGGCGGCTTCTTCTTGGCCCATCAACGTCTGGCGATCGTCGATCCCGCTTCCGGTGATCAACCTCTCTTCAATGAAGACAAGAAAATTGTTGTAACGGTGCGCCGCATTCCTGTCGAATTAAGTTTTACTTCTTTTCATTATTATGCTATATATATATATATATATTTATACTACTATAACAACTTGAAACTTTGGTTAGGCTCTGTTACGTTATTTTAAAATTTTAAATTATTTTAAAATATTTAACAAATTACTAATGACGTGCACATATTATTTAACTTAAAAGAATAAAATAGTGAAGTACTAATTGAAATTTTGTAATCATCTATTACTCATTTTTAATTTTTTCTCCACACTTAAATAAATGAATCTCACCCACCACGTAGTGGGGTACCCTTCTAGTAAATATGTATATATACTTATATATATGTGTGTTTCTCTTCAATTGCCTAAGAGTTAAAGTCTCAATTGTTTTTGTGTTGAACGAAACAGGTGAATGGAGAGATTTATAACCATGACGAACTGCGCAAGCGTTTGCCCAATCACAAGTTCCGCACTGGCAGTGATTGCGAGGTTATCGCACATTTGGTGGGTACTTATAGAATCTTGAAATTCAAGAACTAATTTTAGAAAGTAGTTCTTGTTTTTGTTGCCACTGTTGCATACAGTAAATTTCATTTCCTCTGTAGAATTTGTAGTAATTGGTTTGAAGTCAACTGAACTAATTTGTAGTAATTTCATTTCATTAGTATGAAGAGCATGGAGAAGAGTTTGTGGACATGTTGGATGGAATGTTCTCTTTCGTGTTACTGGACACCCGCAACAACAACTTCATTGTTGCCCGCGACGCCATAGGCATCACCTCCCTCTACATTGGATGGGGACTGGATGGTAATGTATCGTAAATTGGGTCTTGTCAAAAATTATAGGGAAAGTTTTAAGCGGAAGCTCGGATTTTCAAAACTATGGCCTGTCCTGTTTTTCTTCTTCAGGCTCGGTTTGGATTTCGTCTGAACTGAAAGGCTTGAACGATGACTGTGAACATTTTGAGACGTTTCCACCCGGTCACTTGTACTCTAGCAAAGAAGGCGCCTTCCGGAGATGGTACAACCCTCCTTGGTTTTCTGAGGCCATTCCATCAACCCGATATGATCCGCTTGTACTAAGGCGTGCTCTTGAAGACGTGAGCATTACAAAAATTTTAGAACCTTATAGACAAAAACTAGGATTTAAGAGAACTAGACTTATGCCCGGTTTGCAAAATTTGCAGGCTGTGATTAAGAGGCTAATGACTGATGTGCCTTTTGGAGTTCTCCTATCTGGAGGCCTAGATTCATCACTGGTTGCTTCCATCACCGCCCGTCACTTGGCTGGCACAAGGGCTGCCAAGCAATGGGGGGCACAGCTGCATTCCTTCTGTGTTGGCCTGGAGGTGAGTAATTGAAGCTTTCATGTATAGTTTCAAAGGAGCTACCTTAGTCCTCATACCAGGCTGTGCTCTTGTTCAACAGGGTTCGCCGGACTTGAAGGCTGGAAAAGAAGTTGCTGATTATTTAGGGACTGTTCACCATGAGTTTCACTTCACTGTCCAGGTATCAACACAAAAAAATTAACCTTCCCCAAGCCCCAAAGTATTTAGGTTCATCATTTTAATACCAAGTCTTTGTTTGTGGCAGGATGGCATTGATGCCATTGAAGATGTCATTTACCATATTGAGACCTATGATGTGACGACAATCAGGGCAAGCACCCCTATGTTCCTCATGTCGCGTAAGATTAAGTCGCTGGGAGTGAAGATGGTGATGTCTGGTGAAGGCTCTGATGAGGTCTTTGGAGGGTATTTGTACTTCCACAAGGCACCCAACAAGGAAGAGCTCCACCGCGAGACCTGTCGCAAGGTAATAATAAATCTTACATGGCAATCTGCCTGCATGTCCAGGGTGGTTTGGAAGGTGGTAGAGGTAATGGTGAGATGGTTCTGCTTTTTGTTCTTGTTTGCAGATAAAAGCCCTCCATCAATATGATTGCCTGAGGGCTAACAAAGCCACATCTGCCTGGGGACTGGAAGCTCGGGTCCCCTTCTTGGACAAAGAATTCATCGATGTTGCAATGAGCATTGACCCTGAGTGGAAGTTGGTAAGCTAATATCATTAAGTTTATGTGGTGGGATTGACTGTTTCTGGGGATTCTCTAATTTTATTTTTTATTTTTTATCAAACACCTTTCAGATTAAGCCAGAAGAAGGACGAATTGAGAAGTGGGTTCTGAGGAAGGCCTTTGACGATGAAGAGCAACCCTATCTGCCAAAGGTCTAGAATGACAAATCGAAGCTTAAATTCAAAATCTGTTGATTGGGTTAGTTATTTATTAGACTAACATGTCCTGTTTTGATGCCCTGCAGCACATTCTCTATAGGCAAAAAGAGCAATTCAGTGATGGTGTCGGCTACAGCTGGATTGACGGGCTTAAAGCCCATGCCGAGCAACATGTAAGAATCCAGGATTGTTTAATGGAGAGATAATACGATTGTTATGGCTGGTTTTTAATGCTAACTTTCAATTTCAGGTGACTGATAAAATGATGTTTAATGCTGCTCATATCTATCCTCATAACACCCCAACTACGAGGGAGGCCTACTACTACAGAATGATCTTTGAGAGGTTCTTCCCACAGGTAATTCAATCGAATCTAATTCTTCGTATAAAAGTTATGTTAATGCCATGGAAAATTAACCTGATTATTATGTGTATCCTGCTGTTAATTGTTCTGCAGAACCCGGCCAGGCAGACCGTCCCAGGCGGTGCAAGCGTGGCTTGCAGCACAGCCAAAGCTATTGAGTGGGATGCTTCTTGGTCGAACAATCTTGATCCTTCTGGCAGGGCTGCCCTCGGAGTCCATCTCTCGGCTTATGAGGAACAGCTACCCTCTGTTGCTAACGGGAACTTGGCACCGAAGATTAATGGTCTGCCCACAATGATAAGTGTTCCAGGAGTTGCGATCCAAAGCTAATAATCCCCTTTTGCAAAGGCTGTTTTCATGTGTGTTTGATGGTAGAATTTACGGTTTACGCCGGACTTTAGAGACCCGGCTGTGTAAAACTTGTTAGCTAATATGTAAAAAAGTGAAATAAATATTTCATGTGTCTGTAGAACGCTTGATCATTTGTCTTGTGTTTGGTCAAGTTTAAGGCTTTGAAATGTGGTGTTGATACCCTTGTAATTAGTCTGAAAACTTTGAATTGGAGGCTGAACTGTTCACTCCCTCGCTACTGTCATGCGTACCAGAGTTTATTCGAATGAAAGTGACTCGATTTTATTTTAAGTACACAATTTCAAATATGTGTTTGTTAGATAAAATACTGACTGTGTTGTATAAAGTTTTTCATATAATCTGTAGCCACAATAAAATGAAATGAAACATAGTAAAATTAATGTCATGTAATCATCATAAGGTGAAATCAACAACATTGAGTAACGTGTGTGAAATAATGTAATATTATAGATTCAACAAGTCTTATATAATGAAATAATAAAAAATATGCGATGCATGGGAGATCAAGTCGAGTGTTAAACACTCTTGGCTTAAGACAGATTCGTCCCCCACACAGGTGCTCATGGGATGAACGGACGTCTATCTCCAGGATAAAATGATCACAATCTTGAATAAGTAGCACTACAATAATCAAGATTCAGCGAATCAACCTTTTGATTTTACTCTCTCAATGTATGAAATGTATGCATCATGTATGATATAAAACAAAGAGAAATTTCTGTCTAATTCTACACAGAATTATGACATTTAATTCCACACAGAAACCTACAACGTTTCTGATAAAATCAACATGATATGAAATTGAATACACTGCATTTTCTACACAGAAAAACTGCAGTTATTCTGTAGAATTTCAACACTGAAATTAACTACAAAACACAGAAGAAAGTGATAGAATTTCCACTGAAATTCATCACATAGAATATATAAAATCACGATCAGTAAAATAAGAAATTAACCGGATGAAACCTGGATAGAAATTCGATACGAATTTCTAAGGCAGAAACGAACACGAGAAATGTCGGATTGAACAGTCAGATTCTGTCTGGGAACAGTAGTCGGAATCTGGACAGTACGTCGCCGGAGATTCACCGCTGAAATCCGCCGGAGTCTGAGCACGTCGTCGGAGGCCGAGAAAGAGAGAGAGAGATGGAAAACTCTATATCAGACGCCCTACTGTTCGGAGGGGGATTCTTTCTATATATAGAAAGAATCGCACCCCTTCGAAACGGTGCCAGCCAAACGCACCCTTAGGAAAGGACGCAACCGTTGGAATTTAAATTCTGAACCGGTTCGGTTCAACCCGGTTCACTCTAATATGGTTTAACCCGCGTCCAAAAATATTAAACCGGCCCAAGCTAATTTAATATTAATTAATTTAATCGCACCCGAGCCGAGCCGGCCGGACGGGCGAGCGGCGGCGCGCGTGTGGTTTATTAGGTCAACCCATGGGTTGCATAGGTCCTCCCCCTTAACAAAAGTGGGGTGCCCCTTGGGGCCCAAACCTATCTTTAAACTTAGCCTTTATATGCCCATCACTTTTCCCATAGAAAATCAATGTGGGACAAGCCTTTAGTTCCACCCATAAACCATACTCATGGTACCTACTTTGGAGACCATTATCTCATTCAAACCTCCATGAATTTGAGCAAGTAAATGCTTGTTCTTCATCTCCTCATGGAGGAGATCACAAAGCATCTTGGACCCACTAAAACGGACATGTGGGTCCCACCTTAACAATGGCTCAAAGTTGGTGTTTACACCAAATATTCCAACAGTGTTTTCATAAAGTTCACACTCTCTCTCTCTCTCTCTCTCTCTCTCTCTCTCTCTCTCTCTCTCTCTCTCTCTCTCTCGTAATATGTGTTTTGCAGATACAGCAAGCCAATTGCGACTCGGGAGAAAACCGGGTCAGCAACCATCAACTCTACTGGAACTGAATCATCCTCAACCCCAAGATCACTAGTCCATCTGTGGTTATCACGACTGCATGTCTGTTAGATGGTTTAATTCATGTGAATTCTTTGCTTAAACCCCTTACAGAAAAGAAATAAGCCAAAGGGAAAAATGACAGAAAGAAACATATTTCATCACTAATAATCTAGCAAAATGGGGTCAAAATGAGATTCAAAGTAAAATGCAAAGATCGTAAGTATAATTACTTTATTTTTACTTGTGATTACTTCAAGAGCAAAAAAAGTAATTTCATGTGTGTCTAGGGTTGTATCCGAGCTGAACCAAACCGAGTAATTGGTTGTTCAAACTAAATTTGATAAGATTAACGAGTTTTAAAATATGTTCAAACTTGATTTAATAAGCTTAACGAATTTTAAAATAAGTTCAAGCTTCACTTATTAAACTTTCGAGTCGATTTTAAATAAGTATTAATGAAACAGAGTTTGAGTAGCTTGTTTTTTTTTTAGTGCAAATAAGTTTATCAAGTTGAGTTTAAGTCGAGATTAAAAAAAATTTTAAGTTTAACATATGTTCAAGCTTATCTTGTTTACATAATGAGCTAATCTTGAAAGAATTGAACACCAGTCCAACTCAAATAAGTTGGCTCATTTTACAGCCCTATGTGGTCTCATGAATATTTAAATAGTCATGAGTTAATAATTGTTACAATTACAAAAAAAGAGTAATACTATGACAACAAAAAATTACTTCAAAATAAAATACTCACCATAATAATTTTTAATTACAAAATTATCACTACTACATTAATCTAGTAAGATTTTCTGTATAAATATTTTGTAAAAATAACATTTTTCTTGAAAAAATAGGGACTGAAGTGATTTTTGGTAAAGCGCCCTTAGGGTGTTTATTGTAATTAACCCAACAAAACGAGTCAAATGACTGAATGAGTCTGTTGAGACTTCAATACTTAGAAATAAGTGACCGTTCTCAGAACAAATAATAAACATAATCCCAATTCCCAAATGCACTATTTTTACAAGAGAGACAGATCTGAAGGTGCGATTTGCACCCATTGCTAAGGTGTACATCAATAGCTATAAAAACTACCACCCCATGGGGCGTATATGATCAGTAACCTATAGAAGTCTAAATGACCAAAAGCAGAACTTTAGAAGAACAAAGCAGTGAAGAACAATTGGTTCCAAGTATCGGGCAATCCAGGAAGGCACCAATGGCTGCAGTCGGCAGAGTGGTCGGGATTAGCTCTCTGTTCCGGGCTGAGATCGCCGCTGTAGATGGAGGGGTGGGCGTCTTTTCTCATCGCCGACAGCATTGTTATGTCAAGCAGATACGCCGGGCTGTTCATCTCCCTTATTACGGTTTCGATCACAGTCATTTGGTCTGGGTATGCTCCGGCGTATGTTGTGCTGCTCATCGGCAGAGTCTCACCGTAACAGCTCTTTGTTGCTGCTCCAGCGTTCCATTCAACGGGGCTGTAAAATATATGAAACTTGCGAGTTAATGATGATTTGACACGAGTAGTTGTCATTCACACGAGTGTTATTGTCATTTTATTAAATTTGTCATGGTTTTATTTACTTTGTAAATAAATTTAAATTATAAAGAAGTTATGTATTCACTTTTAAATTATATGAGAATTATTTAATTTTTACTCAAGTCATTGGAGGGTCCAAACTCTTGGGAGGGGTGAAAGAGTTGAATCCATAATCTCAATCAAGTTCTATCTCCTATTTTTTATTTTGGGTTAACAGGACTGGCTAAAGCCCTAAATTACAGATAAACACGCTGAGGAGCTCCCCAGCCAGAGGTTTCCAAAACTTGCAACTCAGTGGATGCACCCAGTGCATCCATGGCTAGCCTGTCACCACTATCGTTGGCCTCCCTCCATGCAATTGGCAGTTGACATTGTCATGCTCTGATCTGCAAATTGTTAATAAGTCTAACCAAGTTGTGGTCAGGATGATTGTCATCTGGCTGCTGGATGAGGACTATAGTTTCAGAGGAATCTGACTCCAGTGTAACTTTCTCCATTCCCTGATCCCAAGCTAGCTGCAGCCCAATCCATATAGCCCAAAGCTCTGCAGTGACGGTAGTACTCTAACCAATATTGTGAATGAATCCAGTAATCCAAATTCCATTACTATCCTTGATGAGGCCTCTAATGCCCGCCTTTCCCGTACTGCCAATGGTGGACCAGTCGGTGTTTATTTTGAAGAAACCCTGTTGAGAAGGATTCCATTTGATTGCCATAATCTTCACTCTCTGTAAAACAACGGCTTTCTAGGCAATGCTGACTTTTTGAACGATTTGGAGCACCAAACTAAAAGGGAGAATAAAGGGTTCTCGGGCCAAATAGAAGTGCTATCAAACACTATATTATTCCTCCAAAACCAGATTTTGGATATTGCTCCTATCACAAACACTATTTTGTTTTGTCATCAAGCGGTTATGATTAATTTCTAAAATTGTAAAATAAATCAAGTCACCTAGCTAAAAACTCATTCGAGATTGGTGTTATACAAAGTTCGAACTTGGCTAAATAAACATAAATGAATTAAAACTGCATAAAATTTTAAAAAACTAAAAAACAAAAAACAATTACTATTGACTGACACGCTATCTACCCAATTGAAGTTCATTTGGATCTCGTTAAGCTTTCAAATTAAATTTGAACAAAGTCGTTACTCGGCTCATTTATTGCCACGGTTAAGTTTGATAATATTTACATTGGTTATGTTATCATATTTTGTAGATATTTATGATTGAGGATTAGTGAACTTTATTTGGTTGCGTTAAGAACATAAATTTTGTCACCTTCGTGTATTGCACATGTTGAACTCCACCGACAAAAACAGTAACTGAAACATAACGTGAACATCATTGGCGCCTGTTCCTAGAGGGACTAGACAACACTTCTAACTAACACACATACACTATAGACTAGGGTCACGACCACTGTGGGACAAATAGCACGTCAAGGTATTAGAGGTTTGAGAAATGAACATTATATATGTATATATCACCGTAAAAGGTATAATAATAATAATAATAGACCCTCTGACTTTTTGGCCTTTGGTTATGGTACTTTTGCCTAAAATTAGGCACAGAGTTAGCTTTTCTAAAAGTGCTTCTCCAAAGTGTCAAGAGTTTTGAACATTTTTTTTTTTTGTTGGCTACTTTGGAATAAGAGCTTTGAATATTTACAGGCTTACCAGCTTTGAATTAGAGTAATACCATAAAAATAGTACAGACCTCACACTTTAAAATAAACTTTTCATCAAGTTGTATTATAAATACAACAATAATGTCGTCACATTATTTTAGAAGAGTTTTTTTATAAAAATATTATAACAAAAAAAATTTTTTTTTTTTTAAGTCAATTATTTAGAATTTCGGTCGATTATTCTTTCAAGCTCGTACAAAATTACTATCTATATGAATTATATAAATCTCATGTAATATATAAGTGGTGATTGGCCGCACAGAGACATAAGGAAGAATCGAGCTTGAAATCCCAAGCAACATAAAAATCATTGAGTCAAATCTAATTTGGACAATCCTACCCTACCCTAACCTTCTTCTAGTTCTATATGCATAAACGGATTGAGCCCAGAAAGGGCAGTGATGGTAAAATTAAGGTGAAGCTGAAAAGGGCAATAGGGTTTGACAATATAGGCCGACGGTGGTGCATAATTAGTGGTTCACAGCTATCAGTTTCTTTGAATTTGATTACAGCTATCATAGGGGCATGAATGGAGCCTGCCCTTTTTCAGTTTTTTCAAAGAACAAAAAAGCATTCGCACTTATTAGAGCTGGCATTCAACAAACAATAATTGAGAGAGAGAGAGAGAGAGAGAGAGAGAGCATACTTGTAGTGTGTTGGAGAGATGGATTGGAAGAAGACCCTGGTTCTACTTGTGTCAACATTGGTGTCAACCCATCTGGCCCACGTTCTCATCCCTCTCTCCAAAGCAACCAAACGATCCATATCTTGATACAATGACCCTCCCGATTCCATGTAGTCCCACCTACACATTATCAACCCTCAGCAATTTATCAATTTTAAAATTGAATTAATCAAAATCTCTCAAGTTTAATTAATTAAACCAGGATTAAATTGCTAACCCTTGGAGAGATCCTTTGTGGCTCCACCAGTGACCGGTGTTAAACGACAGCACATCTACACCCCTCCACGAGTTCCCATTCCCATGTATGTTTTCCAATCTAAGAACCCTCTTCCCTTGAACTCCATCAATGTCCACCAGATACGGAGCTTTGTAGAACGACACTGCTACGCCGTAGTCCTGCATTTTACCATAACAAAACCCACATCAGTGCCCCAACCAAAAAAAAAAATGCTTGAATTAACAATAGCCGTCTGATCAAAATTCCACGCTAACCAAGAACTTAAAGGTTGAGAGAGGATCTCCTCTGATGATTTGGGTGGGTGATCGAGGCACCGCAGCTGAAATCATACAAATCAACGACTCCCATTGGTTCCTCCCCAGAGAGTCACCCACAAACATCACGGTCTTCCCTTGCATTTTCAACAGAAAATCAAGCCCATTGAACCTGAGCGGTACAACAGAAAATTGCAGAGACTGAAGAAATATGATAATGTGTTACAGAGCATGAAAATTTTCGAGAACTACTACCTGGGAAGCTCACAATTAGCAGGTTTCCAACGATATTTGAGGTAATCGGAATCGGGTCGGCCGTACATTTGGCAGTTGAATTCCGGGTCGATGATCGGGCAGGCAGAGGATTGGTAAACAGGGTATGTTTCGTCACGAACCCAAGCTCCCATGAAAAGAGCACACGAGGTTTGATTGGCTAGGATCATGGGGCTTCTGTGGTGCTGGTTCCTATGGTGGTTCTTCAAACCAGCTAGCAAAACTGATGAAGCTTTGTGGGTTTGCACCAAAAGGAGAAAGAGAATTGCAATGCAAGACCTGAAAGCGTAACAAGAATATTGGAAACGAGGAAGAGCCATTGCCAGAAGCTTTAGGAGGGGAGAGAGCGAAAGTAAAACAAGAAAAAGGTGGAGAGAGAGAGAGAGAGAGAGAGAGAGCTGGGTACTACGCTTTATAAAGGAGGGGTTTTTGTTGTGTAGTGTGCATGCGAAGGTAAAGTTATGCGTGTGATGGTTCACGTGAATTTAATACATACAGATTGGTGAATGGTGACGGTGGCTCTGTGACTTTGTGAGGCTGATTTGGAGTGAGTGAGTGAGTGAATTTCTTTCATTCTTTCTTATTGAAAAGTTTCTGTGACAAACACGGATTCTTGACCACACATTATATGGGGTCTCGAATCTCTTTGCTCTCATGAAGTGAGTGTTGTGTTTGTCTATTCATATTCATATTCATATTCATAATCTCTTTTTTTTTTTTTTTTGTTGATGGGTACTTTCAGACACTTCCCAGGCGCGTTTTCATACAGTTCAATCAAATCAATGTACAATTACATCTGGGCAATCCGGAGTCTTACCAAAATTATTAATTAAGAGTTGAAATTTGGCTATACCAACCTCTGAATGAGCACTACTTCTTTGTCAGTTACTGTGAAAGAAGTTTATCTGTAAAAACACCCCCTTGTAAATGCTTGCCATAACTTCCAAATTCCAATATCAAGATCCTGTTGTTGCTTGTGGAATAAGACGCCAAATGAATTTCAAGTCCTAAATGGAAGATTGGCTGTGCTAAAAAAAAGTAGAGAACAGCACTGAGAAAACAATAAAAAAGCCAACAGTAAAAAGCAAAATAATAAATATATATGTGTGTATATATAGGTTGACAGGGCCATACATATATGCGGAAGAGGAAGCCAGTTGGGGAATGGGGCCACGGATGTCAGTGCTTTAGGCCACCCCTCACCCCCCAACTTGGTGGTATGGGCCAGATTGGCAGTAGTAGTTCATGTCCTGGGGTTTGGTAGGCGCCTCAATGTTTGACTCTCTCTCTCTCTCTCTCTCTCACTTCCTTTTTACAATAGTGAAGTATTCCAATCCCTCTATACAAGAAAAAGCAAATGTTCTCTACTTTGCTTCACCTACATTCACAGAACCTCATTCTAATCTTCTTATCTGGAATAACTATAGTCAATAGGCCCATCCTCCATCATCATCATCATCTTGTGTCATGCCACAATTATTTTGTGGTCTGTACAACTTCTGTTGTTCATATATCTACTCCATCTTCACTCTTACTTCAATAATGGCAGCACCTCTTAAATAATTTAGCTACATATCCATTCTTCCTTGAAACATTACTGATCATTTTTCTTCTGTCATTATTTATTTTAGAGTCAACACCAACAGTACAGATCATGCTACTAAATGGAGTGGTTTATCTGGGAAAAAAACAGAAAAGAAAAAAGGAGAAAGAAAGAGAAATAGTTGAAAGAAACACAAAGTGCAAAACCAGTGATATAGCACTTATTATGAGAGGTATCTTTACATTACAGATTTGAATTCAAATATTGCATCCGCCCAATTTACCTTTGTATTGATTGATAATTGCCATTTTTTTGGCAATGAAAACAGGTTCATAGTGCAGGTGCAAGTGCGAAAGCACGAGCACGAGAAGGCCAGCTTTTAAAATATTATAAGAATAGGAGCGTCTCCAAAACGTATATAAATATACACTTTTCTATAAAATAAATATGTTTATATATATATATATATGTGTGTATTTTGGAATTTGAATACATATGTATATTTATATGTATATATTTAAGTCATTTTTATTTTTTTATGTATCATCTCTTTGTATGTAACTACTAATTATATAATAAAGCGAAAAAAAAAAAAAAAAAACTCAGTACAACTTGAGGAATGGTTCAGTGGCACTTGGCAAGTAAGTTTATCGTTATTCCCAATTTCCCAGGTCGAATTCGCGGATTTGATTGATTTTCGCACCTAATTCGCGAATCCATGAGCTCGAGCGGGATTCTTCACCTTGGGTACGCGAACTGTGTGACGTAGAAGACAACTTCATTACTCGAAACAAAGTTGTGGTTATCTCGTGTTTAATGAGGATATGGACAATCACTTCACAGATGGAGGCAAGGCTTTGTACATATGACCCTTCCCAAGCTGAAGTCAACTCTCCCTATCACTAATGACACAACAATGGGTTGTGCATTTGGGGTATTTTTCTAATTAAAATGGGTGGAGGGTGGCAAGGCAATGAAGCTCATGTTACAAATGACCCAAAAAAAAAAAAAAAAAAAGAAAAAAAAAAGTGAATAAATCTTCTTTATTCACCAGGGACATGCACAGGATAGGCATTTCCATTCAATTCTGTACACTGTTGTGTGACAGTAGTCCTTATTGAACTTGCATTATGGGCCTCTGAAGATTGTGATGGAGATGTTTGTGTGTATCAGCTGCTTAGTCTGTGGGAGTTCCTCTCCTCCTTTTCTTTACAGCAAAACTGAAACTTGAAAATTTTGTCTTCGGACTGTAAATGGCATTGTCTAGGGGCTGTTTTCATATTTCTAAGCCCTCAAACACATGGAATAGCTTGATGGCTGGAGCCAACTGATCATAGTTCTTTATCCTTATTTATTTTTTTGTTTTGCTTTGCTGTGGGTGATGTTGGAGAGGCAGTGTCTTAGTTGTTGCATTAAATAGTGACTTAAAAATATATTACTGGGAGGGAACAGAACTCCTAATGCAACTTTGGCAGGGGAAGGAATGGGCTGTCATGATAGCAGCTGCTGTTGTGTAAGACAACAAGGTCCCCTTAATCAGAGGCTGTCTCTCACATCACATGGCTTTATTTCTCTCCATTGTCCATATTTGTCACTCCATTGGCCCATTAATGCTCCTGAAAATGCAAGGATATTAGCAGCCTTCCATTGACTAAAGGCAAGGGAAGGCCTATAAGACTTCTGGCAAACAGTTCTTTGTGCCCTGTTTGGCATTATCCTATACCGTACCAGCAACCAAGTAAGAAGTTACTAAACATATTTCGTTCAGCCTAGAGCTCCTAAGCTATCTTTTCTTTTCTTTTTTGTTTTTCGGGTTTTTCTTGGCAAATAATAGGATGCAGTGAGTTTATCCACTACACGATTGAAGGTCTTTCAAGAGCTGGAAGTTTTTTATTTTTTTTCTTCCTAAATAAAGACCCGAAACTTTTCTTCCGTGCATTTTGATCCTATTTCCGGAAGGAAAAAACACATTCTCATCAGTAAAATTTTGCCCTGTTTCATTTTTTGCTGTGTGTTTTTTGTAATATGATGATGAACATTTGTAGGTTACTGCTGTGCTAACAATATCAAATTAATATTTTGAAAAACAGATGACACACCCATTTAATATTTTTTATTTTCTTTTTTCAAATTTTGTTAATAACTAAAAACAAAAAACATTAAACAAACACTGTAACAAAAACCAAAAACGTTACCTAACAGGGCATAATGTTATGCGTCTGAGTTTATGCCATAACTAACATGATTTCCAAGAAAGATTCAATTCCCCCCTAGTAAGGCATGACAAGCACCTACAGAGACTTGTCTGGAAGAAGAAAAAACTAAGGAAGAGTAAAGGCCATCAAAGAACGAGCAGAAGCATGAGAATAATTAAGAGGCAACTGACAGTCGAGGATTGAACTTAAATAGCATCATATATATTCCATACAGATGGATAGTTTTTCCTTATGATACATAGAAGGAACAAGATAAACCCAGCCATCGTCCATTGCGCATTATAGAAAATCCAAAAGATGAGCCATATGCATATCAACATTTACAAAACTATATACACAAACAAACATGAGCCTGAGACCAACCTCCTGCAAATTCCTCCTATTATGTCCTTTACAAATGAGGCATTCACACCTTCATTAAGCAAAATTTGAAGTCCCGGGTCCTGGAAACAGTTGGCTCAATAGATAGTCTTGGCTCGCACAATTGGCCGATTTTCATCTTACTGCAAAACTAATTACATTTATCTGGCCAAGTTTCACAGGGCAGGAGAGGAAGGGAGATTCTTTAACTATCAACATTTGAAGGTCTCAACAGCTTCCACAAGCTGGTATCCTCCGCCGCTTGTAACACTTGAAAAGGCCATTACCGTTGTTCTCACACTCGTTATGGCCAGCACCTTCAACCGAGCACTCTAGACAGATTCCACTTTCAGGAGTTGGTTGATTCACCTAAGAACATGAAAAAGATCAAGAAATCTGAGCAGGAAAAAGAAAAATGCATAGGAATAGGACCGATGCAGTGCAGATAGAAATGTTAAAGAAACTAGAAGTACCACAGAAACTAGAGCTGCTGTTCCATTGCCGCCATCAATGCCATTGACTCCAGAGATACTGGTGAAACCACAGAGTTAGTAATTCTAAATTGTAATAACTCTTTTTGTGTCCAATTGCAAGTTTGCAAATTGAAAACATGACAGGAATGCCTTGATTAGGCCCTCGGTAGATGGTTGGCTTTGTTGTCTTCATCATATCAACAGCCAAATTCTCAAAAACACGGATTTCAATATTTGAAAAGGAATTGTTTAAACAATTAGCATATCATGATTTAGGTCAGGTTGTCACATTTTTTTCTTCCAGATGATAAATGTGAGTGTTGGACATAGGTCATAACTTTTTCACGTACGTGAAAAAAATATTCATTTTGCGACATAATCTGGTATGGTTCTAGGATCTATATGAAAATTTAGCAAATGACAATAGGGGGTCTGTATGGACCAATATATGCCTTGATTATGTCAGCAACAGCTCTCCAAATTTCCAAGATTTCTGAGTAATTTAAAGTAACTAAAATAAAAAGTTGTTAAAAAGCAAAATTAATTTGTTCAGAAACAATGAAAAGGATTGTTTCAATTATTGGGTTGGCAGAAGATTTTTCCTTTATTTTTAACATAGACAAATATTTCGGCACTCGAGTTTAACAAATTGGCACACACTAACAAATTTCATCAATCTAAAGTGCGTTTGGATTTGCTTATTTACAATGAAGGGATTTCTCATGAAATATTTAGAGGATTATACTTCAGATCTACCAAGATTTCGAATTTCTAAAAGGCAAATGAATGGATTTGACGACCTTGTATGCATAGATTTGAAATAACAACCTGAAAGTAGATTTTTGAAATCCTTCCCAGGAAGCATTCTAGTTGCACAACAATCTTACAAAATTGTAGCTCTCCTACCTTTAGCCTATATTCCCATTTTAGCTCCCTCAATCTGACTCTAACAAACACCTTCCTTCATATTTATAGATTTTAACCTCAGATTTCTGCATTTCAAATTCATCAAACTAAATGCAACCTAAATATTGCATTTCACTGAGTCCACAGGGTACCTAATCCCTTCATTACTTATCACGCACTCCCATCAACCACATGTCCATAGGCGCGGACACAAAAGTAGCTTGCTTGCACAAGCAGATTATAGCACTAATTTTTCTTTTACCATTTGGTTTCCCCTGCCATATCTTGGTACTTGCTACTGTATTTCAATTAGATGCATCCAACCCATTTGCCATTTTACAATCAACATCATTACAATATTTAAAGTATCCAATAAGTGCAATTTTCAAACAGAAAGTCCTATCTTTCTAGCCTGACTCAAATATAAGTCACTCGTGGAGTGCTCTTGATTGTCATTTTTGGGTGGGTTTATTTGACTATCTATAGAGATGAAGTGTCTGAGCTTTTGTGTATTCTATCTCATTTAAATCTGAAAACATACTGGAAATGAGAGTGGAGACATACTCTGCTGGTCCTTGGTCCACTATTTCACTCTCCTCAACTTGTTCTCCTTGAAATACTTCAGAAATAGCACTGTTCCCATCCAAATCTATGTTATAACTTCTGCTGACACCATCACAAATATTTTGCCGAGTACCTGCATAAAGCATATAACAAGGTGCAAATGTTAGTTTGTACGATGTTTTGTAGCCTTTCTAAAAGATGGTAGGGGAAATGCCACATACTTATTAACAGGCTCAATTCTGTAGAAGGGATCTTCATTAAAAGTTTCTGGCACATGACAGTTCCCTGGAAATCAAGGAAAGTGTAATCGAGAAAATTTAATCTCTCCAAGTCTGTCATTTTTGAAAACCCAAAGGAGGTAGTCCAAGTGCTTAGAACACTAGGAACCGCAGGCAAAACTAGTCTCTCCACTCCTAACTCCATCAGCTTCTGTATAACAGAATTGGAAAACAAAGGTGAGAATTAACAATTTCATACTCCGGCTAATGATTATGCAACAAATGGTGTCAACGCCACCCTTCCACCTTAAATCAAGCCCTTGTGGATTATTTATAGTCTTATAAACTTTCCCTTCCCTTGTGACTTGTCAATTGTCATATTAAGCTAACAGCTTATGGACAAATAAACCAATTATAGTAGACCTGTTGATCTAATGGTATTGCGTCAAACCTCAGTTAAAAGAGGTCAGGGATTAAAAACTTGGGGCATGAGATAAAGGCAGTTAGGGTAACCAGGGGCATGACAAGTAAAAAAGCAAAATTGGCGCCCAGTCTATTATAAAACAACTAATACCACATCTTGTATTCATTTCCCAATGCAAATTCAGGGACAAATGAGGAGCTTACAGAAACAGACATCCATATATAGACACGTAAATAACAGCGTTTCACGAACCTTAACTAGTCTGTATTAAAAAGATTTCACTAGATGTTGATGGTGGAAGGCATCCAACTCTTTAAGTTTTCTAGTAGATTTCTAAATTTCCTTGACTCCCGAGTTGAATAACAATGGTCATCAATTCTTAACATTTCACTAAGCATTTCCCACCCACCCCCCCCCCCCAAAAAAAAATCACACAAAGCAGATTACCTTTTCAAGCTCATTCATCAAGATGCGACACATTCCAGTCCGGCGATAATGTAACCGTGTACCAACAAGCGGTACTTCTGCCACCTTTTCTCCATGAACCCTTGAACAAAAACGAAAAATGGAAAAGAAAGAAAGAAAAACCTTTCAGATTAGCTTGATCAGACAAAACAACAAGCAAATTGAACTGAGATTCTACTTCGTAAGATACCTTACTGTAGCTACCGAAATCAATTCATCGTTTCTCTCCAAAAGCAGTGTGTAAAACCCTCGGAAGTTCAAACGATTCAGCTCTGACCTGCAGAAGCAAAAGTTACCATTAAGGCTCCAGCAATAGAAAGTGATGTCAACCAAAAATTTTCAAATTTCTTTATTGTATGCGATACCCAAACCAAAACCCCAAGAGAAATCCCTTGAAAACTCTTTGCCACCAAATCTAGCACACCGGTCCAGTGAGACAGGACAAGGGAGTTGTGCATCACAAGGACGAGGGTCTTGAGAAAGAGACAACACACAAGATAGTGCCTAGAATCTGGTGACAGAGAGAAGGAGATTCAAGGTAAGTACAACCACACCTACCTTGATAGGTAGCGACAGAGGGGGTTTAGTAACGGAGAGATAAATGTTCAGTTTTTTATAAGACCAAGGATGGAATACCTATCTCCTTTTTTTTTTTTAGCGGGATGAATGTTACTAGAAGAAAGGAGGAATAAACATGAGCCTGAGGGTTCCTCCAAAATATACAAATGAAATACAAAAGTAAAGGAAGTAAAATGCAGAAAATATAAAAAAAATATTAAGGCCTCTAATGGACCAAGTGAAAATCTTGTTGTTAAATCACAAAAACTGGGTACATTTAACCTTAACTGTCTTACCCCGTGGTACCTTAAGCTACCACTGAGCAGAAAAAGTAGGATCTGGTCTACCAGATAACAAACTGGAAGAAAGAAAAATTCCCAAGAACAGTTGAAATAACATGCATTAGCAGTCAAACTCCTGTTATGTACTAATACTAATTCCAGAATACATAATGTGTTTCCTAATGGGGAAGAAAAATGAAACCACGAAAAAAATCTTTTGAACAAAAAGCAAGTTTTAAATGTAGTCAAGAACCACTGGAACAATGAAATGGCAGAATTGTAAGAATGTCAACAGAAGCACAGGTAGACATAACACAATCACAAGATATGACTATCATGTCAATAGGTTGGAATAAAAATGAAATCAGGAAATACAGAGTGCCTTTCTAGTTAAAACAGGTGATAAAGAAAACTGTAATGAGTTATGTAGGGTTAATAAGCCAAATTTGCTTGACTATTTGAATTTGCACTGAGAAACAAAAAAACAATCATACTGTCACTATGACACAAAAACTGGGAAGATAACTGGATTGTAAATGAAATTATCTCACCATCTACTGAAAATAACATCTTCAACAAGATCTCTCCTGGTTTGAGGTTCTTTAACAGGCTCAAAACACTCGTGCATCACAGCAAGAGCAACATTAAGCTTGCTGTAGTTCTCCGTCAAAGCCTCCATGTCAGAGCCATCATGATCAAGGTCACATTTCATGTTTTTCAATAAAGTCCAAGTTAAATTATTTTCACCAACCAGAACTGATCTTCCCAAAAGCTTGCGGAGACCCAAAAATATCTGCATAAATGACCCATGTGTATCAAACCCACATTCAACATTGTTTTCAAGACATGCATCCAAGAGAAATATTCACCAATTATAAAGACCAATATCATGTGTCTCGTGTGTTTAGCCGTTAGCACTTCCATATTAGATAAGCACAACAGGCATGTTTTTCAAGCTACAGTATTTAACCTTAGGAAGTCTAATTTGTAAAAACCCAAAAAGCGCATGTATTTTAGGCTTAAATACAAAGAATTTCTCCCTACCAACCATTTTCTCAAAGATTTGAAACCCAGAGATCGGATCTAACAATTTTCCAATAAATCTAACATAGAATTGGAAATGAAATCATGCAAGAAGTAATTGCAAGTGCCACAACATAGGTGCAAGGGAAAAAGATCAAATAGAAGCTATACCAACACAGAGGCATGTGAAACACCACAACTTCCAGAAGAACAAGCAAAGAACTACTCTTAGAATTATTTTGCAAAGCCAGGACAACTGCCAGACATAAATATTGAAAGACCTTATAATAAATACAGACTGATAAATTTAATTGAACAAAATATAGGAAGGACATACCAGAGCCAAGAAACAAAAGAAGATACAAGCTCATTTTATTAAGTAAGAGAAGTGTCCTTATTGGTTCATATGAAACTATGACGGGTAGCAAATGTAGAAAGGGTTAATCACACAGTTCTAATGTATTTATTTAATGAAGATTAATTCTCATGCTTTTGGAGAAGACAATTTG
Source organism: Euryodendron excelsum (assembly GCA_033060915.1). Lineage (NCBI taxonomy): Eukaryota > Viridiplantae > Streptophyta > Magnoliopsida > Ericales > Pentaphylacaceae > Euryodendron > Euryodendron excelsum. The sequence continues at coordinate 9,249,367 of CM065382.1, forward strand.
AAAATTAGATGTTAGTGCATGCAAAAACCAAACTTCTTTTATATTGATCCAGATGCTATATAGGAAAGGAAGGTAGTTATCTAAATACCTGTTTGCATCTTCTATTGCAAAACCAATTTCCTTTAGGATAATTGTCTATGTTTGTATCGCCCCTTTTCCTGAGGCACCCAATGTGGTCTACAACAAAATTGATCAATAAATCAGAAACATATTAAATGCTGTTTGTAGATGCACATTGTTGAATAGGTATATTACGTGTATATATCAGCCTGGATAACATAACAAAGCTACAAACATGTTAAAGTCACTTACATTGATGCTCACACTGATCACAATTTAGAACACTGTTCTCCATAAACTGTTCGGTGTCTCTATTGAATCTGCTTTGCCCACAAATTCCACAACAGCATGACGGGCAGAACCAATCACCATCTGGAACATCCTAAATAAACAATAAATTGAAGTCCAAATTAGAATTCAAAATTAACAGTCATATTCTGTAAAAAAAATAAATTTAACAAAATAAGAAAGATGAGAGACAAAAAAAAGTCCAAGATAAGTATCATAGGAGAATCAAAAGGATCTACCTTCAAACCAAGGCAACTTGTGTGAAATGAAGATGGGCATTGATCACATAAAACTAATTCACCCCCAAAGTGGCAGACAGAACATATGTAGTCATTCGTGTCGTGGTGCCGCCTGCCCTTCATCTCTTGTGGTTCTGTCATCAAGTTTCTCATGCTAATACGGCGTCTCAATTGTGACTGGCAATCTAACAGAGATCTTCCATCCTCCAAAAAAATATTGGCTGCTGGTCGGTGATATGTGCTGCCAGCATGAGCTTCAAATTTACTAAGAGTAAAAACTTTTTGGCAGCAACTGCACTTGATCCCATCACGAGTTATTCTTCCTTCTGCCATTGGATGACGATCCTTTCTACCAAGGTAATGTACTTTTGCCCTAGGCAATACTACATTATTGTCTATTAACCAAGACAAAATCGTTCGAGGGTTCTGATAAGAGGAAGAAGAAACAGGCACCTGCCGAGCTCTTTTGCTAGACCGCAACACATGGGTCGGACAATCACCACCCAAATCATCTCTTAATTCAATCAGCGATACAGATGCCTTCCTTTTCTTCAGTTTTCGGGAGCCAGTATTTTTTTCTTTCCTTTGAAAAAAGCGAGAAGCAAGAGATGGAACACCATTCATTCTCTTGTTTTGCTGTTTTCTAACTAATCTGACTTTTGCTTTGCCTAGTTCAACAAGTTGCCTTGACAATGAAATACCAGCAGATTCTGGTAGCCAATTCTCAGACAATGCATCGTGCAATATCGGATTACCATGACACTCCACATCCGTTAATGCTAAGGATAGTGTCTCACTATCTAACTGGCCACTAGCTTCCTCACTGACATTTATATTTTCCCTTGGTCTAGAAATAAAAGCATTAATACCACAGAGTTCACCTTCATCTATACAGGCTTTGCATGCTCTTCGAAGACAGTAATAGCACTTTCCACTTGGCGAAGAGTACCGCAATTCCCGACGTGCTCCCTTCATATTGTACCAGAGCGACCACCCAACAGCTGAGAGATGCTTCTTTGCTTTAAATTGCACGTCCTTAACTTTAGGATCTGTCCACCATCTATGGTTATTATTCTTTCTTCTTGATGCAAACACATAGTACTCCACTACAGCTTGAGGGCAATATTCAGATTCGACAACTACATCAGACGGAGAAGGCATCATAGATATCTCCATACTTGTTTGTGCTTGTTCAGTTAGAGGAGATGAGAACGGGCCATCAGGCACAGCAGCTGTAATCCTTTTGTCATCTTGGGAGGAAAAGGAAAGAATTTCCAATGGTGGTTCCCTCAAAGCCTTGCAGACCGTATGAAGTGAACTATAAGATTTCCCATCAGGCGAGATATAGCGCATTCTAATAAAACCTTCATCTCTGAGAAACTCAATCTTCCAGCCCACATAAGCAAGATGCTTCCTAACCTTCAAATTTAAACGATGGGGACACCTGTGTTTAGAGTTATAGACACAAAGGTACTCGTTAACAGCATCAGGGCAAAACTCAGCTCCAGGAACGATGTCATTGCCAGCAGGTAGCCACCTATGGATTTTTCTTTGTCTTGGACATTTCAACTTTCCAACTGGTTTGTTTGAACTGGGACTAGAAAATCTTTCGCCGCTTATGTTCAAATTCAACCTAGAAAATTCATCTGGATTAAAAGGTAAAACTGACAGAGCAGTAGGTGGCACACATGGTGTTTCTTCATGGAAGGGTGTGTTTGAGCTAGTTAAGATATTCATATCCAACCTGCCATCCTCCGTATTGGATACAAAAACATTCAGATCGATTTCCTCCAGATCAGTTGCATTACCTAGATCAGTAGGCAACAGCCTGGAATCCAAGCCATCGTTTTCAACTGCTATGACAGCAAGAGAGTTACCCGAACCAGCTTCAGGCTTCAATATAACATCAAGAGGAGTTTCGGATAATGGTGGCAGGGCTTCCTGGACCAAGTCCCCTGACAAATCGAATTCATGGAAAAACTGATTAAAAGTAAGATTAAAATTATCAAAAATAACTTCCCACACCAAATATTTCCAGATATCCCTAAAAGTAGAAGTCCACTCCTTAAGCTTCTGAAAACCCTTCTTTCCCCTCACTTCATACCAAATTTGCCTTACAGAAACTTGAAGTGGCCACTCTTGCTCAAATTCCTCGATCAACTCAAGAAACAACCAATTCCCACGAGGCCTCCAGTCATCACTAAATTCATCCCAATCCAGAGTAATCCGTAACAGATCAATTCTGAACTGCATCTCATCACCCAAATCTGGAAAGAATATTGTTCGGTCCTCAGAACCATCTTCGTGATCAAAAATCACACCTTCCCACCAAGCCTCTTGGTAATACACATCAACACATTGCCCATAGTGGAGAGACCAATTACCAAATTCAAAAGGAGGTGGCATTGGCCTTATCAAGCCCCGGTTACACGTTGCCCTGCTGGCGGGAATGACCCCATCAACAACAGGATGAACTTTTATGCATTCGATGAGATTTTGTGAACCATCGTCATGCAAAAGGTGATCGTATTGGACTCTACGAGCCTGATGTTCACAGGCAGTCACAATTCCTGAGTGCCATGACCCCTGAAACCCCTCTTCAACACTCCTTACCTGCACAAATTCACATTGACATGCAAAATCTGTGGAAACCAACTGAAGAAGGGCGAAAAACACACACCACAATTGACTACAGGTAAAGGAGAGTTTTTTTTTACCCCATTAAACCCCCCAAAATAAGCATTGATCAAAAAAGGTAAGCATTGATGAAACCAGACTTGTTCACCCAATGAAGTCCCAACTAAGCATTCCACATGCAAGAATAATCAAGAACAGAAGGTATTATTTGCGGCCAACAAACTGGTTCAATATATAGAATCCCAAATTAGTCATTGCATGAACATTAAACAGAACCATCATGCAATCATACCCTATTATATAGGCGTACACATATCGAGATATGAACTGCAAATAACACAAATGCAGTTAAAATCAAAGCAAGAAACCTTCTTGGAAAACAATCAACCAGAAAGAAGAACCAAAAAAATTGACAAGAACTGCAAATAAAAAATAACAAAAAATAGACAGAGAAAATAAAAAAAAAAAAAAAAACCAAAATCCCAAAACCATGAAAACCACAACCATTGATACCAATACAACATATATATATCGTCATATGTCAACAAAAACAATAAACACAATAGCTGAAATAAAGGTGATTTTACTTCAACTTCGTCATCAACCAGAAGCTTTGGATTATTGCTTGGTCGTTTGCGCTTTCTTTTCCTCTCGGAACAACCCAGTTCTCCAATGTCAGCCGCCATTGAAGAGAGCTTGCGAGGTTTACGAGTGCGTTTTGAGATTTTTATTAAAGCCCCAGTGCGTAGGGTGTTGAATAATATTAAGAATCAAAGTAATGTAGAGAGAATCGGGGTGTGAGTTATTTTTGGAATGGGCATTTCTCTCAAAACTTCAAGAAAATCACAGCGAAACGCCTCTCTGCTCCTCACTTATCAGTCATCAATCACTCTAGTCTCTACTACTGTCTCTTTCTATCTCTATATCTCTAGTCTCTGTATATATATACACAGTTGAGAAATTTAATAAAATACATAATACAAAAAAGATTCAATCGTATGGAGACGAGTGTAGGATAAGAACGTGTGTGTAGTGGGATTGTACGAGCATGCGTGGATTGTACCGATGTGGTGACCGTACGATTCCATTAAAAACACTTATCGATGCAAATTATCATACCTTTCTTGTCGTCTCGGGCTTCGTCAATTGTCCGGTTACTAAGTTACAGTGCAGAAAAGTTTGTCTGACTGAAGGAAGTAGATTAACTTTCTTTTCTGTATGTGCAAATTACACCGGCCCCCTGAGGTTTTTTATTAATTACAGAAGCCTTTTGGCTTTTTGTAAATTTTTTTATTTTACCCCTTGAAAAATACTATTATCTCACCTCAGCTGGGATCCACTAATTGATAGTGGGCTCGGACTAAGATAGCCACCATCAATCACAACCGATGACTAACCATTAGTGGCGGCTGATAGTAGCAATGCTTTTATCCCTTTTTAAAATTGTGTTACCATGGAAATAAGAGTAATCATAGGCCCAATGGCCCATATATAAGTTTGTCAACTTATAAGGTTTGAAAAATTTTTTTAGGTCCGATTAATTTAATAGACTAACTTAAAAATTATCTTTGAAGCTCAGTCCAGCCCGATATGTATATAAAATAATATATTTTTATATCTTAATATTATTTAACATTAGTTTTGATATTAGATTAAATGGGCAAGCTTGTGAATCGTAGTTTTAATTTAGGGCAAACTTGAGATTTAGTTTTAAACTTGATGAAAATTTTATTTTGGTATAGGCTCGCTCAAGTCTGACCTAACCAGTCTAATATCCACGCCTATCGTGGCAATCAATGTTGTGGTAGTTGTCATTTTCTCCTTGTCTCTATAAACATTTATACAATCATCTTCACGACTAATCCACTATGCATAGAATTGTCAACACTACCTATATCAAAAATTCATATTGTCCTGAATTCTAGCAAACCTCAACTCTATTGCCATATATTCAATTAGATAAATTAAATATGTTTTATTTTGAACCTTGATGTATGCATATACATATATATACATGTACGGACAATAAATAAATATTCACAATTTTTTTTATTTTCTGTTATAATTTTTAGAGAAAAATATAAAATTCGAGATACAATGAATGTGGGTAATGATCCTCAAAGGATGAAAAATCCAAATAAAGTTATCTATAGATTTATATAAAGGGTGAAAGAGAAAGAATAACTATGGAAACCAATAATAATTCGCACACAAACTACTGAGACTCAATGATACAAAAATCTATGACGTTGGTGTGCACATGTGTACAAACACCATAGCAATAGTATATGTAAAATGGACGAATGATAATTATACATATGATGGCAATAGTAGCGGTGGCAATGGTCTTCAATCATTCAATTCCGAAGTATAAAACAAAAATGGTCTTCAATCGCAATCGTCCTTCGTCTTTCTTTTTAGATATGTCGTCAACATTAAGGGAAAGACTAAGATTTTGAGTTCAATTGTAACTGATTAGTTAAGTAAAAATTAGAATTTATTGGACTTACTAAACTTTAATGAAAAGTTGATTTATCTTATATATGTATGATTAGTTGACAGCAATTTTTATACATTTTTGTTTTTATTTGTACTAGAAATTCTAAACCGAATTGTCTTAGGCAAAATTGGCATTTTGAATTTACAAAATGCTAATGTCAAAATTTTTCATATAGTTCATTGAGACATTACTAGCCCATTAGTGTAAAAAGTATGGGTGTTCAAAAATTTAGCTGACATGACAATCCGATCGACAAAACCCGAACCCGAACCCGAACCTGAACACATTCAAATCCAAACCGAGCTGAAATTGGTTTTAAAGTTTGTAAACCTAATTTTGACGGTTTAATTGATGAGTTACTACATTAAGCGATTCAATCCACAATTTATATAAAAATTCATCGGGCCAAACACAAACTCAACTAGCATAAAGCTAAACTGAATCCAACTCGAACTCAAATCGAATCAAAATGGATTTTATTATTTTTTAATCTGGACTTAGCAGTTTGGAAAATTAAATAAAGAAGTAATAGCGTAATTTCAAAAAATTATGAAGGACGCCCCCTAATTATTAGAAACCTCAGGTAGTTTCATTGTAATTTTACGTTTTCGTGGAAGTTGTGAAAGCTAGTGGGCCAGACGTCTTTATTGTGTGATTCTACCTCCCGAGTATTAACCGTTGGATGCTACGTGTGGTCAAAAGATACAAACAGCTGTGATTGATTGCCCGAAAAGGGTTTTTGATCTAAGAAAGTTTCCTTTACGAGAAAAAAAAAAAAAAAGAAGGTAACCTTTTGGGTTATGGAATTTTTGCTTTTAGGGAGCAGTGAAAATTTGGTATGTGACTATGAGAATCCTAAGCACTGGCTATTAACAACTTTAATCAAGCCTATAAACCCGAGCCATCTCTATTGATTTTGACTGTTGCACTACAATAATGTGATGTGATGTATTTAATTTATTAATAATGAATATATTATGTATTTTTTTATCAATTTAATTACATGGGCAACAAATATAAATATGTTAGAAAAATTATTATTTCTATTATTTTAAAAATTATGTCAATCAATATAAAATAAGAACATATGTTTATTTTTGATAAGTTAAGCACACTGTGTTATCATATTGATGTGATGTTTTGAACATATTAAATAATTTATCCCTTAAAGAGCTTACGCATGATCATCATCTATACAAACTACATAAATTTCTTGCAATACAATAAATGATGATTAACCGTAGGAACACAAAGATGCAATGAAGATTATGAATATAATATTTGAAAAAAGGTGCTACTTAACCAATAAAGGATTAGAGCTCGTCCATCTCGTCTTAAGTACCTAGGTTTGAGTTTTCTTGTGATTACTTGTTGGGATCATTCACACTCTATAACTCCACTATGGCCTGATATACGACCTTTATATGACTATGGCTTGGGTTTTATCTAGGAACTCTTAGCCTCCATTCTTGGTGCTACGAGGCTTATCGCCCTGATGGAATTATTGCGTAGCTTAGATTTTTTCTTTTTATTTCTCAAGAAAAAAAATGGTGCTATTTGAAAGAGTAATGATATACAAATATAAAAAAATATATAATGATATATATGACTGAATTGGGACATATAAAATTAAAATAAAATACTCCACTAAAATAATTTTTATTTACAAAAATAACATTGTCGTATCATTTGTTTTGAAGAAGTACGTATAAAATTTATGAAACAAATGAATTTTCTTGTTTCAAATTAACCTAACAATCTCCACAATTGACAAAAAGAGAAGCAAAAGCAGTAAACTATACGAAAAACGAAAGCAGAAATGTGACTTAAAAAAATTATGAAAAACAAGAAATACTAGTTAATATAAAATTCAATAGGATATTTACCAAAAATTATATTAAAAATCCTAAAACAATAATATAAAACATTTAGAATATTTAATGATCAAATAAAATATTAATACTATACAATATTTATAGACTGTTATTGAATAATTTTATATTATTGTCAAATGCTTAGATTTTACAATATAAAAAATGCTAGAAATTATGAGAAGTGCAGTTATAGAGAGTTTTCACGATATTTTTGAATAATTTCTAACAAGTTTCTTTAAATTATATTAGATTTTGAAAACATGTTAGAATCATTTTATAATTTTCCTTAAAATTTTATGTGAGTTTTGTCACACTCTTATCCTAATTAGACATCATGAATGTCATATTAGAAGAGACGTGATCGCACAGGTCACCGTACCTGTGAATGACACCTTAATCCACACCCAAAAATAAAACACAGCGAAATAAACACAATTACTTTATATAGCCATGAAAAAACAAAACATAAATATAAAGTACATCAGAGTAAATCATCTCATAAGCTTCACACGTCTTTTAAATATAGGTATATAACAAACCCTCATAAAAACTCAAGCTAACATAAAGCAAAATACAAATATAACTTAAATCCCAACATCTTATACAAATATGACAAGAAACTGAAAACAAAATAACAAGAGCTTTCCCAAGCCCTGAGACACGACATCCTGATACCGACATGAATGCCACTACGACTAACACCAAGACTACAATGAACCAAACAGTTGTCTCCATGTTACCTGCCAAAACAGTCTGTATGGGTGTGAGTTAATTGTTAACGTGCTCACAATAGATAATCAAACTCGTGAAGAATGTTATATATATAATCACAGAAACAGTTATTAATAGATAATCCACTAATAAATGATATATTGTGATGTAATGCATAAAACACTCGAATGTGAACGCGATTTAGATAATATTAGCCCAATATATCGATGGCTCGTTATCAAGGAATACGCACCGAGGCACCCCTAGGCCCGTCTACCATGACTAATCCTTTGGCTAGCCCACCATGATTAACTCTCTTCAGTGTAATGCAAGGCATATGATATGGATGGTATGCAATATTGTCACATACATATATATAATCACCAATATTACCTCATACATATATCACCGATCTCACTTCATATATGACCACCATTAACACCTCATATGAATTCACCGGTACCATATATATTAAAAAAAACAAATAATACATTCAATATAAATAATACTATCTTATATTCTCACATGTCACCGCACACACACCCGATGAAGTTACTCATTGGTTAACATTGAAAGTTCTTGTCCTTCTTTAGTTTCTATCACCACAACCATTTTAGTTGCAGAATCAAATTATATAATTTATCAATAAATATTGAACATAAAAAAATAATTCACCAAATATACACATTGAACATAATTATTTAAAAATAGGCTTAAAAGTGTCAAAATTTACTAAGTCCTTTAATTTGTCAAAACTGACACATATGTCATAACATGGATATAATTTCGTGAGTTGTTACCAAAAAATTTTAAAATATTAGAAATAAAAATTAGACATCTTGAAGAGTATTCAGAACAAATTATATATTTTTTTGAATAAGTCTAAGTTCTTATTTGGTATTTTATAAGATTGAGCAATACTGTAGAAAATAGAATCCATCAACAGATTGTTTGTTTTTGAGAGATTCTTAATATAAGTAAACGACATCAAAATAATCTAAAATTTGGTACATATTATCATCCACATATCTAATAGATACAATAAAAATTTTATAATTTTTTGATTACTCTAACTTGGTCTAATGTTTTGTTAAACTAGGGACCGCAGATCTGGGCATCAGAATTCTGCAGAGATAGTCCAATTTAAAAAATTCACCATTATTCAAAATTACAATATTTTTGAGTGAAACCAAAACCTAAATTACCATCATAATTCTAAGTTAAAGTGTTAAATAATGAAGCCACAAATAAGATTTTTCGTTAGGTCAAAACATCTTTAAACAGCAGACCTATCATAGAGATGATTCTAGTTATGACAATCATGGATGATTCTAAATTTTTATCACGAAAGCCTTCACCATTTACATGGCATATAAGACATAAACATACAAGAACCGATGAATATATCATCACACAATTATGAACATGAGATGTCTTACCTTATAAATGAAGATACAAGCCTTCTTCTTTAATATTTTCTTACTCTTCTTCTTTCTCTCCTTTATCCTCTCTTCTTCCTCTTCTTCTCTCTCCTTTCTTCTCTTTTCTTCCTCTTCTTCTTTCTCTCCTTTCTTTTTTCTATTCGAAGTCAACAAGCTCTTTATCTAATTTTTATCTCCCAACTCCTAGTCAATCTAGCTAATTTTCTTATCAAAGAGTCTACCAACTAACTCACTAATGACTCACCAATCAACTCATCAATGATGAAATGACATATGTTACACACATGTACTTATATAATTTTACATACTAATTAATTATGTAATAAATATAATTAAATTAAATTAATTAATTTTAATATATAAAATAAAATTAATTATAAATTTATGAGGTTGGAGTCTCACAAGTTTTATCTCTATTTTGAAAGTAAGTTTTTGAGAAAAAAGTTTCGCTCTCAAAATTTTTTTATCTAATAACTATGATGTAAACGACAAAAAGTGCATTCCTTTAAAGCTTTGAAACCGCGCAAAGCCGCAAATCTATGTCATAGTCCCTTTGTACTATAGCCCGCCCATAACTCCTAGTCCTCTTTTGTTCCACAATTTATTTTTTAATTTTATTGTTATCGTTATTTTTTATTTCCTCTCGTGGGAATACCCTTATTCCCAACCCACGGTCCACTTTTTGGTTATTGCGTTTTCATGGCAAGTTTTTGTTTCATGACAAGTTTTTGTTCATTTATGACTTCATATTCATCTATTGGCCATGTTCACACGATAATAAAAAATTGGGTGTGTTTGGAATTTTCAAAATTTTTTTTTTGTTTCTGGTAACAAGAACGATGAAAACATTGAAATCTTCATTTTTTTTGTACGAATTTTTTTTAAAAACTTAAAAAATAACTTTTCCTATTTCCTAAATTGGAGCATTTGCAAAATACTAATTTTTTCAATTAATTTTCAGAACCAATTTACCAAACATAAAGTCTCCATAATAAGCCATGGAAGGAGCAGGACCAAAAGGTATATAGCCCACATAATTATTAGACAATTCTACAAATTTGAGGTGGCAATAACTCTTATTCTTATTTAAAACATTTTTTGATTTAAAACTTTGTGACTAGTCTTCTTAGAGCCATTTATTATTAATAAAAATTAAACTTAATAAATTATAAAGTTTTTTCGGGCTAGTCCTCAATTAAAATCTCATCAGCAAAACCCTGCCCAAGCCGTAAAAAGATCAGGTGAGGTTGATGTTTACTATAATAACCATTCCTACTTGGCAGACCTTTGTTAAATTTATGGTTAGTTCAATAGTAAAAATATCATCAACAACATCAAAATAGTCACATTTTTCCCCCCTAACCTTAAACAAGACATTGTTATAAAAGTAAAGATTATAAGAAAGGAAAAATAAATTAACTCAAAGTATATATCATGAATAGTTCTTCAGGAACTATTAAATATTTATCATATTTTGTTTTTTTGGAATTTTAGAGTTGATTTTCTAGACCACCCAAAACTTTATTGCTAATACAAAATAACAATACAATATGATATTTACAACTTACCTATACTGCTCTTTCTTCTATTTTTCCTCTTCGTTCTCCCTTTCTCTAATTTCTCTATTCATTTATTTTCTATGCTTAGAAGCTCTCTAGGCCTCTCTATTTATGAGGAAGGAATGGAGGAGAGAGGCAAGGGGGGAAGGGGCTGCGAAAATGAAAAAGGGATGGAGGCTATAAGCCGCTGTCATCCCATAAGTCACACTTTCCTAGGATGACCTCTTGGATATGTTAAAACTGCCTCATTAAAACTTTGCTAGGAAAAACCCAGTGGGAAAAAACTGTAGCGAGGGAAAAAATTGTAGCGAAGGAAAAAGAGTACAGTACTTAACTCCTCCTGAAGAATAATTCATGAAAGATTTCTGAGACGGCGCATACCAATACCATGCACAAGCTTTTCAAATGTTGTAGTTGATAGTGCCTTAGTAAATAAGTCGACCAAATTATCACTAGACCGTATTTGCTGAACATCAAGATCACCACTTTTCTGGAGCTCATGTGTATGGAAGAACTTTGGAGAAATATGCTTCGTTCTGTCACCTTTAATGTAGCCTCCCTTAATTTGTGCAATACAAGTTGCATAATCCTCGTATAATATTGTCGATATATCTTTGACTGTAGATAATCCGTAGCTTTCTTGAATATGTTAAATCATAGATCTTAGCCAGATGCACTTTTGGCTTGCTTTCTGAATTGCAATTATCTCAGAATGATTTGAAGAAGTTGCAGTTAATATCTGCTTCACCGATCGCCAGGATATAGCAGTGTTACCATAAGTAAACACATACCTAGTTTGAGACCTAGCTTTATGCGGATCAGAAAGGTAGCCAGCGTCTGCATAGCCAATCAATTCAGGTTGTGATTCCTTGGAATAAAATAATCCCATATCAGTTGTTGCTCGTAGGTAACACAGTATATGTTTAACTCCTTTCCAATGTCTTTGTGTTGGTGTAGAACTATATCGTGCCAATAAATTGACAGAGAATGCTATATCAAGTCTTGTACAATTTGCAAGATACATAAAAGCACCGATTGCACTAAGATACGGCATTTCAGGACCAAGAAGTTCTTCACCGTCATCTTGAGGACGGAAAAGATCTTTCTATACATCTAGTGAACGGACAACCATTGAAGAACTTAATGAATGAGCTTTGTCCATGTAAAATTGCTTTAAAACCTTTTCAGTATATGCTGATTGATGAACAAGAATTCCATTAGATAAGTGCTCAATCTGTAATCCAAGATAATACTTGGTTTTCCGAAGATCTTTCATTTCAAACTCCTTTTTTAAATAATTCACAGCTTTAGTAATCTTTTCAGGAGTTCCAATCAGATTCAAATCGTCAATATAGACTGCAATGACAACAAATCTGGATTCTGATTTCTCAATGAAAACGCATGGGTAAATGGGATTGTTCACATATATTTCTTTCAAGAGATATTCACTTAGACGATTGTATCACATGCGACCGGATTGCTTTAACCCGTATAACGATCTTTGAAGCTTGATTGAACACAAATTTCGTGATTTTGAAATGTTTGCTTCATGCATCTTAAATCCTTCAGGGATTCTCATATAGAGATCATTATTCAATTCCCCATATTAATAGGCAGTCACTACATCCATGAGACGCATATCTAGTCCTTCTGAGACTGATAAACTAAGTAAGAATTTGAATGTAATTGCATCCATTACAGGAGAATAAGTCTCATCGTAGTCAATATCAAGTCTCTGCGAGAAACCTTGTGCTACGAGTCGGGCTTTATATCGTACTATTTCATTTTTCTCATTTCATTTTCGTACGAATACCCATTTATATCCAACAGGTTTCACATCTTCAGGTGTGTGGACTACAGGTCCAAATGCTTTACGTTGTGCTAATGAGTGTAATTCTGCCTCAATAGTTACTTTCCATTAGCCAATCAATTCTACGTTGACATTCGTCGATTGTCTGTGGTTCAATCTCTTCATTACTTCTGGTAATACCAAGAGCTACTATAAATTAAAATATGTTGTCGATAACCATCTTATTTCTCTTCCAGCTTTCTCCTGTACTCATATAACTTATTGAGATCTCATTATTTTTAGATACCACATCACTTACAGGAGACATCTCTTCAGGAGATTTCTCTTCTGGGAATTCTTTTTCAAGATTCTCTTCTTCAAGAAGTTTAGATATTGTGTTCTCTTCAGGAGCACAAACTTGCTTATACATTTTTTCTTGTGTCTTTCTTTTTTTAAGAATCGTGTCTTTTGCATCGACAGGTCTCCCACACTTCAAGCATGTTTTAGATTCATTTGCTGCTGTACTAATAGATTATCCTACAGGGATATCAATACGTGCTGAAGTATTAGCAGCTGGTATATATGATTTTGTCACATTCTTTGTATCGGTGAACGCATCAGGCAATTGATTTACAATTGTCTGTAAATAAATAATTCTGTGAATTTTTTATTCACATTGACTCGTTCGAGGATCAAGATGAGACATTGTTGAAATATTCCAACTGATCTCTCGTTATTTTTCTAATTGCGTCCTTCTCCCCCTAATGGTGGGAAGACTAACTCATCAAAATGACAATCCGCGAAACGTGCCTTGAAAACATCACCTGTTAAGGGTCCAAACATCTAAAAATAGATGAAGAATCAAAACCAACATAAATTCCAAGTCTACGTTGGAGATCCATTTTAGTATGCTGTGGGGGTGAGATAGGTACATATACAGCACAAACAAAAACTAGTAAGTGAGAAATATTTGGTTGCTGACCAATAACAAGTTGTAATGGTGAGTACTGATGATAAGCAGTTGGCCGAACTCTAACCAAAGATACAGTATGCAATATGGCATGTCCCCAAGCGGAAACAAGTAATTTTGTTTTCATAAGTGAATGTCGAGCGATTAACTGAAGCCGTTTTATAAAAGCTTCAGCAAGACCATTTTGTGTATGTGTGTGGGCAATTGAGTGTTCAACATCAATCCCTATTGATATACAATAATCATCAAAGGTTTCGGATGTAAATTCTCCAATATTATTTAGTCGTATCGACTTGATTGGGTAATCTGAAAACTGTGCCCGTAAGCGAGTAATTTGAGTAAACAGTCTAGCAAAAGCAATATTACAGGTAGAAAGTAAACAAACTCATGACCATCGTGTAGATGCATCTATTAAAATCATAAAATAATGAAATGGTCCACATGGAGGATGTATTGGCCCACAGATATCCCCTTGAATTCTTTGTAAGAATGATGGTGATTCAAGAATTACCTTGGAAGGAGATGGTCTGACAATTAATTTCTCTTGTAAACAGGCATCACATGTATAATCATGTGACAATAGAATCTTCAGGTTTTTTAACAGATGTCCATGTGAGTTGTCAATAATTCGACGCATCATTGTCGACCCTGGATGACCCAAATGATCATGCCATAGTTTAAAATTCTTTAGGTCAAAACACTTCTGGTGCATCATTATAGGTGATTCTTCTGCTTTTATAGCAGTATAATATAATTCAAAAGACAATGCAGCAAGTTTTTCTGATATATATTTCTTTCCTGAAATATAAGAAATAATGTAGAGTTGTTCTACATTATCTGTATTTGTCGTCTCAATATGATATCTATTACGATGTATATCTTTAAAACTAATCAGATTCTTTGTAGATTAGTAGAATACAATGCATTATTAATGCATAACTTTGTTCCTCTTGGCAATATTATATTGGCTCTTCCGGAGCCTTCAATTAATTTTGTTGTGCCAGCGATTATCTTGACATTAGCTTCAAGTAATGTCAAATGTGAGAAATATTTTTTCTCACAAAGAATTGTGTGTGTTGTTCCACTGTCTACCAGACGTATGACTTCACCATTCATTTTAGACATACTCAATGTGTTGGTACCATCTATGTATTTATATAACATATTAAAAGTGCTTAATTAAAACATGTTAATTTATTGCAAACACAAGCGGATGAAGGAAACGTTATACAAGATGATAAAAAACTTTATAGACTAGAACAAGAAGACAATAATATTAAGTAGTGTGGACATCTCCATCACCAATTAAATAGTCTATTCTTCCACTTGCATCTTCAAAGAAATTTGAAACATCAAGATGAGAAATATCAACCTGGCCATCAAAATCTGTAAAATGCATTTATGCATTTTTCTCTTTATCTTTAATTGAGGCTTGGTAAAGCTCTCTCAAATGTTTGGGGGTACGATAGGTACGTGACCAATAGCCTCTCATCCCACACCTATAACAAGTATCTTCAGATTTCTTAGGAGGTTGATTCTGTAACCCTTTCCCCTTTTTAGATTTATTCTACTGCTGGTGGTATGGTGTGGTATTTTTAAATCTCATATGATAACCTCCATGATAATGTCCACGATTGCGACTATTATGCCTGCCACTATCACGACCACGTCCGCGACCACGTCTGCTAATTGATCTTGCATTTACTTCAGGGAATGAAGCTGAACCAGTAGGGCGGGACTGATGATTTTTTAGTAATAACTTATTATTTTGCTCAGCCACAAGAAGACAGAATATTAATTCAGAATATTTTTTAAATCTACGCTCTCGATATTGTTGCTGCAGGAACACATTCGAGGTATGGAATGTAGAGAATGTTTTGTCTAACATGTCTTCATCAGTAATATTGTCTTCACATAATTTTAATCGTAAAGTGATTTTAAATAATGCAGAGTTGTACTCACTGACAGTTTTATAATCTTGCAACCTCAGGTGCATCCATTCAGATCTGGCTCTTGGGAGGATTACGGTCTTCTGGTGCTCATATCTCTCCTTTAAGTTTTTCCATAAGAGCAATGGATCTTTTATCGTGAGGTATTCAGATTTCAATTCCTCATGAAGATGATGGCGAAGGAAAATCATAGCTTTCGCACGATTCTGCTGGGATGCGTCATTTTCCTCTACTATTGTTTGCTCAAGTGTTTTTACAGCAAGATGGATCTCGGCATTAAGGATCCACAATAAATAATTATCGCCAAAAATATCAAGGGCGGCAAATTCCAATTTGGCAAGATTCGACATTTTAAAATGCTATACCATACAAAACAATAAGCTTCAATCAGGTATGGTGTATAAATAATTAAACGAAAATCAACGCACTATTCATTACATTTTATATTATATTTTTACTATTTAAGTACTATTTATGAATAGTGAGATGCATCGATATATATATAATATTACTATTTTTGTTTTTTATTCTAACTTTCAATCCATATATCAAAAAATAGTCAAGTCACATGTCTATGAAAATGTATTGAAATATAGATACCAGATCTCTAACTATCATAGGCAAAAAATGCAAAATCTGAAAGAAATAAAGCAATAAAGGTTCGAAATAAATATTATTCATCTCAATAGTGAATTACTGTTTATACTATTCATGCGAATTAAGTGCACAGTAAATAATTCAAAACAAAGATAAATTATACAGAAAAAGTAGTATCATGATGTAAGGAAAAAAACACAAAGTACTTAGAGTCTCGTACTGATAACGTGTTATAAAAGTAAAGAATATAAGACATGAAAAATAAATTAACACAAAGTATATATCATGAATAGTTTTTCAGGAACTATAAAATATTTATCATATTTTATTCTTCTGGAATATTTAGGGTTGATTTTTTGAACTACCCAAAATTTTATTGCTAATACAAAATAACAATACAACATGATATTTATAACTTATCTATACTGTTTTTTCTTCTATTTTCCCTCTTTGTTCTCCATTTCTCTAATTTTTCTGTTTCTTTATTTTTTGTGCTTAGAGATTCTCTAGGCCTCTCTATTTATAAGGAAAGAATGGAGGAGAGAAGCAAGAGGAAAGAGACTGCGGAGATGAAAAAGGGACGGCGGCTATAAGCCACCGTCACCTTATAAGTCACATATATATATATATATATATATAAATTAAAACAAAGACAGAGGTCACATAGCTAGCCGACTAGTAACTTTAAGAGGCCTCAGCAAGCTTGAACCGGTCGAGCCCAACTTTGAATCCAATGGTCCTCAAGTCTTCTTGAACTTGTGCTCGAAAATCAGCATAGGTAAATGGCTTGTACTTCGAGCTCTGAATCACACCATCTTCGGCTGGGAACACGAAATAACCAATTGATGTTCGCTCCTCGTATTCGTTTGCCTTGACCCTATGTTTCACACTCCTGTATCTATCATCGCTCATGGCCTATAAATATCAAAAAATTAAAAGATTAATGATCAACGAAACAACACCATGCATGCTCAACAAAGAGCTATACGTGTGTATATATACATATAGACCTGCATCATGTCACCGAGGTTGACGACTAGGGTGTTGGGAATGGGTTTTACGTCGAGCCATTGATCGTCTTTGTAGACTTGGAGTCCTCCAACTTCGTTGTGGCTCAGTATGGAAAGCACTGAGCTGTCTGTGTGGGCGTCCATGCCCCAGGCTTGGCTAGCCTGACAGCAACGTGGGTACCGGTAGACCCGTATTAATCCGGTCGATGGAGAGAGATAAGACTTGGAATGTTGTTCTTGATCCAGGTTGAGGCTCTCTTCCATGGCTTCGAAAATTGTTGCCGCTAGTCTAGATTGGTGTCTTCCATACTCATCCAACAGAAGTCTTGAAGAAGAGCACAAGAGACAGATGGATATTAAGTTTTGCATTAAAACCAACATGACCTATTCAAACCAACATGACCTATATATATACACATATTTATATGTAATTATATATATGCATGTGAATAAACCAAGCTTAGCTTCAGTTTGGAATCAAAACAAATTAATAATTCTTTCTCTGGAGTTTATAAAGTGCTCCACCAACCACAAAACTGATGGTAAGGGCCAAAAGATATTTTGTTCCCAAACACAAACAACTTATACAGGACCAAGGACAAAGATTAAGAAAAAATTTCCCGGCTATTCGATTTGTCTATTTCTTTTTCCAAGAGATTTGAGGAGATTGTGAGTCGAACCTATGACCCCGGGCGCCAAATACCACTAGACTAATTCCTCTCCTCCTCTTCGATCTGTCTTTATTTTCTTAGAATGCTTCAATTCGCTTGTCTGCTCCACTGGCATTTATTGATGTTGGACCATCACAATAGCTAGGCCTGTCAACTGATTTGGTTGAGACCAAATCTGATCCATTGACAGGCCTAACAACAACAATAAATTTTACATGTAAATACAAGTCCATAGCTGGTTAGGAGCAATCCACCCACTACCCAGAACCCAAAACCAGAAAAGCAAAAATTGAGAACCTTGGATTTATATACATATGAGGATTAGGGGAGGCCATGTGATCCTTGTCCCATGATTGCTGCGTACTTGGGGGTAGGCATTGGGTGGGTCGGGTCGGGCTCGGGCTGAGATTATACTAAATTTTTTTTATTGGGACTAAAACTAAATTCGAAGCCCGCACAAAATAAAAACAATGGTTCTCAAGTCTGCCTACTTAATCCAAAAATATTTTTTATTCAAAAATAATGTTTAATAATATAGAATCTAATATAAAAATAATGTTAAATAATATAAAAATATAAAAATATATTATTTTATATATATTTCGGGCCGGACCGAACTTCAAAAACAGTTCCTTGGTCACTAAACTAATAATTGGGCCTAAAAAATAATCTAAGCCCTACAAATAATGGACGGGCTTGAGCGGGCTATTGAGCCCATGGCCACTCCTATACATACCCCACATGTAAATTCTCTATGGTATAAATGTTCACAAAACCAGCATTACAATTATGCAGTGAAAAAGTGTAGATATACAGCCACATAATTAAAGTTGATCATTCAATTATAACTTTTTTCTTTATTAATTTTGTTAAAAATCTTAAGCTACCGACATGGATGGAGGCAGGGAAGGGGCGAGAGGGGGCATATGCCTCTAAAAATTTAGCACAAAACTCGTGTTGTTTGTTGGACTCTACAAGTAGAGAAATTATTCAATACTTCTAAAGTACTACGTGATTTTACTTTTTCTCTTCTATGATTTATAGAGGTATTATTTCTCCTCTCATATAACCTGTTACCCACATATGATATGAGAGGAAAAGCAAGACTATATGATGTTTAGGAACAACGAATAAATTTTCCTGTAGCACCCAAGGTAGTGTGACAAGATTTTAAACCATTTTAAGGATTTTTTTAATATTTGCCTTTCTTATAGGACTCACTAATTGGCTAAAAAAAAACTATTTGTCTTATATATTGAATACTTTCTGTTCGCATATTTGTTGGATGTTATTATAAGACAAAAATTATAGTCTTTTTTAAAATTTTTTTACTAATAGTCCATATGCAAATTTTGTTATTATTTAAACGGCAAAGCTAGTATTTAATTAAAATTAATGCGTTTCTTTTTGTGCATATTTTATTGAATTTTTTTTGGTTAAATTTGTTTTATAACGATTGCCGCTAAAGCACAATCCTGGTTCTTCCAACGCGGCAACTAACTTACAAAATTGGCACTATCATCCATGAATACTAATCTACCTTTAACCTTTATTGGCTACAATTGGTGACGACAAAAATTACTAAATAAACGCAAATAGTAAATAGACAAATAATATTATGCAAATTAAATTTTTATACATAATGATATAACTATTTGGGGTTCTTTCATTATAAATTAAAACACAACTATTTTGACTCGTAATTTTAAAAATACCATAGACATATCATTTTTATAAATATTAAAAAATATTATATGTAATTTTATTTTTTTACATGAATTAATTAATATGAGCATCACAGATTATTGATAGGATGACTCATAAATTTCTTATAAGAACAGAAATTTTCTAAATAAAAAGGGACGAGGCGGATTACCTGAAAGAATCAAGCAGTGGATCTTCGGCTTGAAGTTGTGAGAGTTGATTCAGAGGAATATTGAAACCTTCGACCCAGTTGATGTTTAGGGGATTGGGACCGGTCTCTATGGCTACCCCAGCAGGGGTCAGGGCAGGGGTACCCCAAAAATAGGCCATAGGGCTGCTGAAGCTGTGGGCTTGTTTGGACTCAAAGGAGAGGGAGAAAAGCTCTTTGGCATGGTCATGAAGTTGGTTCAGGAGGGTCATTGGAATCCCATGGTTGACCAGACGGAAGATGCCCCAATCTTTGCAAGCTTCGGCTAGCCGCCTCTGCTTCTTGTCATCGCAGCAGCACTGGAGGTCGATTACAGGCAGAGGGTCCGAATCTGGGTGGCACGTGGTCGGCTCATCTCCGTCGACAACGCCGCCGTGAATTAATGGGGGGCTGCTCTTTGGGCGAAACAATGGAGGGTAGGAATCATAGTAACTGGATATCGGAGGTATCGTATTCATTTTCTTCGTCTCTGCGTAAGATTGACAGATACTTGGTTGTTTGACACTATATATATACATACACATATATGTATATATATGGGATTCTTTCAGTATATGATTTTTATTCGATGGAGGGTGCCAAGCAACGATCCTGCGTAAGCGTTGTATGAAGTTACACGTGAACACTGTGGTCCCTTTGCGCGACACTGCGGATCTTCTATGTCTAATTATTGGAGAATTTCTTTTGCACAACTTTTACAAACCATGGCCGCCTTTGTGGTCCACTTGATTTTGGGTAGGGTTGTGGCGTACGTCGCGCCTTCTTAATAATAATAATTATGACTTAAATCAAACATTTTATAATAAATAAGGACTTTTATAATTATGTTTAAAAAAATCGTTATCGTGAATTGCCCTCTGTCACTTTTTTTACTCAGCAAAAAAAACGAACTTTACAACCCATGGCTAGGCTGTTTGTCGTTGTGAATGTTAATCATTGTAGACTTGCTGTCCATGTGATTGGGACTCGTAACTTGGAATTTGACGAATGTGGGGATTCTTTAGCCCCCGTTCAGTCACTGTTTTGGTTTTCATTTTTTTTTGTTATTTTGAAATCCGTGGAAATTGTATTTGGTAAAGTTATTTTAAACTGGTTTCAAAATTTATTTTTCAAAAATAAAGAAAAAAATGTTATTTTTTATGATTTCATAAGGGTAAAACAATAGGAGAACGATGGTCCTCTTTTTTAGTTTCAAAGAACATAAAAAATAAGGGTACACAAAAGATCTAAAAAAATCGAGAATCGAATCAACCTGACCTTTCTTGAGCTAGTTTGGTTTAGTTCTACCATGCCCATGGTTCAGTTCTAAGTCTGAAAATTGCAGACCTGAACAATTCGATTCGTTTACCCAAAATCGAATCAGGAACCAAACTAGAACCAATCCTATAGATATACAATGCATTTATCATACTTGATTATTGCTCATGCTATATAAAAGAGTGAAATAATTTTGGGGTTTCAGATCTTCGACTGTCGCCTCCAGCCCTCCAGTTCTCTAAGCCTTGCTCTTTCAGTCTCAGTTCTTTTCTTCTCCCTCTGAACTCTTCGATCTTCGACTATGTCTCCAACCCTCCATATCTCTAAAAAGCCTTGGCCTCTTAGTCTCAACTCTCTTCGTCTCCCTCGAAACTCTTCAAGAAATAGGTGAATCCTCTCTCTCTCTCTCTCTCTCTCTCTCTTGCAAGGAAATATACAAAATGGGTGAATATGATGGTTGGGTAAGATTTGTTCTTTTTTTTGGTCTAAATGTGTTATCTTTCATTGTCCATGGTAGCTCATTATTTTCTTGTTATCGGTTATTATTACAACTAACCGAAAGTGCCACATATGAAATGGTCTGAATCTTTTTTGAAACTTATCTAGAATATTTTCCTACAAAATATTTTCCTTTCTTGGTTGAGTTTCACTTTCTTTCATAGGATTTATTTAAGAGAAAGTGGTTCTTAGACAGGGAAAACTTGCTTTTTTTGTATTTTTTGATATTTATATACATATATAGGTATGTATGTATGCAATTGTTGGAGTCTGGTTTGGTCTGTTTTGTTTTGTTTTTTATTTCACTTTTTACCGTAATCTTTCTATCAAAAACATGATTTATGAGGGGATTTGAAAGTCTTGACAGGGTTGTGAGCTTATCATGTACGTGAATTTGTATTATTTTATAATTATAAGGACATAGGGTGAGGCATGTCTTGCTAAGATTTTGCTCTCATTTTTCTTTCTTTATTATTATGTTTTAGCATATGTATTTTTTATTGTATTTTTTTGAGTTCCTTCCCTTTGATTTCTGACCAACAGGACTTTTATTTTGTTTTTAATCACCACTTATCTGTATATGTTTTGTATGGGTTTACTTTGTTTATTTGATGCTTTTGGTACTTAGTAGTGCTAAGATCATGGCATCAGTAAAATGAAAGAATTAAGGCATTACTGTCTTTAAATTTCTTTGTAGTATAATTATATGACGATATTCACAAGCTTCACAATATATTAATTTTCATTATTACATGTTGAAGCAATTCTTTTGTACTATTCTTATTTTATTTGACTCATGATTTTTAGATGACTTTATACTTGGCCAAAGAGAGAAGAAGATAAGAAGAAATTGCGGCTTATTTCGGGAGTTGACGTTGGAAAGCTTGACCTTGAATTTCTATCTATTTGGTTTTGTAATCTTTTGAGATTCTATTAACTAGATAATATTATGATTGTATGCTCAGTGGAATGTAATATGGTTGTATTAGAATTTTGAAACAATATTGTTATAATTTGGTATTATGTCTAGGATAGTGATTGGTAGTTTGGTATTGTGTCTGAGATGTTGGTTGATAACTTGGTACTATCTTAAATAATATGTATTGCTTGTGGTATTTAGTGTCATTTTAAATAAAATGTATGAATTTTTTAAAATATTTTTCAATAAATAAAACATATTATTGTGCCTTGTAAAGGACCCAACCTAAGGAAGACAGAACTGTAGAACTGAACCGAACTGACTCGAGTTAATTCAATTCGATTCTATTAAATAATTTATTTGATTTTGAGTCTGTCATAAAATCAAACCAACCCAACCCACACACACCCCTAATAAAAAGTGAGAATTTCTTATTTAGAAATAACATCCTTAACTAAACTCTCAGTTCCTTGAAGACAATTCTCTTATCTACCTTTATAAGCTTCTTATTGTTTTTTATGTTAACAAAAAACGAAAACAATATTGAAATCATAAACAAACATGTTCATTTTTTGAGTGATTATACTCTACTCTTTTGATTTGAGTGAAAATTAAATAACTTTATGCAATTTAAAAAGTAAACACATAATTTTTTCATGATTTAGATTTAACTGTAAAATGAATGAAAACAATTGAACTTAACGACAATTCTGTCATATGAGTATTTTTATCATTTTATCTCTTTAAAATGAAACATTAAAAGGACAATTTTGTTATTTTAAATTAAAATAAAAGGTTGTTCCTCGCAAGATATTTTTGTCATTTTATTAAATCTGTTATAATTTTATTCACTTTATAGATAAGTTTAAATCATTAAAAAATTATGTAGTCACTTTTAAATTATCAAGTAGTTATCTAATTTTTACTTAAATCAAAAAAGTAAAACATAATAATAATAATAATAATAATAATTATTATTATTATTATTTGCAGTAGTAGTATCACAAAACACGAGAAACAATTGTATGACGTCATCATATGCTAATGATACCTAATTTTCCCTCAACACATGGACAGTGGACTGTTTGGCTGACCCCAAAAAGCCGGTGGTAGAAAACCGGAACGAGCTTCTGGGGAAGCTGGCTGGCGGCTGCGGTAGTTGACGTCAGGCTCATGTAAGCCCTAATACGGTGCAATGACAGATTTCTCCTTTCACTGAAAGGACAATTACAGCTGTTGACATATATAAGCCAAGCCAGACCGCGGCAGCCTCCTGGAAAAGGTGTGCCGGTCGAGTAAAGGCTGTTGCGCTGTCGACGGCAGCTGACGGTGAAGACTACACCGTCACCGGGGAGGTCACTGCGAAACGCATCCGACGACAGGTTAGCTCTTGGTCCTCCCATTAGTACATGTTTTCCCTGTTCCCCTCTCTCTCTCTCTTGTTGTAATTTTTGTACTCTGCACTGTCCGAACAAACCCTAGGTTTTGCAATTTATTCCCTCGTGGCTGACAAATTTTTGCTGCCTTCGGATGGTTTTCAGTTCTAGGATTTGGTTCTATCTCTGTTTCCTGTAATGGGGTTGGATTTTTCTTCAAGAATTGCTCTGTTCTGTCCATCTTTATCTACAAGGGATAAGGTTTATTTTTTGGGCATCCGTCTGTTGAATGAGCGTTCAACAATGGAAAGATAAAAGGGGTTGGTTGCTGATAGATCTGGGAGAAACAGAAGCAGCTTAAGACAATAAAGAAAATGAGAGAAAACAAATGCGTCTAAGGCACTAAGCAAAGAAAGTTTAATACAACAAAAAGGTTCAGTCTCTCAGTGTAAGAGAGACACAGAGAGAGAGAGAGACAAACAAAGGGCAGACCGGCACAGAGATAGAGAGAGCCTGAAGACCTCAAAGTCTATGGATTTGGCCTTTATTTATTGGTATTTTTTTAACTTTATTTCGAGATAATATTTTTCATAATTAGACCACAAGCCACTTGGAACTTGGCTTGGCAGAATTTGATGTGGTTTGTTAGAGTGGCACATACAGCTTCTTGCCCCAGCCACTACTCATAGACACAGTTGCCATAACCTGACAATAGGAAAAATTGTTCTTTTAGTATAAACTACAAATACGAACAATTTTTCATCCTTTACACCACAATGTATTATATTTAGTCTAAAGCTACGTTAATTTGAGTAAGAACTCTTTGTGGAATTATTACTTTCTTCTTATACGTTGTATGCCATTATATTACAGACGTTTGTTGGTTCACGATTGATGAAGATTTTGGTTTAGATTGTTTTAAATTTCAGTTCTTGGTTATCTGATTCCAGAATAGAAATATTTTAAGGTTTTCACTACATGGTGCATAGAATTTTGGTTTTGAAACTTTTATTGTGGAGTTCGGAAGTTTCTCTGACTTAAAACCATTTCATTTTTTTTATTTTAATGTTTTCGGTTTCTGGTGTTGGTATGTAGTTCCCTTCCCCAAGCCCTCTTTTCCCTTCAAACTCAGTTCAACATAACCACAAACAGTTACACTACGTTTGGATACTTTGAGAGGTATTGAAGGAAGTGTAATGAGGGGAAGGGAAGGAAGGAGAAGGGAGGGAAGGGGACGCCTCCCTTTTCTTGTTTGAGTAGATGACAATTAACAAAGGGGAAGGAAAGGTGACAATTCCTTCCTCTTATTTGGTTAAACAATAATTATAAAAGAAGGGAGCTGCTGTAACTGAATTACTCAATGAACATGGGAAGATGCAAACATGAATATAACTGCCATGTTTTGAAAAATTTGAAGTTTGAACTTCATCTATCTTCTTTTTAAATACTTGGTTCTCTCTATTTGATGAACAACTTCTGATTAACCTCTGTCATCTTTCCTGACTCAATAATTTATTGCTGATTAATTGTTTGGAAGTCGCCTTTGGGAAGTATTAACTCCTTGATTGTCACTAAATGCAGGTTACCATTAAGTTTGAGATTTAAGAGCTTGTTGCAGAAAGCATGGCCAAGCATCATCCTGATTTAATAATGTGCAGGAAGCAACCAGGTATTGCCATTGGACGATTATGTGAGAAAGATGATGGGAAGTGTGTTATTTGTGACTCCTATGTGCGTCCTTGCACACTTGTGCGAGTTTGTGATGAATGCAACTATGGATCCTTTCAGGGTCGCTGTGTCATCTGTGGCGGAGTGGGAATTTCTGATGCCTACTATTGCAAAGAGTGCACGCAGCAGGAGAAAGATAGGGATGGATGTCCAAAAATTGTCAATTTGGGGAGTGCCAAAACGGACCTGTTCTACGAACGTAAAAAATATGGTTTTAAGAAAAGATGATGGTATTGAACTATTGTCTTCCCAAGTCGTTTTCAGCTATCATTACATACTAATATACTGGAAGATTACATATTTTCGTGATTCTTAGATTTTGTGTCTGTGGATGTTATCAGGTTTTTATTCCTGAAAAAGAAGAGGTGATGGACAAGTTGCATTAAGACTGTATCTGAATTGAGACATTGTGGAATTTGAATTTGGTTGTACAGACCATCTGTGTAGTTCTCTTTACAGGCTGTTTATAGCAAATGATTCTTGGTTTTGTATTGGTTTTTATATTGAAGTCTATTAGGTAGTGGGTGATTGTTGTGGGAAATCCTGTTGATGAGGTATTGTGACAGTCAAGGATTGAAAAGTTATTGTTCTAGAGTCCATGTTAACTGGTTAAGTAATGATAACTATTATCTCTTCATAGTAAAAATCCAAAATGATGAACAGTTCGAGAGGGGAGAAAAAAAAAAAAACCCAGTGCTATGGTCGTGCTGGGTTCTTTCTTGCAGGTGGCAAAATTCGAATGGTGATCGTTTGTCTCTGCGTAAGAGGCTTTTCATTACCATTAGACAAAGAAAAAGAAAAGAAAAGAAAAGAGAAAGGCAATACCCATATATGTATCTTCTAAGCAATTTTCAGTTCAATATATAGTTGGTTTGGTACTTCAGGTTATGTTTTGACTATTTTTTTGCTTTATTTCTAAGTTATCTTATCTTTTTTTTTGTTTGGGTACATTCTAAATAGAAACATAAAAGCAGAAAGAGGGCTAGACACTCTCAAAAGATGTTCCTGTCCTGTCTCTCTGGACTTCTCACTCTCTTGGGGGGTGGTCCAAGATAACAAGATCTTTTTGTTGATGACTACTACATTGGCAAGGTAGTTTGCACAATGATTTCGTTTATTCTATAGCTGTGTTTAATGTAAAACCTGCATCTTTGGATGATGAATCTCGCATCTTCAAAGCAGTCCTTTTTCCTATGTAGGTACCTCATATTTTTGCAGACAATTCTCCCACTTTTCATAGAAAATGTAAATCCGCACACCTCTTTCATCTCTAAGAAGACCTCAAAACCTAGCTGCGCCCAGATTACCTTTCAAAAGTTTTCAAGTTCCTATCCTTCCATATTTGCCAATTAGCACTAATAGCAACTGTGTTAAAGTGTGTTGTCTTCAGGCACAGTTTTATTATTTCTGCATTTTTCTCAAACTAATCACGGAAAGGCATTCCTGTACCTATTGGATTGATTTACAAACGAAGGCTTATTTTTACTTTTCGGGTTACGAAGCGACCCCAACCCGTTTACCAAATTTGAACGGCTAAGATTCACTTTCAGCCTAGGCTGTCCATGTTTGCGACGGTGTCCCCCACACGATTTGCAACGTCAACTCCATAGAACAATTCATATATAGCCACTTGTCGTTCAAGCAGAATTCACCGCCTATAAAACGGCTTTTACGGGCTGTTATTTACCCCCTCTCATCTTCCACCGTTCGATACTCACGCATCGAGACTCTGTACAGAGAGAGAGAGAGAGAGATGGCGGTTGGCCTTGGACTCTGCTTTGGCCTTTTGTTCAGCTTTGCCATAATCTGTTCCGCCCAAAACACCATTTCATTCTCAGGTATGCATTCTTTGGTATCGAACTGTACATGGTCTATATATAAATGCATAGATACATATATGTAGAGAGAGAGAGGAAGAGAGATTGGGAGTATCGACAAAAAGACGGGGGTGAAAAAGGTTTTCTAGAAACCACCCCCATGGTAGTTCATGATAGTAATGGTGCAGCGCAGCACAACGTAGCTTTGACTACTTCGTCGGACATCAGATGGTGCTCTCTCTCTCCCTCCATCCAATTTCACGGTGACTCAAATTATTTACTCCGTAGATCTTTTCACGAACTGCTTAATCGGACGAAAATAAAGATAGAGTCAAAGGGAAAGGGAAAGCGAAAGACAGAAATGAGAAAAAAAAAAAAAAAGAGTAGGGAAAATGAATGTGTAGAAAAACTAAGAAGGAAGATGTCTTTCTTTTGGTTTACCTTGTGTTTCTTTCCTTTTAACCAAACAAAAGAAGGAATCTTTCTTCGTCTTTCCTGAAGTATCAAACAGAGCACAGTAAAATTTGATAGCGTTCATGTGCGTACACTGCGCCAGCTGTACCATTATCCAGTTGAGTTTTTTTTTATAAATGCAGGTTGTTTTTAAATTTAATTATTAAATTTAAGTGATTTTAAATTTATTTGTTGAATTTAAGTCGTTTGAGAAGTTAGTCGCTTGAAAACACAATTTTAAGTTTAAAATTATGTTTTTGACTGTAAGCTTAAAATTATGTCTTAAAGACATCATTTTTATTATTTAAAGTTAATGTAAATTTTTATAAAAATTGTGTATTAAAAATATAATTTTAGATTTAAAATCATGTCTTAAATGACTTTAAGCCTGAAGTTATATTTTTAAGATATAACTTTTCACTTGGGTTTAGTAACTAAGTTTAAAAACAATCATGGCTGAAGCAAAAACTCATGATCGGTTGGGTAAGACTAAGAGACAACTGCGGTTCATATGCAAAATGCAAACTACCCCAACTCTGTATATCATAATCCAACGGACTAGAATGGCTTTGGGCAAGGCACTTGATTGGGATTTTAATTCATGTTAAATACATCTAAACGAGAATCAACGTGTACATGTGCATGTTAACAGTTACATACTGTTTGGAACTTAGGGCAAGGAAGGGGAACGAAGGAATGGGAAGGGAAAGACAAGTTTTTTTTTTTTTTGTTTGATTTTATAAAGAAAATAAAGAGAAAATATAAGCAACCAAGAGTGAAAGTGTGTTTTTTTCTTCTTATTTTCTCTTTCTTTTTCCTATTTTTCTTTTCCCTTCCTATTCTAGATAGGATAAAACAAGGGTAGAATTTTTTTTTTAATTTTTCTTTTCCTCCCCCAAGTTTCAAACAAGCTGTTAATTACAGACATGTATATGCCAAAACCAGTTTGGTTTAATGATATATATGGACAGGAGAGGAGATGGCCGTTGTGGTGCTGGAGGCGGCCAAGGAGGGAAGGTCTCTCAAAGTGAAACTTGACGACTACGGTGAAGCGTCAGCAAACCACGAGCACAATCCCAGGACCGACGGCGGTGGCGGTGGCGGTGAAAGCAATGGCGGTTCAAGAAGTCGCCATAATTCCTAACTAATTGCACCGTTCTGGTGCAATACTAGTTTCAGTCCCTCTACTGGTACTTCACTCGGTAGCTGGTATTATTCTTATGTGATAATATAATGCCCTCTACGGGAATGGTATGTGCTCCTGTTTTGAAATTTGGATGTTTGCGAGATAAGAAAATGCGAGATAAGTAATACTGTGAGATTAAGAAAGTAAAGATAGATGATAAGTAATATTATGGTGTGATGGAGAATTACTCATATAATATTTGATTAGAATAGGATAAAAAATATGATATGTAATGTCATTTTTGTTTTTTTTTGTTAACCGGGTGTTCGAGTCAGCTTGCTTACGTCTCGACTAATTTTAAGATTTGTGTAGTTTTTGATCCCACACAAATCAAGCAATTATCAAGCTAAAAGGCCTTAGGAGAACTCTTGCGTTTGGTAAGATTCGAATAATATCACGTTTGTTGTGTCTAATTGAGATGGGATACGGAATGAGATAAATACATAAAATTACTTCTTTACCCCTAAAATATAATATAATATAATATACATGAGGAGGGACAAAAGTGACTTTTTAAGCTACCCGTTCTCATGGAATGTGCAATAGGTGGCATTGCACATTCCCCTTTTGGAGGATTGCATCTCTCCTTGGAGATGTAGCTAAATAGTGGTTATGTAATCTCTCACTTTTTCGTGTGTTCCATGAATATAAGGGGCCACAAGATTTGCTATACAATCCCATGACCCGAATACCCCAAACAAACGTGGCCTAAGTGTCATAATATGTCTGTGTAGTTTACGAAACATGGAACAAATATTCTATTTTTGCAAAATTTTTATACAAAGCTCTTGCAGAATTATATGATTGTGGCATTTTTAATAGAAAAATATTATTCTTTTAAAAATTTTATACATAAAATACTACCAAAATAATGTAATATTGATATTTTTGTAACTAAGAGTCATCACGATGAGTATTTTATTTTAAAGTAAATTAGTTCTCATTTAACCATATCATTCTGATTATAAATTTTTTTATGAATTTTCTAGTTGTATTACGTTATCCTTTTTAATATTATGAGTCAAAATGACTAGTATTTTGGTTTGAAATAAAAAAACGAAAATACTCACATCATTTTGTATGAGAATTTTATGTATAATTTTTATTTGTATAGCATTACTTTATCACAAAATGACTAAAAACCACATAAACTAGCTCATCTAGTCACAGTAACTCTTATCCAGTTATTAATAGATTCCTATTATATGTTTGGATGTTGAATTTTATAAAAGAAAAGAAAAAGAAAGAAAAAAAAATATAGTTAAAGAAAATGAAAAGAAAGAAGTTAAAGTTTATGTAATTGGATTAGAAAATAAGAAGAAAATAGTTAGGTACATAAATTTTTTTTTATTATTTAATTACCTATAAACAATACATATATATATATATATATATAAGTAATTTAATTTTCCTTTAAGTTTTTCTCTTGTTAGAGCATCATTTGTTTATGAAATAACTGAAGCAAAATAAAAGAAAATTCTAGAAAATGGTAGATAATACAATCATATCCGTTTTTGTATAAAATGCCCAAGACCTCCAGAAAAAGACTTCTCAATCCGAAAAGTTTTTCTGTGAACCAGAAAAAAAAAATTGAAGGAAATTTGAAGGACAAAAAAGAAAAAAACAGAATTCCACGCTTGCGGAATGCAAGTGCAGGCACGAGAACTGTGAAAGTGAAAAAGTTGGGGATCCTAACCCAGTTGAACTCCTCCGCGACTAATCCACCGACCTCTTCATTGGATAACCAATCATGGCAATACTTAAGAGACTAAAATACCCTTACACTACTTTGAAAAGACGAAGAACTCCAAAGCGTACAGACGTGGCACAATTTCATTGAAACTGCAAAAAGTTGGAGGGCTCATCTCTTTGGTCGTCTACGGTCCGCCAGTGTACGAAATGGAATCCCGACTCAATGACCCACGTGTGACCTGTTGAGCGAAGCAGCTGGCAAATCCCAACCTTCTGGGTCGTCGGTGTGCGTTTTCGGCCGAGTCAAAGATCTGCAAGCTCCCAGAATTTAGCTGATTCTGTGAAATTGCTTCCTTCCTCTCCGAGTCTCCTGGCCTTTAATTATGCCCAACACTTCCTTCCCCCTCTCTTGTTTCTAGAGAGAAGAGAAACATTTCTAGAGAGAGATATATATAGATACATATACATAGTGATCCCCTCATAAGTCGCAGCATGGCTTGGTTCAAAAACCTCATCCAAATCTCCTCCATAGCCAGACGATCATCACTCAAGCCGAAGATCATTGTCACATCTCCTTTTGCCCTAACCGCTTCATTTTGGCAGTTTAGCACGCAGTCGCAGACGGATGTGACTAGGTACGCCGGGCTAGGCCCGACGAAGCCCGACGAGAAGCCGAGGGTGGTTGTGGTCGGATCCGGGTGGGCTGGTTGCAGGTTCATGAAGGGGATTGACACGAAACTCTATGACGTCGTTTGTGTGTCGCCGAGGAACCATATGGTCTTCACTCCCCTGTTGGCTTCGACCTGCGTGGGGACTCTGGAGTTCCGGTCCGTCGCCGAGCCGATTGGCCGGATTCAGCCTGCCATTTCTCAGGAACCCGGTTCTTTCTTCTTCCTCGCTAATTGCACTGGCGTCGATGCTGATAACCATGAGGTATGCCAATTTTGCCCTCATTAATTCCCTTCCATTGAAATTCTGTTTGGTTGCTGAGATAATCTAGGAAAAGAAAAGAAACCCCAAGCTCTGAATCTTGAATATTTCGTTACAATGAACTTGGGTAAACAGTGAACTCAGCTCACCTATATGTAATACAAGTGATTGACATTAGTCTGCTTTCGTCGATTTTGAGAAGCTTGGTAAACGTAATTGTGTTTTCCAATGTTTCTGGAAATAAAATCAGGAGAAGGCACAGGGCTTGGCATTACCTTTTCTTTTCTTTTCCTTCATTTTCTTGTGAATTGAGTGGAGGGGAAAGGTAAGGCGATAGGGGACATTTACGGGTAGCACTGATAGGTGAACAAATTAGAGTTCCATGATCATCATTGTGATGTGATATATCTTTTCTTCTTAACTTGTAAATCTTAATCTTGGCTATGATTCCTTTCTATCATCAATTTCTAGAAGCTTAGCTGATCCCGAGTAATAATTATTTGAGGCTAGGTTGATGGAATACTAGACATGCAGTTTTGAGATACCAAGTTTATTTTTCTATAATTTACTGGCAACCGAGTATAGCAATTTATCATTTTATTTTCTGTTTTGAATAATAATGATGAAGCAATTTGAGTTTGCTATACTAGGTGCATTGCCAAACCGTCACTGATGGAGCAGATACCTTGGATCCATGGAATTTCAAAATCTCATATGACAAGTTAGTTGTTGCGGTTGGAGCACAGCCTTTGACTTTTGGAATTAAGGGTGTAATAGAGCATGCAACTTTCCTTCGTGAAGTTTATCATGCTCAGGAAATCCGGAGGAAACTACTACTAAACTTGATGCTGTCTGACGTGCCTGGTATGCTTCCAATATATTGGTTGCATTGAGAATTAATTCATGTAATATGGACTCTCATGATAAATTCCTCTGATGGGTGTGGATTGAGACAGGAGTTACTGAGGAAGAAAAGCGTAAACTCCTGCACTGTGTTGTTGTTGGTGGTGGTCCGACAGGAGTGGAGTTCAGTGGTGAACTTAGTGATTTTATCATCAAGGATGTACATCAAAGATATGCTCACGTGAAAGATTATATTCGTGTTACATTGATTGAGGTTAGTCCGTTAAAATTTTTGCAATGGATTTGATCAAATTTATCTTCTTTATATTCTTAGAAGAGCACTAAATCCACAGCCAAATTTGATGCTTCCAGAGTCCAGCCAAATTTGATGCTTCCAGAGTCCTCCCAAACCCAATCCCCCCCCCCCCTAACAGAGGGTCTGTGGTTCC
Organism: Euryodendron excelsum; assembly: GCA_033060915.1. Taxonomy (NCBI): domain Eukaryota; kingdom Viridiplantae; phylum Streptophyta; class Magnoliopsida; order Ericales; family Pentaphylacaceae; genus Euryodendron; species Euryodendron excelsum. The sequence goes on from CM065382.1 coordinate 9,282,723, forward strand.
ATCAAGTTGGCTATGGATTTATCAGTTGTCTGTTTTTGTTGCCGTCAACTGTTTTGCTATCTTTGTTAGGGTTGCTGGCCCAATTTTTCTATTTATATTGGGAGCCATACAGGACTGATGCTATTTTGAGCTGTGTTAATAAAGTTGTGAATACCATCATCTTTACAGGCAAACGAGATATTATCATCTTTCGATGATCGTCTCCGGAAATATGCGACAAAGCAGTTATTGAAGGTGAGAGAGAATTGAATGGGTAGAAGAATTTGTAAGGACTACAGCTGGCTATGATGATTGCCGTTCAGTATAGTAAATGCACTTACTCTTAGCTGGGAAAGAATAATTTTGAAAAATTATTATATTATCTAGCTTAACTTTTCAAAGAGGGCAACTTTCTTTTTTCCTTTTAGTTTCATGGGTATGGAGTAACCCCGGCCATACCATGCAGGACCATGTAAATCCTGATACCTCCAACTTTTGGCATTAAAGCTTGTAGGGAAGCATTCATCACAGTTGTTCTACATCAATTGGTCTTAAATATTACGCTGTATATGGAAGATTTATGTGTTTCTTTTCGTGGTTAATAGTCTATATATGGCTATGTCTGTCATTTGTCTTCTGCTGCTGTTTTTTGGTTGCTGGATGGATACTGTTATACAAGCTATGGTGTTACTGAAATAACATGTTCTTTGTTTTGATCCTTGTTTTCGATATCTTAATCTGTATCATCATGTGATCTGCTCCCAATATTTGAACGAAGTATATTTATGCAAAAAATTGGACAAAATACTGTTTCCCTGTTGGAGGTTAAGAACTTAAAAGAGAATAAATGATTATGAATCTATTGTTCTCATTGTGTCCAAATATATCAACTTGTCTTTTGCTCGATTTTAATTGTTCTGCTTAGATATTCTGGTTCATGTTGACATATATATATATATATATATAGAGAGAGAGAGAGAGAGAGAGAGAGAGAGAGAGAGAGAGAGAGATCACATCTTGTTGCTGCTTCGAATATTGTTGTACACTGTGATTTTTGTTAAGGAACATATTGTTGATGAATAAAAGTGTTTCCTGAAAGGTGCCAAGGCGTGAGCCATATACATGTGAACTATACAAAGCCTTTACACACAATAGTCAGAGAATCTAAATACTTCAAAAAATCCAGAAAAGTTTTAAGGGATGGGTTCATCCTCCCAATCACCCAACTCTGAAGCATGCCTAAAAGATTACATGTCAATCTATGAAACAGAGTTATTATGGATCCTAAGAAGCATAAATACGGACACGGTTTAGATACGAATACGGGTACGAACACTACCAGGATACGACAAAAGACATATTTATATAAAAATAATACTAATTCAACATGAAAAACACCGTTTAATCCATAATTAAACATCATTTAACATATGATCAGATGACAACAAGTTCACAATTTAATAGGTATAAATGCAGACTGTTTTAGTTTTATTATGGGATCACAATTTAATAGGTATAAACACCTCCCCACCCCCCACGCTCATGTTACACCATTTCAATGTCTTCAGCTTCCTTTAACATACTTTGTCATTCTTATGATTTCTATGCTCTGCTACCAGAAATGGACGTGTTAAGAGAAAAAAAACCTTTCATTAACTGTTAAACAAATTCTTTATTCAGATCATGTCATTTTTCTTGGTTGGTTTCTCTCAGTCAGGAGTTCGCCTTGTTCGTGGAATTGTCAAGGATGTTCAACCTCAGAAGATAATTCTTAGTGACGGTACTGATGTTCCCTATGGGCTGTTAGTATGGTCTACTGGTGTTGGTCCCTCATCTTTTGTAAAGAATCTTGAACTTCCAAAAGCTCCTGGTGGAAGGTAAATTATAAATTTTGGTTTTAGCCATGAATATTTGTACTTTTTGACATCCAACTGTTGAACTTCAATATGGAGTTCCTGTAAACTTCTTTCGGAAAACTTATTTCGTGGTAAAACTTATTCCTGAGGAGGGTATGTCAGAGGACTTTGGGGAGACATATTGGAACAGTGGCCTTATGAGAACTGTGGAGATATGTTTTAGAAATGCTCAGGAAGTGCAGGCCTATGCCTATGCGATTTTCAATTGCCTCCTCGTCATCTTCAGCATCTCAGCATGCTTATATTTAGTTTTTCTCAAATGATAAGAGTTTATTCAGTCATCAGATTTACCATATTTGGGCAACAAGTTTTTCCCCTTTTCTGCTTTTTCTTTTTGCCAGATCAGTTTTCAAACATGATGCTTGGTGCTATGCAATGGATTTCTGTTTGTGTTCACTGGTAGAGAATAACAGAACATTCATGTTTACAGGATTGGTGTTGATGAGTGGCTACGTGTCCCTTCTGTTCAGGACGTGTTCTCAATTGGTGACTGTAGTGGGTTCGTTGAGAGTACAGGCAAACCAATCCTTCCAGCTTTGGCTCAGGTAAGTTGTAAATAGATTTTTTTTTTGGGTACAAGTTGTAAATAAATTCAGCTCTTCAGATATTCTACTAGTTATTGAACTTCTGAATTTTTGAATATTTCAAGCTGAAGTGTTTAAGTAACCATACGTTACAAAATATGGTCTATGTTGCTAATTTGTTGTCAATGTTTGACTTGTAATTGACTCGAATTATGTAATTTGCCAATTTGAGATCACAAATTAGTTGCTCATCAAGGCCAAAGACAGGCATCATCTCGCTGGAAATTGCAAGTTGTTTCTGACACCTTGATGCCCGATGCCAAAACAGCAAAATTTCAGATCTCACGTTCTAAAAGAGTGGCATGGGGCATCAAGCTGTTAGAAACAAATTGTGATCTCCAATGAGATGCTGCCTTTCTTTGAAAATTGCATCGCAACTTCTTAGTTGCCATTCTAAAACTTTTCGATAGTTGTCATTTTATTGGGAATTGCAATATGTATATATATTGCATTATACTTTCTAATAACTTGTTAAACTCCATGATTTGTCAGATCTCACGTTCTGAAGCAGCATAATTTTAATTACAAAAATCATACATAGTTGCACTGTTTTTGGTCATAGTCCCTCTTACGCAATAAGAGAGAAAATAAAGCAACTCTCTCCAATGGTCTTCATTGTGACAACTAGCCCTTATACAGAGATGAAATTTCACTGATCATTGGGTTATCATAAAGGACCTAAACAATGATTCGCAATATAGATGTGCTCAAATATTCTTCTGGCAGAAAGTTTTGTGAAGTGTCAGATTTTGTTCTTTTTTCTGAATTAGACGTCTTTAGTTGCAGTTGCTTTAGGTGTCATTCTCAGCCGACTTATTGCAGCTATTTCTGGTTCTCTGACCTTCCATTTGGGTGCTTGAACACAGGTTGCAGAGCGGCAGGGGAAATATCTAGCAAGTCAACTGAACAGGATTGCTAAAGTTGGAGGAGGACATGCAAATGCGGCAAAAGAGGTAGAATTAGGAGAACAGTTTGTCTATAAGCATTTGGGGAGCATGGCAACTCTTGGCAGATACAAGGCTCTCGTGGACCTCAGGCAGAGCAAGGTAAATTTGTGGTACAACAGAACCTTTTCTCTTATGCTATTAACAAATGTTGTGGCTTACTTACGGATCATTTTCTATAGGAGGGCAAAGGGTTATCTATGGCGGGTTTTGTTAGTTGGTTTATTTGGCGCTCAGCATATCTCACGCGTGTCCTAAGCTGGAGAAACCGATTCTACGTGGCGATTAACTGGGCTACGACTTTTGTTTTTGGCCGTGATATAAGCCGGATATAGATTGCAAAACGGAGTTTCTGTCTTTATGTTCAAGAGCCAAGCCAACAAAAATCTTCCATTGAAAAAATAAAGAAAGAAAGAAAGAGAGTTTCGATGACACTGCCAAGCCTGCCCTTTTAGTCCTTTCTAGTTATTTGTTGTTCGATCAGTTATGCGAGTTGAGAAGAGCATAATTGGGGTTGTGCAGATGAGCTTCGGGCGAAGAAACCATATATTCTCCGCCCGTCCACGATCTCACAGTACCCACCTTACCCTTTCATTGTGAACTGGCTGTTAAATATTTCCTTGGTAATTTTTGTATTGAATTGTTGTATGAAATGTGGAGCATTTATTCAAGAGCACAGTGCGGCAGGTAATAAATATTCCTAATTGGATCTTTTGTAATTGCATTTTTATATGAATTGCTGGGCATTTTCTCAAGAGCACACCTTATAGTATCAATTCATGATAATAATTAAAGCTTAAGCTTTTGTTCAAACCTTACAATATTCATTGAATTCTAGATCGTGCCATGAGTTATCTTGTGTCACTCAAGCTGACTATATAGATAGTGGGGGACGCTGGTTTTTCGGTTGAGAGGCGAGAGAGCGTAAGGATCTGTTTAGTAAATGTTTTTTGTTTTTGTTTTTTAATTTTTTAAAATAAAAAATAAAAAAAATATTAAAATGGGTGTGTTTTTTGTTTTAAAAATATTAGTCTGATATTGTTGACAGAATAATAACTTACAAATGTCATTATTAGATTATAAAAAAAAAAAAAAAAAAAAACTAATAGTACTTTCAAACGCCCTTAAATCTTTTAAATTTTAAGACTAATTTTTTTTTTGAATTTGAGGTTAATAATTAATATACTATATTTGATTTAAATATCCAAAAAATATTATGGCAACTGAATCGGGTCGGTTCGCACAATTGGACCGGGTTTGGGACATCCTGGTGTTGGGCGGGTTCTTAAATATAATACCTGTTTGAGCCGAGGAAAGTATGCGCTTGGGTCAAGTTTTGACTTTTCATTATTCTCCGAGTGCTTCATCGCGGTGGTGGGGGAGGGAGAGAGAGAGAAAAGGATAACGCGAGGAGCTCAAGACTCGGTATTTTCTCGGAACAGTTGTGTGTATACCTACATATACAAAGTTATATACAGAGCACTATATATCACTGCTTCATAGATAGGGGCATCGCCGGCGGAAGTCAACTCACTCCGGCGGACCACCGGTATTTGAAATACATGCCTGCTGCCGATCACTTTGCGGTAGCCGTGAAATGACGTCAACCTCATCGGCGGTAGAATTAATCCACCGCTCATTGTCCGAAATCTGCGCCGCCGACGACCACTGCTACTCCTGGGAAAACCCGAGGCGGTTCTCGGGCTATGCCAAGCGACTCCAGCTGGTCTTGAACCAGTTGCTCAGGCCCTCCTCGCCGGAGAACCTCCCGCCGTCAGTACAGACGGCGGTGAAAGGTGTCGCCGGAGATCTGAAGAAGGCCGACGACGCTTTGTCGGTGTATCGGAACAGGAGCAAGATCTTCGTCCTTATCAACTGTCGCTCGCTGTGCGCATCTCTCCAAGAGTGCACGGTAGCAATTGGAGGATGGTTGGCTTTGCTCGACTCTGCTCTTCACGACATTCCTGATCTTCGCAAGAAGGTCGCTGATCTCTCCAGTGACATGAAGCAAGCTCAGTTTAGAGTAAGTCTCCCTCCGTCTCTCTCTCTCTCTCTCTCTCTCTCTATATATATATATATATATGTCTGTATATGTAGGTGATGCTATGTAATTGTGCAGGTGACGGAGAATGAAAATAGAGTCCACTGTACATTACAGAAAGAAGGACAAGGAACACAAACCAGCAAAGCAGTGCAGAGTGCTATAATCATGGATTTGGCTCGAGCTCTGGGAATTGACTCCAATAATCATACCGAGTTATCAGAACAGGTAAAGCTACTAAAGAGCGATCTTGCCCACTCGCATTCGGTTTCAGAGAGGCGAATTTCGATGTCACTCGAGAAAATTATGGATAATTGGGTCCTTGACCCGGACATTTGTACTCAAAATTTCGACCTTGATTTCGAAGGCGATGCTCAAATTTCGCCATTCAAGAACTTCCTCTGCCCATTGACTAAGGAGGTGATGAAGCATCCGGTGGTTTTGGAGTCATCGCAGACTTATGAAAGAACCGCCATTGAGTACTGGTTCGAGCGGTGTATAGACGACGGTCGTGATCCCACATGTCCCGTCACTGGACAGGTCCTCAAGTCTTTGGAGCTGAAACCAAACATCGGATTAGCTGGAGCCATTGAAGAGTGGATTAATAGAAATGTAGAGATTCAGATTAAGTTGGCTGTACAGTGTCTTAGTGAGGATACTCCTTCGGTGGATTGCGTGGAAGGAGTTTTGGATAACATCTATAAGATTTCAGAAGAGCATCCCTCTAGCAGATACAGGGTGAGGAATGCTGGTGTAGTTGTTCTTGTAGTTAAAGTGCTTAAGAACTGTTCAAAGAGTATAGGGTCACATTTGAGAAGCAAAGCTCTTATGGTGCTGCTTAGCATGTCAAAGGATGAAGAAAGTAAGGTGATTTTTTCTAGTCTGTCCTATGATATGATGTGATTGATTTTTTTCTTTCTGTACCTGACATAGGAGGTGGAATATTTTCGAACATTAGACGTTCTATGATAGTATCTAAATTTGACACATAAATTTAAGTTGCTTCTGAAATTTCTTTGTTTGCGTGATATCACACCAATTCTACTTTTGATCCCACTTAGATGGGTAAATGTTTGGAACTTCTTTATGTGTGGATCTACATTAGAACTCAAGCTTGTTAGGTGTTTTTCTGAAGTCAGCATGTCCTCTGTCTTCTTATGTGGCAAGGTTTATATGCCACTTCCTCTAAAAAGTTATGTATGAAATAAAAGATAATATCAGACTTCTATTTTGGGTATCCTTTGTATTTCTAGGGGAAGATTTTGGTAATGTTGAGAAACTTGCCAAAATTTTGGAACGATTGGTTTCAATTGGCCATATAATAAGCCTTGAGAGAGGAAACGTAGATGAGAATCAATGGTGCTAATAGAAGATTGTGGTTGCACTTGCCACTCCTGCTGATTGTTTGTCGGCAATAAAACTCAGTTCAAGACTTATTAGTCCAAAGGACCAAGGTCTATCGGGTCTAAGGTGACTTTTCTGTAACTGCAAGAGTAGAGATAAGGGGTATGTTGATAATTGGGAGAGTCAATGGGGAACGTAGAGAATGAGTATCAAACTCATGACTCAGAAGGAGTGGAGAGGAGGAGAGAAAAAAGAGCTCGAAAAAGGTAAGATGAGGTTTAGGATGCGTTTGACTTGAGTTTAGCCTTTTATATTATGTAGTGTGTGCTCTGCGCAACATGTACATAAGGCTAAGCTGACCTTATGGCGTGGCATGGTTTTCTGTAGGCCATAGTTACTAGAAAATGATACTACACTAGAGATATGCATTTTGGGATGCATTTTCTGAGAGAGAGAAGCTTACATTCCACAATAATGAATATAACAATCTAAAATATTTGCTCCTCTTCTTTCCATAGTTATTTAAGCAAGATAAAACTCTTTCTGTAGTTTCTTAAGCAAGAACTATTCTTATTGAGAGTTTACAGGTGATAAAGGAGGGAGAGCTCAAGTAGTTTCTAAATGTTAATGGTCATCTTTTGCATCTTTATGATACTAGTCTTCAAATCAGGCTTATGGGATATAATTTAATCACTTTCCCAGTTAAAACCATATTTAACAAAATGGGAAGCGGAAGCAGAAAATATTAGGGGAAACGGAAGCGGGAAACACGTCCAAAAATTATAGGAGGAAACGGGAAGCGGGAAACAATTGAAAAACTTAATAGAAAACCTTCGCAAAACTCAAAAGAGACTTTTAAGAACTTAGTGGAGACCTTTAAGAAACTTAGTAGAAAACTACATGAATAATTTCATAGATACTTAGTTAAAACTTAAGGAGAAAAAATGTATAAAAATTAATATTTCAAGTTTGGGAAGCGTTTTCTAAAAGTTTTTCCTAAGTTTCCCAAGAGTTTCTGTTAAGTATCCCAAAATTTTCCTAAATGTTTCTCCCGTGTTTCCTGAATGTTTTCTCAAAATTTTGAAGCGAGTTTCGTACCGGTATTGGAAATGCGTTTTCTCCTCCAAAATGAATTTCCCAGTAACTATGATTAAAACTACCCTCCTGCCTTTTATGTTGTCACTATATAGTCCTACCCCTATTCTGTCACCATATAATCCTACCCCTATATAGTCCACCACATTTTTGGGTACGTAGTATACCAAAATTTTATTCCCGTTCCAGTTCCACATGCTGAAATATCTGTTCTTCCACTAACTTTTTGCTTTGGGGTTTTCTGTGCAAGAGACTAAGAAGATGATATTATAAGTCAAGTTTATTTTTGATTTCTCTATTGACTTGTTTGTATCCAAAAGTCTTTGCATGGATTTGCAGAGTAGCCTTTGGCTAGAAAGGTTACTAGCCTAGGAGAAAGAGAGAAAGAGAAAGAAGGTGGGGCGGGCAAAAGAGCACCACAAAGTGGCAAACCATGTACATCCTGTGAATAGAAGATCTACCAGAAAAGCTCCCCCACTTAAAACTCAACTGTCCTATAAAGCCTACAAAAGATACAGAAATTTGACAAACGTCCTACTTTTTCTCTTTGGCAGTCTTGTTCTCCTGCCTCTGTTCTTACTCTTCTTCTTCTTCTGCCCCTTGTCATCTCTCTTTCTCTACGATCTCTACTCATCTGTTTTCGCACCTTTCTCTTCTATCCCTTTCCTCTCTGTGCTTCCCCTTTCTGCAGGTTTTCCCTGTGCTGCATCAACTCTGTTCCTATCAAGGTTTTTGGTCCAAAGATCAGATTGGGAATTTGTCTCATGATGATGACACTTCTGGATAAGTAGTGTCTCCATAGCCCGTGCGGGTGAGGGGTGTAAGCCCTACATGCATGTGTGCACGCAAGAGAGTGAGAGAGAGAGATGTACTTTCCATAGTGAGTGTTTGTTTGGTTGTCCAAAGATGAAATAATTTTAAATTTTCTTATAGTTAACATACCATTAGAAAGAGACTTTATTTTGTTTTATGGATGCTTGCCATATTTTAGTAAAAAAATCTGTATTTATTGGGCTTCGATAGTATTTAGCATTAAGGCTGTTGAAGTTTCTTCTGAAGTGTGTTGTTTTTCCCCAGAAAATAATGCTTGAGGAGGGCATAACCAGATTGGCTATACATAGCCTTATTGGGAGTTCCGAGAAGGAGAAAGAGTATGCTGTCAAGTTATTGCTTGAATTCTCAACTGATGAAGCTTATTGTGCAAAAATTGCTTCAGAAAAAGGGGCATTAGTTCTGCTGTCAAGCATGGCAGGGAATCTAGAGCATCCTGCTCTATCTAATTTAGCTGAGGAAGCTTTAAAGCAAATGGAGAAGGTGGGGGATAATGTTCAGCATTTAGCAGCAGCAGGAAGATTTGAGCCTTTACTCAGTCGGTTACGTGAGGGTATGTCTTATACCAATTACTGCTTCCACTTGCTTCTACTTGTCATAAATTACTACTTGAGGTATTTGGAATTATCACCAGTAATAAACAATAAAAAAAATATAAAAATGAGAAAGAAAAGAAAAAATGGAGTAAGTATAGATCATAGTAGTTTTTGATGAGTAGAGAAGGTGCGGTTATACTTGCGTTAAACTTGTGGCAAAAACTAATTGGCAACCTTATTTTTCCTTATCATTTTGAATTCTGGACCTTCCAAGTGATTTTCAATGCAGCTTTTAGATTGCATGCAGTCATGCTTCTGCATAATAAGCTAGTTGGTTTTGTTTCTTCTAATCCACATAGATATAGCTTTCATGTCGCTTAAGCAAAGAAGCTTCTCCCCGTCCTTTCTCTTTTCCTTGCCAGAGGTCAAAAAGCCAAATGGGTAGGAGCCTTTAAACCAGTTCCATAAGAATTTGTTAACCATTGTTGATGTTAAGATGTTTTAATAGAATTGCTGCTGAACAACTAAAATTGCTTGCGGGTCAGCAACTTGAGAATGGTGGAATGATATTAAGAAATAAAAGCTACATATTTTTTAGGTTCATTTTGTTTTTGTGACATAAACCCTACAAAAATTAAGAAGACTGTAGTATGAAATTCATTAGATCTATTCTCAGGATTGGGACCCCGGGGGGGGGGGGGGGGGGGGCACGGGCCATTGCGCCCCCAAATTTTCCAAAATTCTCTTTGTTCCCTATAGTTTTTTGGAAATCCAAGATATTTTCCTTGACCCACCTTTTAAAAAATAAATTTTACCTTCGCCTAGCGCAACAAAAATCATGGGTCTGCCACTGCATGGATCAATGGTTGAATGAGAGGAAAAGAGAAAGAAACTTGGTTTTTTTTTTGTTTGGGGGGGGGAGGGGGAAGGGGAATCCAACTTACTTGAACTGCACATAGTTACATGGAAACTTTTCAATTATGCATTAATTGGCTCTGGGATCTCTCTGGGAAACAGGACCTGATGATGTTAAAATAGAGATGGCATCTTTGGTGGGGACGATGACCTTGACGAATAGCAGTAAAGAACAAATTGCTCGGCAAAGTGCTACAATACTAGTTGAATTGCTATCTAAGCCAGAAGGAAGAACTCCAAGTTTGCAAGCTTTGTATAATCTGTCGTCCTTGGATGACAATGCAACCATCCTTGTTGATTCAGCTATGCTTCCAGCCCTTACAGATATTCTTTTTGAAAGTCAGGATGCGCCACTGGATGTGAAAGCATTGGCTGCTTCAACAATTGCAAACATAGTGTCAAAGCCTGGACATTGGGAATTAGCATCTGTGGACAAGCAAGGGCATTCAGTACAGTCGGAACCAATTGTCTTTAGTTTTTTGGCCCTCTTATCTCTTGCATCTCCTCAATGCCAAGTGCCTATTCTTCAGATTCTATGTGGAATGGCATCCTCTCCCCAGGCATCAGGTAACTTTTTTTTGTTGAAACATTAGCTAGAAACGATTTCTATCGGACATGAGGGCTTCAAAAATGCCAGACTAAAACTTGTTCTCCAGCAAATCCTCATAATACTTGAAATTTTTCTTCCTGTATTTTGCACCTAGTCATAATTTCCTTGCTGTCACGCCTGCTTGTAGGGGGTGGGCACTTCCCCTTTTCCCTAGGCTTCATCTGTTTAGGTGGAAAAAGAAAATTGTGGCCATGCTGTTGGAGGAACAGCAAATTGGTGCATAGTAATACTAGTAATATGTTTTTGAAGAATACACATAGCTGGCAATATATTTGTTCGTTGTGTCCAGCCTGTATCCTGGAAAATAGCCTCCCAAAATTTAAGAAGGATCCCACTTCTCATCATTTTGAAGATGTTGGAATCATTATCGACCAGAGACCTTTATTCTTGTGCGCTATTACAGTGATGACTGTTAGTTAACTCTATTTCCAAGACCAAGTTTTCCTAAATGTCAGAGTATGCGGTCTTAGCATGTACAGTAATAGGCTGTTTATACCGAGGATTGCAGAATAAGAAGATGCAAGATGACTTGAAACTTTGCCAGATTTGCAAATAATTTGGGTTGCATGGAATTAGGTTGAATCTAATAGTTACATGCTAACATCCCATGTAGGAAGTGGCGAATGCAAATTGGGTTGAAATTAAATTTTACATGCTAAATATCCCATGTAAGACTGATGAATAGAGAGCCAAACTTCTTGGATGTAGATTTCTTCTATCCTGTCTCATTAACTGCTGCTTATTTTTTTTTTTTTTGGCATTCCCTACCTATTGAGTAGTGTTTGACATTCATTGCAGTGTTCTTACTGGCTCCATGTGTGTTTCCCCTGCAGAAACTGTTGCAGCTCATATAATATCTGGAGATGGCCTCAAAACCATAATAGCATTTCTTGAACACCGAGAAGCTGAACTCAGAATTTATGCTTTCAAGCTTACAAGGGTCCTCTCTGAAAGGTTCGGTGAACATCTAGCCAGCGAGCTTAAACCTTCTAACAAGCTTTCTTTACTTAAAGAGAAACTATTAGACAATCAATCTACAGATGGCGAGAGATCTGATGCTGCCTGCATACTTGCGAATCTTCCCCTCTCGGAAGATGATATAAAAACAGTCCTAGGAGCTAGTTTTCTAAGATGGGCTGTTGCTACTCTCAAAGTGCAGTATGGTGGCTCCAATGGTAGAATTTCCCAACTGACATCAACCATGATGGAAGGGCTTCTAGGTCTCTTACTTCACTTTACAAGAAGCTCTGATCCACAAAGTGTCAGCATCATCAAAGAGCATCGCCTCATGAGCATCTTCCGTGAGCCGCTTGTTTTCAGTTCAAAGCCAAGAGTGAAACAGCTAGCTGCCCTTGGTTTGAAATACTTGTCAGAATCTGGAAGAATACTTGTTGCTTCTGAGGACTCAGAACCAGAACCTTCGCATGGGTTCTGCTCTTCCTTCGTGTTTATGTGTGGGAGGCCCTCTCCGGCACCATCCACATGTCCCATACACAATGCACCATGTGAAGAAGATAGTCAGTTTTGCTTGTTGAAGAGCAATTGCATCAAAGCCCTGGTTGATCTTCTCTCTGATGAGAACACAAATGTCCAAATAGCTGCAGTCGAAGCACTTTCTACCCTGCTGTTAGATACTTCTAATGGTTTCAAGAGAGCAGCCAATGAGCTTGAACGGCTAGGTGTAGTCGATGCTGTGATCCTGCTCTTCACAGAAGCTCGACCCGGGGAGCTTCAAGAGAAGGCTATTTGGATGGTGGAGAGGATGTTGAGAGTGGAAGGACTCGACCATCGACACTCGCTGAATCAGTCTCTGGTGAGGGCTCTGGTGGAAGCCCTTAGGCATGGAAATGCAGTAACAAAGAGGCATGCTCAGGAAGCTCTTACCAACCTAAAACAGATATCAGGAGTCAGTGGAAAGGATTCAAGTCAAACGCGAAGATAGCGGTGCATTGGCTGAGAAACTGTATTTACACTTAATATAGATGTTGTATCATTACAAGCAGATAGAGTATAGTTACAATCTTTGAGCTCTCAAGAAAACCATAACCTTGTAAGAGAGTCAGAAAAATTCGTTGTGGTACAGGAACAGCAGAAATGTTGTGTACTATCAATTTATCATGGACAATTGATGTTGAACTTCGGCAGAATCTTTATACAAATTTCAATTGTGGATTGGGCTTGTAACACAAAACACTTGCATATTTGCATCTGGAATTGTTGCGAAGGCCAAGCCCAACGCTGCCGTTGCTGATGGCCCGGAGACTTGAGTATTGACCATAACCATATGGCTTTGGGCTCAAAATAATGTGGTTGTGGTAGTGGTAGTGGTAGTGGTAGTAACAGTGACAGTGGCAGTAATATTTTTTAAAATTTGCGCAAAAGTAGTATATTTTGGTTCAAATGGAAGGACCACAAATAGTATTATTCTCTATGAAAATTTTATTTATGTAGCGTCACATTTTGCCAAATCGAGTGCACAAAAGGAATCAATTAGATTAGATGATTTTAATGATTTCACTTACCTTTTTTTTTGTCTTTCTTTTTGTCTTCATAGAACCCCCTTTAGGTTATTTAATAATAGAGAAATTGTTTGACTTGGAATCATATAGCTTCTCTCTTGATAGTCTATTAAAGAAAAAAATCAATTTGGAAGAAATAACATTAAAAAGAGTAACATAAAGCCCTCAATAAATTAGTAAAATTACAACAAATTTTTTTTTTTGTATTGCTTTGTAACATATATGTTAGGGGTTAAAATTACAAAAGCAACCCTTGCATTAACCGTGTGGGCTGGTCACGTGCATGCTATCTCAGTATGACCCCACAATAAATAATGAGACCACATTGATATGACATGCAACAGTGCCGGACCAGCAGACGCGATTAATACTAACATATCTCAAATTACAATAAAGATGGAATATATTGGCTAATCTAACTGGTTGGGAACCGAACCCACATATTGAAAGGGTTCATTCATGGGCAAGGGGAAGCAGCAGAACAATCCTAACCTAACCTGTCTTGCCCATTGCTTACAATAATATAGGGCCCCATTCTTCCTGCTTGACCCATGCAAAGAGAAGCTGCCATTTAAGATCCAAAAGGTGAAGTCCACAAGCTTCCTCTGGCCCTCCATGCTAGACTAAGACCAGTATGCCTAGATGAAGACTTTTTTTTTTTTTTTTTTTGTCTTTTTCTCTTCTCTACCATAGGTCGGCAATTTCAAAACCTAATGTGCCGATTTTAACCCTATGGCCTCTATTTTCATTCTATGGCTAAGTAGGTGACAGTGTCAAGTCTCTGTAACACTAATGTTGTACTCTTTCTTTGTTCTTCTTTCTTGATTAGTCAGCAAACCTACGCTTGCTCCGCTAAGTGAGTTGGCGCTTTCAATTTTTAGTTACGTAGTGTATATATTTCTTCACCGTTTCAATCACTCCACCCCTCAAATTACATTGTCACAATCACTAAGCTCAATGTCGCACTAATTACAGAGTCTTTATCAATATTAAGTATATTAAAGCATTGAATTCAAAATTCGTTGTTACGAGGGATAGTTGCATGTCAAATGACCGATTCAGACAACGAAATTCTAAGCTTTCCATAATTATGAGACCTTTAGCTCGGCTTGGCTGGTCCTCATGGGGTATTCAAGCATCCAAGTTTAAGAAAAAATTGTAATCAGACAAAAACACCCCCATCAATTTGGAAGAGAAGTCTTAGGAGGAGACACGGCATTGATTGCCAATGAAATAGTAGACATGATGGAAAATTTGTGGACACCTATAAGTTCTAGGTTTCTGTCTTTCCTAATTACTAATGTGTGAGTTATCTCCCCACTCTCCATTTCGAATAGGAATTGGAGTGATTCATTTCAATCATATGGTGCAGATTGAATCGGAGGATCCAAATCCCACATGAATCTCTCTCTCTCTCTCTCTCTCTCTCCCCCTCTCTCTCATGCAGAATACTCATAAAGATGCTATTGACTTGGGTGGTAAAGCTAGTGATTACCAAACCTAACCTAAAGGCTCATAAAGATGCCATCTGTAATGCCATCTACTTCAAGCCCTAATTACTGCCAGGCCTAGCCGAAGGTTCAACCTCTTACAACAACTTCATTCATCTCAATTACCTTCTCTCTCTCTCTCTCTCTCTCTCTCTCTCTCTCTCTCTCTCTCTCTCTCACACACACACAAACATATATATATAAGATAGATATATAAAACTTAAAAAAAAATTCACTAAAAAACTGAAATGTAAAATAGAAAAATTGACTGTTTGCTGACTAATTAAAGAAAGATGCCAAATGGAGATGTTAGTATTCCCTGATCTGAAATCTGCCTTTATCAGTGAAATTTCAAAGCTCTGAATTTTTGTAGTAATTTCTTTGTAGGTACTGAAACTTCTGTATTTTATTTTTGTTTGGACAGACTGGCATTTTGGGGGTTATTTATTACATTACATTGGCGTTGGCTGACAGATAGGCACGTGCTGAGGCATACCCAAGTTGCGGGTTTTCCTCTTGCAAGAAGGACACACACTGACACACAGTACAGTTCCAACTCAGACCCCCAACCTTTATTGTGAAACCCAAAAAATCAAAACCAAAGTTAAAACCCTACCTGTCAAAATTTTTATTAGTTCTTTAACTTCATTAGATGACTAGCAAGTATCACCCACCCATTTCTTTGTTTTGTTGTTTAAACCAAACGAATCTTGAGTTTTTTTTTCTTTTTTTAAGTGCAAAGAAATCCAATTGGTTTCTTTGCAGGTGCAGCTCCCTTTGTCCCCACTTGGGTTGGGTCACTTGAGTGTTGGGACAATTTAAATTGAGCATCTTTGCTTATTGAAGGTAAGATTTTGGCCATCTCATCCACCTCCCTCTCTTGAAATTAGTAAGACGCAATCTTTCTAACATAGTTTAATGTGTTGCTTTAGTTTAAAAAATATCTACAAAGATTGCTTTTCCAATATAGTTTCGGAATTGAACAGTTTGGGTCACAATATATGATACTAGTGAACATAAATTTCGATCAATTATGATTGTTCTATTGGGACTTTGACAATAGACAGAAACAACGTATACATATGCAACATACATTTAACCTTATTCAAATCTCACAATAAGAATGAGTCTTTTACACTGATCTATTCTTTAATTAATATAAAACTGTAACTATTTAACCCTAAGGTCCCTCAATTTTAAATTGGCGAGAACTTTATGCATTGAGTTGATCTGTAATTAATAAGATTATATATATCTAATTTTACTCAAACCTCACAATGATAAGAACTTTGTGCACTAACCTACCCAAACTTTATCAAGGTTGAGAGGGTAAAAAAAGGACTCATTTTCACAATCAAAATAGCTACTTCCGGGGCAACAAACGAGAAATTGGGGGTGAAAATTTGTGAATGTAGTCATTTTAGCATGCGATACCAATTAAGCCTAAATTTACTCAAACCTACAAATGGTGACCGATCATGCCATGCAAAAATCAAGTTCTTAACCGAAATCATGTATTTTTCTTGTGATTTTTGTAGGAAAAATATATTGTATAATGTTTCTCATATAATATGTAGTCATAATAAAATAAAATGAAACATAATAATATTGTTGTTATGTAGTCATTACAAAGTGAAATCAATAACATTAAATAATTTGTCTAAAAGAACGTAATATGGTATATGCAATAAGTCATATATGAAGAAATAATAAAATATGCGATGCAAGGGAGATCAAATTGAGTGTTACACACTCTCAGCTTAAGAAAAATTCGTCCTTCACACAGGTGCTCAGGGGATGAATGGACATCTATCTGGAGGATAAAATGATTACAATCTTGAATACGTAGCACTACAATATTCAAGATTCAACGAATCAACCTTTTGATTTTATTCTTGTAATATATGGAATGAATGCATCATGTATGACATAAAACAGTGAAAAATTTCTGTCTAATTCTATACAGAATTATGACATTTAATTTCATACAGAAACCTACGGTATTTCTGATAAAATCAACATGATATAATAATGAATAAATTGCATTTTCTACACAGAAACTGCAGTCATTCAGAACAATTTTAACACTGAAATTTACTACAGAAATACAGAAGAAAGTAATAGAATTTTTACAGAAATTCATCACACAGAATATATATGTAATCATATGGAAACATGACCGGTAAAATAAGAAATTAACTTGATGAAACCTGGATAGAAATTCATACAGAATTTCTAAGTCAGAGACGAAAATGTGAAAGGACTGATTGAACAGTCAGAATTTGCTTGAAACAGTCGCCAGAATCTGGACAGCAATTCACTGGAGATGCGCACGGATGTCGCCGGAATTTGGGCACGGACATCGTTGTCGGAGATCGAGAAAGAGAGAGAGAGAGACGAAAAAGTTGTCTAAAAAATTGTATCTGGTTCAGAGGGAGAATCTTTCTATATATAGAAATAATCGCACCCCTTCGAAACGGTGCCAGCCAAACGCGTCTTTAGAAAGGGTCGCAATCGTTGGAATTTAAATTCGAAACGGTATCAGCCAAACACGCCTTTAAGAAGGGTCGCAACCGTTAGAATTTAAATTTGAACCGGTTCGGTTCAACTCGCATTTAAAAATATTAAATCGGCTCAAACTATTTTAATATTAATTTAATCGCACCCACACCTGCACCAACGGATGGGGGGCGGCGGCACGCGCATGTATAGTTTATTGGGTCAACTCATGGGTTCCATAGGTTCTCCTCCTTTCACAAAAGTGGGGTACCCTTTGAGGCTCAAACTTATCTTTAAACTTAGGTTTTATATACTCATCACTTTTCTTATAGAAAATCAATGTGAGATAAGCCTTTAGTTCTACTAAAAAACTATACCATGGTACTTATTTTGGAAATCATTATCTCATTCAAACCTCTATAAATTTGAGTAAGTAAATACTTGTTCTTCATCTCCTCATGAAAAAAAACATAAAACATCTTGGACTCACTAAAAAGGATATGTGGGTCACATCTTAACAATAGCTCAAAGTTAATATTTTACACTAAATATTCCAACAATTTCAACCGAAGGAATTTTACGTTTCCTACTATCCAAACATCAGATTAGCACAAAAAAATTTTCCCCTCATATTTTCAGTTGTTTAATTATAAGTTTGATCAACAGGGATTGACCAAAAGACAGATTGAAAAACGATACTGTTGAACATACTATAATGGTAAACATTTAAGTCTTCTACCAACCGCCGGACAAAATTGATTTAGATGAAATTACCAAACGCCTAATTGATACTTGTGGAAGGAAAAGAAAAAAGCAATCGAAAGAAAAGTATTTCATCTACTCCTATTTAATTCTGTAAAGAAAATAAAAAGAAAGTAAAATTTTTTTTTCTCTTTTTTTTGTCCATTTCTCTACTCTAATCGGTAAAGTCAAATAAAAAAAATAATTATTATTTTTTCTTCTTTTCCATTTTTTAACACAAGTTCCAAACAGAAAATCAAACTAATGAACTGACGGTGAAAGCAATAAAACTCTTAAAGAAAATTGAAGTGTATTTAGTAGGAAATTAAATGTTATGTAGGAAACCCTAGTTAAACATTTAAAGTTAGATGCCCAATATTGAGCACTGGATTCTGTGGTGGTAACCTCCCTACTACATATGGTATGAATATGATCTCCTGAATATGCTCTCTGAATGTCACCTTTTTGTGCTCTCTCTCTCTCACTCTCTCTCTCTCTCTTAATACAAATCAAACAGAGTCCAATATTTTAGCACTGGTCCTTCAACATATATATATTCACACATACATTGGGGTTTGGACTTTGTATATATACACACACACATTGGGGTTTGGAGTTGCCCTTGTGTATCACTTGGAGACTAGTGTTGAAGCTGCAAACCCAGGATCCAGAGAGGGAACTTGGGGGAGCAGAGCAAACTGCTCCTAACAGGTCTGGGCCTAATTTTCATGTCATATTGCTCACTGTGTCTCAAATCTGTACAACAAGGGTGATACATATATATATATATAGATCAAGATGGTGATGGTGGAATCCAAAGAAGCTGGAAAAGCCACTGCCTGGGGAAAAATTGAGGCGATTCAAGGTATGGCTTTTCAAGTCCTTACAAATAAAACATTGGCTGCCAAGATTTGATTGATAGCATACCGCATTGTCTGGGTGAAAGAATGGGTAATCTCAAAACATTTTTTTTGCTTCATTTCTTTTTTCTTTTTTTCAAAAAGTAAGGAGCATGTTTACTTTTTTTTTTTTAATGTATTCTTTTTCTTTTCTGCTACGAAGCATAAGCAAGATCATGTCTAATGGAATACAATGAGAAATCAATTTACTTTCTTCTTTGAAAATGGGCAACAGCAATGGTGGTGGTTGTGGCGGCGGCTGCCATTGCAGTTGTGGGTTGCAGTAATGGAGAGAGAGAGAGAGAGGGGGGGGGGGGGGGGGGGGGGGGGGGGGGGGGCGGGATGTTTCCCATGTATTCTCATGCTTTATGATGGATTGACACAGAGTATTATGCATATTTGCTTATTTGTAGTGCATAATTGATAATCTAGCTGAAGTTAATCATATAGACATGTGCATAATTGCATAACTGCATTGAGAAATTGTACAGAAAGTGGAAAGAATAATGAAGAAGATATAAATCAGAATTGTGAATGATTCTTTAAACCAACACATGGGAACAAAAGAGATTATTATCCCTGTTGTCAATTTCAAATTTACCCAAATTTGTTCTCATGACAACATCCAATTTGAAATATTAGTATTATTTCTCTAGAATTGCCTCCATTAACAATCAGCTTTTTTGGCCTTGACAGTTTTTAGCCGTCCCACTGCCTTCTTCTCAACTTGGTCTGCAGATAAAAATGGACTTAAGATTGTTAGTGCTTCACTGAAGGCCTCATCTTTTAATGGGAAGGAGAGAGAGGGAAAGACCACTAATAGGGTTGATAAGGTCAGCGATGAAGATGAATTCGACCCAAGTGCTCCTCCTCCATTTAGGATAGCTGAGATTCGAGCTGCTATTCCCGATCACTGCTGGGTCAAGGACCCCTGGAGTTCTCTGAGTTATGTCATTAGGGATGTTCTTGTGGTTTTTGGGTTAGCAGCATTATCGCTTCACTTCAGCAGTTGGTTTGTTTGGCCATTTTACTGGGCTGCCCAAGGGACAATGTTTTGGGCACTGTTTGTTCTTGGTCATGATTGGTAATTAACATGCTTACATCCTTTGTCTAATTCCTGTTTTGTCAGTTGACTTGAAAAACTCCATTTTCTAATTCAACATGAAATGTTCATGGCTTTCGGATCTACAGTGGCCACGGAAGCTTTTCCGACAACCCCAAGCTGAACAGTGTCGTTGGACATCTCCTCCATTCTTCAATTCTTGTACCCTACCATGGATGGTCTGTTCTTGATAACTCTCATGTTGATACTGTTTTTGTCTTCCAATATCTTGCCTGATGTCTGTATGAACATATGCTTATTCCATATTACTGATAAATAATACAGGAGAATTAGCCACAGAACTCACCATCAGAATCATGGGCACGTTGAAAATGATGAATCTTGGGTACCGGTAATAGTTCCTCTAACGTTCATACCTCCGGATTTCCTTACAGTAACTCCATTTCATATACATATACACACACACTTATATATCCTTCCTACTTATAAGATTCTTGATAGTTGCTCTTTTGATTCCAGTTGTCTGAGAAGATATACAAGACTTTGGATGTTCCCACCAAATTCCTACGATTTAAAGTCCCTTTCCCTATGTTCGCATACCCTTTTTATTTGGTGAGAATCCTGTCATCATATTTGTTTATGACAATTCTCTTTTAAGAATCATATCAGTTGCAGTTTAAGAACTAAACTAAGGATTAAGCTTGTCCTGTTTACCTATTTGTTTGAATTACAGTGGACTAGAAGTCCAGGAAAGAAAGGTTCTCATTTCAACCCTTACAGCGATTTATTCCCTCCCGCTGAGAGGAGACATGTGCTGACTTCAACTGTATGTTGGATTTTAATGGTTGCCCTGCTTCTCTACCTATCCAAGGTCATAGGCCCTGTCCAAATGCTTAAGCTCTATGGTGTTCCGTACTTGGTAAGCAAATCACTCTGTTTTCTAGATTTCTAGCTGATTAGAAAGAGTTTCCAGTGTTTCAACTTTCAAGTCGTTCAGTTCCTTTTGGATTTAATCTACTTGTTTGAATCATATTGTACAGGTTTTTGTCATGTGGCTGGACTTTGTTACTTACTTGCATCACCATGGTCATGAGCAGAAGCTTCCTTGGTACCGCGGCAAGGTACTAACAACCCTTTTTGTGTGCCTCTTGCAAGGTTTTCTCGTTCAATTTCTGCAGATATGCTTGTAATTTCTTATGATACGGTTGGAACTTCCAATTCCATGATTAGCTTTATACCTACAAAATTTATTCAGAATATTTTTTTTTTTGGAGCTGAATTAATTAATGCAATTAAGGCTAACGGAACCTTGCGTTTCCCACTAAACAGGAATGGAACTACTTAAGGGGAGGGCTTACAACCGTTGATCGTGATTATGGATGGTTTAATAACATCCACCATGATATTGGCACCCATGTTATACATCATTTGTTCCCTCAGATCCCACACTATCACTTAATAGAAGCGGTACTGCCTCCATTAAACGAAATAAATGATTTTTATGGGAAAAAGTATGATAATTACTCTCGATAATGCTAATGGTTTTGATGCTATCATGATGCAGACGAAGGCAGCTAAGCCAGTGCTTGGAAAGTACTACCGAGAGCCAAAAAAATCAGGGCCTATTCCATTTCACCTGTTTCGTTATCTAGCCAGAAGCATCGGACAAGACCACTATGTCAGCGACAGTGGAGACGTCGTCTACTATCAGACCGATCCTCAGCTGCATGGTTTCTCTCAGAGCAAGATGGAGTGACTCTTTCAGATCTTGGAGAAAACAGGAATTAGTATAGATTGCATTTCTTGGTGGGCCGGATATCTCTCTCTTTGCTCTGCTATTTTTGGAGAAATAAATGCCTTGCTGAGAAGATTGTAGACTCATTCCCTTGAGAAAGAGGTTTAAAGATTGTGGGTTGTAGCCTTGAACTGTTGTATGCTGAATATAGAGATAATATTCTTCAGCAACTCTATCCTATTATGTATTACTTTCAACAGAAGCCTAAATGGGATTTGAACTTATGGAAATTGAGTTGTGAATGGCATTTTAACTAGAAAACTAAACCCTTTGTTTACTTTGTACACCTGATCCTCCCCATGGGTTGGTGAATTAATTTCCACCCCTTTCCATGCTAATAAGTAAAGTTCAAGTGGGAGAAGAGGGAGCAAACTCTTTGAAATACAACTTTTAATATATATTTTTTCCCTCTTCTTATGTTACCCTGAATTTGTTTGTCTTCGGAGAAAACAAAACTTTGAGCTGACCGTAAGTTTGGTCATAGGAAAATTTCTAGTTAACGAACAAAAGAGAGGAAACAGAGCAAGTCCGGGATTACCTAACTAGGGGCTAGCCTAGTTGAGATCCTAGCTACCAGCCACTTTAGTTTTGGAAAATGCTATTCCCCACTAACGCCTAGCTTGTCCTGAAGAAATGCAAAGATTTGATAGCACAAGCATATGATGCTGGTGATATTTCTGTATCAATAAACGTAGAGAACTTGCTTTATTTTGAATACTTTAGACTATTGTTTAATCAACTTAACTAGGTGGCAGGAATGTTGCGAAGTTTCGAAAAAAATTTGTAATTGGCATATTAACTTTTTTCTTTCTTGTTATAGTGTTAGTGTTGTCTTTTGGTGGACTAGTTACGTGCAGGACTATCGTTCAGTTGAACAAAAGTCCGATAAATTTGCATCCCTTGTTAATAGGCAAGGTTGCAAGTGGGACAGGAGGGACCGAATTCTCTTCGAATAATCTTTTCTTTTTCACTTTTTGTGGTTGCAAGTGGGAAAGGAGGGACAGAATTCTTTTCGAATAGTATTTTGAAATTTTCCTATTCCTCTTTTTCACCTTTTGTCTTAACCAATCTGCAGATTTTGGGGGTAATGTCAAACTTTCAGCCGCTTAAAGTTTTGGCCATACAAAAAATGTCCAAAATTTTCAATGACAAACAGATCGGAGGAAACAGGGCAAAGTCCAGAGTTGGTCGGTGGGACGACGCTTTTGCACAACCGCCCGGCCACCCTGTCCTATCAAACCCCCTCCCCCTCGTCGGCAGTGTGACCATCAGACCATGCATTGCATATATATACATATATGTATGTATAGTATAGTATAGTATTTGAAAGGCCAAAGTCAATAATCTTGGGCTGCAAACCCCCCACCAACCCAAACAAAAAGTAGCGTCAGGTCACTGACAGTCCCCCTCATGTCTCACCACGTACGCGACATGCAAAACTCTCTCTCTCTCTCTCTATAAAGCCTAGTCTAGTGGCATCTCAATGTGAATAAAAGCACGCCAACTAGCGTAGGCTATGTTTGGTACGAAAAGAATAGAATGAAATTGAAAATATAACGAAAATAAGAGTAGAATAAAAAAAAATAATCATTCTCATTCTCTTATTTAGTAAGATCAATGAACAATATTAAAATAAAAAAAAATTTATGTATAATATAAAAATTTAATATTATATCTATACAAAATATTAGTAATATATTTTATTTAATTATTAAATATTATTAAGTATTTGTAATGGTGATAATGACGGCAGTAGCGATGGTTTAATTATTATATGAATTTTTAACCTTTTAAATTTTTTAAAATTTTAAAATTTTAAAATCAAAAAAATAATTACCAAACATGTTTTTATATTTTTTAAAAAAAATTTAACAACAAAAATCTTACTAAGTTTTGTTTTATGTTGTTTCATATAAGAATGAAATGACTATTCTCACTCTTGAAATAGAGAATAGTCATTCCAATAAAATGTGAGAATATTCATTCTACATTTAAATAATGATACCAAATAAAAAAATAAGAATGAAAGTGAAAATGACCATTCTATTTTATTTCATTTCTTTGTACCAAACATAGCATTATATTCTCCACCCTTTACCACTGGGAGATGTCATTTTTGATTGTTGAGACTTTCCTGTAAGTTTGATTGTATGTTGTCGTCTTCGTATGCTTTTTTTGTGGTCCATCAAATATTTATCATTGATCTATTTTATTTGGATTGCCTCATCAACGGTCCAAATATAATCAAATATGTGATTTAGATTTGAACTAGCGTATTAAATGAACAGGTATTATCACTATTTTAATAGTTATATCTTTTTGTATCATTTGGAGGACTTGCGTCATTTTGAAAGACTATCTTTCCTAAGGGTATCTCTAAGGTACTTTCAAATTTGAGGGCATGTTTCAAATTTGCTTTTTCAACTAATTTTTATTTTTTAAAAAAGTTAAATAAAAATGGCATTCATTTGCAATCTTTAAATTTGAATGTCAACAAAAAATTTTGAAAACCCTTTTATTTCACTATTCATATAGGGCCAAAGTACTAATTATGTAGAACTCTTGTATTAATTATTGTTTTAAGTCTAAATAAAGCATTATTTAAATACTATTTTAATAAATATTTAATTTAAATTTTCAATTAATTCATTAATTTTTTTTACTTTATTAAATATTTATTTAATTTGAAATTTTTTATATATGGAATAAATAAATTATTTATATTGTACTTGCTTTTATTTATCTTGAAATTATTATTTTTATGTGAAATTAATAAAAATGTATTTTACTGATTATTTATTTATACTAAAATTATTTTAATCTATGTTATCAATAAATTCTTTTTTTTTTTTTATCATATTACTCTACCTTTTCATTTTATTTTTTTTTTTGTAAATTTAAGAATTAATCAATCTATCTCTACCAAATAAATGTAAATTTGTAATTTTTATGGATAGATCATTTAGTTATCTAAATATTAAATAATTTAATTTTAATTAAATATGTGATAAATAATTACTGTAGGTGAAATTTTTTGAGAAAGCCTGACCGATCGCTCAAGTCAATGTTGATGAGTCCAAACTCACTGTAAGAAAGAGAAGTTAAAATGAGTCGACCATTGTTGGGCTAATCACACTCCGACGATTAAGTTAGTAAGCTTAATCAAGAGTTGAATAAATAAAAGTTGTATATACTTAGAGTTAATTGTCTATACTTGGCTTTTGAGGTTTTTGGTATTTATAGTGTGATCGATGGGGTGCTTTGCTCCTGAACTACCAGCAGGTCATCATGATTTGTTGGGTAGGGTTCATCATTTGCCGTCGATTGACCGCATGCAGGACCTGCCTTATCGTCGTTGAAGAATTCGATTGATCGGACGTGCAGGTTGACGTCGCGTGGGGAGCCGCTTGAGCATTTAATGTCGGTCAACTCCGCATTTAATATTCTGAGACTGCTAACGGTCTAAGCTCTCCTTTTGCGGTTTGGGCCAAGGTCGATACTTTGGGCTAAACCGTCCTTTAGTGCTTGATTTGGGCCGCTTGCTTCAATTTGTATTGATTGGGTCTAGCCAAATTGATTGGGCTATGCACTTTTACCCTACAATTATAATTAAGATTAAAATATGATAATAAATAATTATATTTTAAATAAAATGATAGCACAATGTGTAATTTTTGACCTTTTTTTAATTTAAAAGAATAGTGATTTGAAGATAAATAGTGAAAATAAAATTTGAATGATTTGAAGTAACGATATAAAAAAGTGAAACTCATGAACTTCAAATTTAAAAAAAATACCAGAATAAAGATGAATTTAAAGATTTTAGATTGAAAAAAATCTAAATAAACACGTATAACTTTATATGTTGATTGTTTCTCTCACATACGGTAACATTATAAAAAGGATTTCAGAAGAATGTTTAATAATTTTACTAATTGCATACTTTTATTTTATTTAGGCTTTATTACATCCTAAAAATAATTTGTCTGAATCTGATAGCAGACTCTAAGTAGTGAGAATAAATTATGTTATAAAGAAAGAAAGTATCTTTATTCATATTCGATTTTGTTCCGACATTGATCACTCGACGCGCTCCAACAAAAGCATTGATCCATTTTGGTGGCGACAAATTGCACAAATTGACTTCTCAGCGCGCGGGGGAACATCATTCCTTTCTTTTCTCTATCAAACTCAGTACGTAACATGTTAACATTCAAAAACAAAGCCCGCCACCCTCTCTCGCTCTGTCTCTTTCTTTTACTCAGCACATTCAAATCTCTCTTTATTCTGTTTACTTTTTATCACTATTCCTTTTTCCGGTGACTTGAAATTCAACATACCCAATTTCTCACTTTCGCACTCTCTTTTTCAACCGACCCACCATGAAGTTCTTGTCTTCCTCTTCCTCCTCAGCTGCCTCCACCGTCACCTCCACCACTGCCGCCGCCGCCTCTTTTGATGGCAACGTGTGCAACACCAGAAGTGCCGGTTGTATAGCAGGCATGTTACGCCGACTTCTTTGCTTCAACAGTCTTCCTACCCACCCCTCCGATCAAACTAAAGACACTGACGTGGACTCAGTAGAGCTTGACAAGCTTGGATGCTGCTTGGAAACAGAGGAGTCAACTCCAGGGATAGTGGCAAGGCTCATGGGTTTGGAATCCATGCCACGGATCGATTTAGCTAATACCCAAATGACTCCCAATCCAATTGCCCGAAGCCGATCGATGAATTATGATTCTTGGAGACAGACTGAGTCAATTGAGGGGCAGCATCGGCGTGTCAAGACCTCATTGTCATTTCGCGAGCTGCCAACCTTCTTAGAACACGAGGACTTCTTTGTTCTTAGCTTTGAGAATGTAGGGGAAAATGAGGAATTTGGATCAAAAGCAAATAGATCTGAGAAAAGCTCTGGAAAATTGAAGCGAAGAAAAGCAGAGAGACGCAGAAGGAAGTGTGACACCACGGAGAGAGTACCTGAAGAGAAGGACAAAGAAAACCAAAACCCTATTGATTCCGGGAGGATCAACAACAGCAAAGTTCAAGATCAAGATCAGAGTAACGTTCTTCGTCCCTCGAAGAACTGTAACCGAAATTCACACATTGCCACAGAAGCTGTAAAGCAGTCGAAACCCGTAAATAACCAAGAAAACTCTAATGGAGCAAAACAGAGGAAGGAGAAGGAAGAGAACGTCCCTGCAGCAAAGGAGGTTGAAACAGAGTGCAACTCAGAGAATTCAAGCCCAGTTTCTGTTTTTGACTTCGGCGAGTCCATTATTGTTCCCAAAGTTCCTACATCAGGTTTGTTTTCTCAATTGTGTTCATAATTTTCTCCTCCCACAGAATGAGAACAATCGCAAGATGTAAATGTTAGAAGCTTTTTATTCTAAAGTTATTCTCTTTCTTTGAAATCCTCAAAACAGAAGAAGATGCAAGGTTGCCGGGTTCAAATTCAAGAAGGAAGTTATCAGCAGAACTGGAAATTTATGAGCACTCAACTCAATGTAAACCCAGTAGTTCGACCAGTGATGTTCAGAAAAGGAAGACGATCGATGGCAAAAGTCATGGATCGAGGAAAAAAGAGTTTCAGAGAGAGAACTATGTAGAGATGTGGGGTGAAATTTGCAACATGGCTGAAGGAGACATGAAGGAATCAAATAGGGTCTACAAAGAATTGTGGAAGCTTGAAGATTTTGAAGATTTCGGTGCAGAGTGTGAGCTTCAAATTCTCGAAAAATTGTTAAATGAGCTAGTAGATCAACTTGTTCAGATCTCCCAGGAAAATTTTTGATCTGTAACACTTAAAAAGGATCTGTACATCTTCTCTTTTTGGCTAATCGGAAGACTTGTAAGCTGTACATTATATAGTGAATTCTATAGAAGGAAAACTTTCTCCGTAGCTGTTTGTAGAATATGAAGTTCCATGAAAATCCAGAGTGAGAGTGGTACGACAAACCCACAGATTTGAGATCAGATGCGAAACAGAAAATTGATTTGCAAACACAACGACACAAATTTTAGGCAATTTTAGATGGAAATTGCCTAAACAGGGTTGTGATCGATTACTGTCAAATTAATCTTTTAACCCTTGTTAGAGTAAGGAGGCTATATTTGGTACAAAGTGATTGAAAGAAATGTAATGGGAGTAAGAATGGAATGAAATTGGATGGTCATTTTTATTTTCTTGTTTAGTAAGACTAACGTATAATGTTAGAATAGATTATAATGAAATTTTAGAGTATAATATGAAATTCAAAATTATGTTATACACAAAATATTTAAATGATTACATATTATTTATTAAATATTATTGAATATTTGTGACGGTAGTGGCAGTGGTGGGCGGGCGGTGCATGGTGGTGGTGGGTGCGGCGGCGGCAAGCAGTGGTGGTGGGTGGTGGTAGGGTGGCGACGACAGTTGTGGGTGATAGCGGTGGCGATAAATGACGAGTGATTGTGGCTAACAGTGAGTGGTGGGGGTGGGCAATGGTGGCAGTGGGTGATAGTGATGTTTGTGGATTGCAGGTGGTTGTGGGCACAGTGGATGTGATGGTGGTTACTAGTGGTGGTGACGACGGTTGTGGGTGATAGCGGTGGCGATAGATGACGAGTGATTGTGGCCAACAGTGAGTGGTGGGGGTGGGGCAATGGTGGCAGTGGGTGATAGTGATGTTTGTGGATTGCAGGTGATTGTGGGCACAGTGGATGTGATGGTGGTGATAGTGAGAATTTTTAAAATTTTAATTTTTAAGAATATAAAACAAAATTCGGTAAGATTTTTGTTATCAAGTTTCTTAAAAAAAAATATTGGGAAATTATTTTCTTAATTTGAAAAAATATTTTTTTATAAATAAAACATAGTATTTTAAAACAAAACAAGTTTGGAATTACTATTCCTACTCTTAACAGAGGAAATGATCATTCGAACAAAATGTAAGAATGACCTTTCCAATTTTAAATAATGATACCAAACAAGAAAATAAGAATAATTATTCCATTCTATTGTACTAAACATAGTCTTAGAATAGATCATACTGTCGAGTTATGGCCTCAACCTTCAGTATGATATTCGTGCTGCCTATTCTCTACCAAAATTCTTGACAATATATAAATGTATGTATGTAGTCGAGAATTGCAGTTGATAATGCATTTCATTAATTTCTGAGAGAAATCATTACATCCATACTATATACTGATAGAGAGGTAGGCACAACATATTTTTCCGAGGGTCTGGCAAGAAATAAGAGAGACAACCAGCTTAAATGTGAACTAAGAATATACCATACCCTTTTTTTTTTTTGGTTTTTTGTTTTTTTATTTATTTGCAAGTGTTCTTATACAACTGCAGTTTATACAGCACAAAAATTTTATGGAGAAAGGTCCACTAAAACTATGAGATTACCTGGCCAAAGAAGGCTTCTCGGGTGCTACAACTTTATACATGGTAATTACAAGCATATTTTAACGACACGGAAAAACATCACTTCAGAATAATTCTTGCCGGAAGGCAGACTCCAGGAGCTTGCTCTTCCGCAAAAAGGCCTTCACAAGCAACCAATTTCACAGTAGACTGAGAAGTGAGGGGGTACCTCTGCTGAGCTTCTGCAAAGCTCCTGCTGAGAACCCGCTCAACCCAATCCTCCACGGATCTCTTTGTGTCTGATAACCAAGCAGCTGCAAGTATTTGCACCATGACTTCTTCGTCAATCTCCAGCAAAACCTCCGATCCTACTGTCTTCTGGAAGCTCCGGTTAATTTCCTTCAGTACTACTTCTGCAAGTGCATCAAAATCAAAGGGCTCAAAGGCCACCTTTTCATCCACTTGACCAAAGAAATCTTCCAACCAAACATCCGAGTTTTCTGAGTTGGAGTCACTGTCGCAGTTTTCACAATCATTATCTTCGACCTCCTCTACAGGCATATTCAAATCCAGGCAGGCTTTTGACGCCTTGTGTGCCTGTTTTGGTGTTTCCAAGTCCTCATCCTGCTCCAGGGAGTCGTTCATGTCAATCAGCTTCCTTTTGTTCACAGACATTGGCTTCAAGTTTTCTTCCCTCAGCATAACTGATACGTTCATCTTGTTGGTTCTGGTGGCATCACCAGCAGCACATCCAACTAAAAGTTGCATTTGCCAGCCTTTGGCTCCTAATATTCTTTCCTCAGAAAATTCAACACGTTCTTTCCCAGAAATGATTTCTTTATTAAACTTTGTGGTATTTGATGTAGTCACAAAGATCACATTGTTGATGCCGATTTCTCTTCCATGTGAATCAGGAAATTTACCAGTTCGGATAGCCTGAGACAAGCTATGCTGAGCCAGGAAATCGGCCTTATCTACATTTTCAAGAAGCACAACTGATTGAAGTTTCCTGCTCAACTCCTCAGCAATATAATCAACAATTGTCTTTCCCCTAAACTTTACATCATAACTATATAAATCTCGGCAGTCAAAGATAGAGTTTGAACAGCTCATCCCGTCTACAGAGCTTAGATCCACAGACAGTAAACGTTCCTTGCTGCCAAAGATTATCTCAGCAAGTGCAGCAGCAATTCTCTTCTTTCCCACCTTGTCATGTCCAAGAAAGCTGAGCCAAATGTTACCTTTGTGATTTAAGCCATGAAACCATCCACGTCCAGTTCTGTAACGGGAGATAGTTTGACTAAGAGTACAAATGGCCTCACCTTGCCGGCCAACCTTTTCAGTAAGTACTCTACAAAGGGACTTGAAATCTTTCGGATCTACCTGCCCTCCCAACTCAGGACCAGAGCAGGATGGAGTGGCAATAGGATTTGAAGGATCCTCACTGACCCCGTCAAACT
This sequence comes from Euryodendron excelsum, assembly GCA_033060915.1. Classification (NCBI taxonomy): domain Eukaryota; kingdom Viridiplantae; phylum Streptophyta; class Magnoliopsida; order Ericales; family Pentaphylacaceae; genus Euryodendron; species Euryodendron excelsum. Next base: position 9,313,344 of record CM065382.1, read on the forward strand.
CAGCAGTAACGGAACCTGAGAAGTAGCGAAGACGACTCTTGTGATCCTCAGATTTGAGTTTTCCAGGCTCTTGACCAGCAACTGCATGAAGTGTTCCCAACCCCAAATCTGTAGTCACAGAAGCAACTGAAGATGGTGATTTGTGATCGGGTGGCAGGCTCAAATTGCATACAGCGTAATTCGGAGTCCAGGGGTTCTCCATCTCTAGCTGGTGATTCTTTGAAGCTTTTACCAGTAGCCTGGGTTGGAAATTGACATTTTCAGCTTCAGAAGCCACTGGAGATGATATGGCTTGTTTCAGAGGCGAAACCTTCCGTAGGTCCATCGGTGTGGGAAAAATTAGATTGGAAGATCCACTTTCATTCGAAGATGGATCTTTACTGCTACTTCCCTTGCTATCTGCAACAAACTGAAAGCCCTCAACCTGTTGAATTTGGGACCTGGTCTGCAAAATATCTGGATGCAATGGCCTAGTGGGATGAAGACGCTGGCAGATATCATTCCATTTCCTCTGTAGACCCATAAGTTTTGCATTCAATACAGTTCCATCATCTTTGGCCTGCACTGAAACGACGGAGTGCACGTTTAGTCACAGATTTTAATAAATTAAACAACGAAACACTGTCTGAATATTGTGGCATGTGTGTCTCTCAGCGTGCATGCATGTGTATCTGTATATGTGGTGTGATTTCAATCTTCGGAATAGTACACACCTTTACATCATTCACCCGCTTGTTTGTGTCACGTTCAGTCATCTGTAACCAAGAAGACAAACTTGCCGAGTACTGATCGACAACCGAAGTAGTGGATCCTCCCTTCAATAGAACAGTAGCTTCTTGCTCGTACTTCTCATTGCAAAGGTCACAACGAGTGGACTTATTTGTGCTACTTAACATGTTCTTGTACTCATATGGAGTAGAAAAGAACCCACCAAGTGGAACAAAGGACCCCATCAAGCTGTAAGAATATCATGAACACAGAATTGTGAAATCCCCTAGACATAAACAGTAAGAAGCTGAAGTGTTCACGTTGACACATATTTATATCTAAAAGTATACATAGAATTTGGAACCATGATAGTGAATAAAAGTGACATGCCATACAAATTACAGTACATGCACGCAGGGAGTATTCAAAACTCATAAGTGTTAAGTCAATGTATCACTTGATATGATCACAGGTTGATAAAATTCCTGGTTTGACCACCTACTTATCTGATCCTTTGTGGGATGATTAAACTTTAAAAGAATCCACAGAGGCAGCTGCAAAATCAAGTCACTCAACAAAAACTGAACGGAAACATGTTGTTTGACATACTTGTTAAAGAATAAGCTAAACTTCCTGATATAATCTAGGGATGATTCTCATTTATGGCCCAAACTGGAAAAATGCTCAAATGGACACCGATCCAGATGCGTAAATGAAAGCTATCTTCTGATTTTGCAGAGCCCTGATGCTTCACAGTCAGAACTGAGTTCTGCCAAGATTATACTACCAGAGACTCCTTACAACTTGATCTAGAAAACTTATTTGCCCAAAAGAAAGGATTTAAAGTTTTCTGGGGGTATTTTTCCACTTTGAATCTCGACTGTAAATAACTTTTCTAATTCGTTTCTTTAATTCATTTTCGACCTTTTTTTTTGGTTTGTGTTTTTTTTTCTTTTTGATGGGGGGTGGGGTGCTGAATTAATCTACCATCACTCTTAAGAGAACCACAAGCATGCTGAAATTAGACCATCACTGTAAGAGAACCACCCAAGTGTGTCTCTCTCAGACATTGGAGTAATATAATCTACTGGCACCCTGATACTCTTCCGCTAGTCTAAGTCATTTAAGTCTAAGAACCCTCTCGAAAGGATCATAAGTCTAAGAAAGGATCATAATATCTAGGTCTTAAAGGAAGAGTAAGAAGAAACATTCCAAATCAGAACATTTAGGCTTCTACCCCAAAAGGGCAACACTTATTAGTTTCGAAACATTGAAATGAATACAAAAGACCACTTACGAACCAGTGCCTCTGCCATTTTGGTGCTAGATCAGCACAAAATCAACCATGAAAACCACTGGCTGATTAGATGAGTAGCAAATTCTGCAGAAGTTTCTCCTTAGACTTGAGTAGCAATTATTAAATAACAATTACTAAATGGGGAAATTAAAATTTCTCACTGGCCACAGCTTTTCATGGATAATTTAGGTTATAATAAGATTTCACCAGAAGCCCATTTATTTTCAATTCATGACATCAATCAATCAGTAAAAGTTAAAACAATACAAATTATAAACCAATAAAGTATGGAAAGACAGAATTATCTATACAAGATGGGCCACTAACCTGGATTTTGAATATAATCCTCCACTAGAAGGCTTCGAAGTAGTGATTGGTAGAAGATGCAAATCCCAATCTTTCTCTATAGAAGGAAACTGAGCTAAGATCTTCTCGTATGTCTCATAACTCCCCACTGCCCCCATCAACCACAATTTCCATCCATGAACCTCCATCAAGCCGGTGAGTTGTGAAACCACATAGCTCACAGTATCAATCGAATAGCCATCGCCAAGCAGCACCTTCAATTCTCCGATATTAACCACAATACCTGGCCCAGAACAATGCTCCACTAAATCACCCACTTCTTTAAACTTCAATTCCATCATTTCCTTACTCCCACCTTTAGCAACAAACTTAGAAATCTCCTTCTCAACACTAATTACACTCAACCCATCAATTTCAGCCGGTAATACACCGGTTTTCCCTCTTTGTGTGCACTCAGTGAAAATACTAAGCGCCTCGTTCGCGGAAACTCCGATCAGTAATGGGTTCTTCCCCTTCTTCTTCGCTAGAACCTCCCCAATTCTTCTACAATTTTCGTCTCCATCTTCAAACCCAGAAAATCCCGCGAACGGGAAATTGAAACTCCGGCGATTCGAGTCATCCAAGTTACAGAGAAACAGAGGCGGGCACCGAGAGCGCGGAAATAGCGAAATGGGCGGGGGATGAAGAACGGCAAGCTTGATGTCGCAGCTGCGGAAACCCGCTTCTCCGAAAACCCGACTGACAATCGGGTCATCCAGAATCGACAGTATGAAGTGCTTGAGCTCAACCTTCACACACGAAAGCGACGATTGGCTTTGTGGTTGCATCTGCTGGTACAAGTGGAAGGTGTCGGGGTGTCTTCTCTGATTCGCTTGCGACCGTTTGATTGCCGCCATGAGAGAGTTCGATACCGGAATCTCCTCGAGGGCCTTCGAAGTCGGCAGCCGGTCCAGAGACGCGCCGACGCAGAGCTCCAGCGCCCGGAATTGCAGGCGCGGCGAGTACGCTGAACTCCGAGCGCGTGCGCATGCCTCGCGTAGGGACGACGACGGTGGAGCTAATAGTGCCGATACGGCGTGTAGGGAGGTGATCTGGGCGTGGCTGCGGCGGCGGGCGACGGCCACGGAATCGTCGAGCGCACGCGCGGCCTCGTCGGTTAAACATTGCCTGGCTATGTTAACGGGCGTTGGCATCACCGGCGAGCATGTATATGCCTATATATTTATAATCCGGTATAATCGGCCTCTCAACTAACTTCCAAACCCAATAAAAAATTTCGAAGTGTAAGCTTCATTACCTTTTAAAATTATATATTCTAGCAAAGCTCGAGAGCAGAGGGAAAGAGAAGAAAGCATTTTGCTCGTTTGTGCCTTTGTGGGACCCCAAGGAACAAACAAACACACGGTGAGCACAAATTCTCTTTCATTCAAAAAGGAAGATCTTCTGCTATATCTATTATATTCAATAACTTTTTAGAGAGAGAAAGATATTTACTCCTAGGTTTGGTTTGGACACAGCCGTACGATTGAATTATTAATACGGCCACTCACCATCTAGAGAGAGAAAAATAGAAATTACTGTATGTTTTGCACAATCATGCCCCAATTTTTTCTTGTTTGGAATGGAAAAATATCATGAGATTAGTAGGTCGGTTAGACTTTTAATCCCATAAAATTGTGGGATATATAATTTATCTCCCTTTTGAAAAAGTAATTATTTAGGGTGTCTGGTATTTTATTTAAATTATAATAATTGTATAATTTTTTATATGATGAGAATTGTAAATTTAAAATGTTAACATACATTTAGGATAGTGTTTATAATATTTTAAAAAATATTATTTTTTTACACATAATATTATATCAATAAATTATTATAACACATAAACATAGACATAATATGATGATTACATCGAATAATTTTGCCTTCGAACTAACGGTCAGATTTTTAACTTCTCTCATCTCATGTTTCGAAGAGAGATGGGAGATGCCATGCCCACTTGATTGTCAAATGTGCCACTGCAGTCAGAGTCCTGGCTTTGAGAGTTTTTCCTTCTTTTGCTCTTTGGAGAGAGAGAGAGAGAGAGTCAAATTCAACTGTAAAAGTTTACAAGTGATAAGGTGGTGAGTAGATAGAAACTAATCAGCCTTTGCTCTTTCCACATCTGCCACCACGTACTCTCCGTAGCTAACTTCACCCATCAAGCTACGAAAAGACGTTCACCTCAATGTAAAACCCACTCGCAGGGAGCGCGTGGCGACACTCTCTTGCTTAGGGCTAGATCAATAGGTTGTTTGTAACTTAGAAAAGGGAAGAGGAGGGAAAAAAAAATATTGTTTATTATTATTTTTTTATTAAATTTAATAAAATAATTAGAAAAAAAATTAATTTAAAATTTTTTTTTTTCCCTCCTTCCCTCAAGTTCAAAGCAAGTGTTTACAGGCCCCGAGTGTATGAGAGATTTCCTGGTACGAAAATAGTGGAAATTGGACACGTGTTTGATCGCATAGGGTTTTTTGGTTTGATCCACCGGAGAGTCTCCAATCTGGTGTTAGCAAAAGGGTGGAAAGAGCAAAAAATGCCAAATGGACTTTCGTCCGTCCCTATCGAAAGGATGTGAAGTTGTATGATTTGACCCGCCTCTTTGTTGGGTCTCACCCCGTCTTTTTCCCCACTTCTATTTTTTTGTATGAAAGAAGAAGAAACAGATAACAACTATAAGATATAAAAATAAACATATATGCATCAATCCATCCTTTAAGTTTGGTTTGGTTTTTAAAATTTTCAAGAAAAATAAAAAATAAAATAAAAATAAAGTGAGAAGTTAACTTTCATTATTTTATTTGGTTCTGTTAAAAAATAAGACAAAATGGAAGGCATTTATCAATAATTTTTTTGTTATCTAGAGAAAACTTAATAGGCATAAGTAATTTTATTTTTCTTTTATTTCTTTTTTAAATTCAATATCCAAAACTTATAAATGAGAAAACATGCATCTTTTATTGATATTTTTTTCACTAGTTTCACTGCTAAAGAATGAAACAGAAATAAAATCTCACACACATATTAATGGGTAGTTAAGTTTAAATGAAAAATTGATAAATTCACAATATAAAAATACTGTATCAATAACCCTCCCCTCACCCAGCATTTGAGCGAAAGGGGTTATGCATTACAACAATAATAACACAACATGGACCACCTCTCTCTCTGTCTCTCTGTCTCTCTCTCTCTCTTACTTATAATGTCGTGGGAAAGGTGGCTAAGTATTCTTGGTGCCAAAGCCAAAGAAAGCATAATCATATCCTCCTCAGGGCCAAACCCAGGAAACGCTTTAATTTTTTGTGACAGCTTATTTGGACTTACGTGACCCAAACCAGCTTGGACGCTTAGATGCCCTTTACCTCACGGCGCGTGGACTCTACATGGCACCTATTCAATCTATTATTGGAGTGAGCTGAGTCAAGTCAAGTAATGAGTTGTTAAGTTTTGATTTAAGTAGTTTGATTTTTTTTAATTTATATAATTTTATCAAATCGAGTATAAGTCAAATTTAAAAAAAATTTTATTCTTAAAATGCATTTAAGTTTAATTTGTTTACATAATGAGTCAATCCTAAACGAGTTTTTAATGAGCCGTACATGAATAGCTTGGTTAATTTTGTGGGCCTATCTATCAACTTGAATTGGCTTATTTTACTAGCTTATGACTTAATTTATAAATTTGTTTTATAAAAGATGGTACAATAAATTAATGGGTAAATTACACTGATCTCTCCTCAACATTTGTAAAAATACGAAGACCTCACACAACTTTTTGTAATTACACTAACCTCCCTTGCTTTATTAATTTTATTAACAAATTTTTTCCTCCGTTGGTCAACCATTAGTTCACCAAATGAAAAAAATTGATGCAAGCCTAATAATTCATTTTACTGACTGCTTTACCCTTTACTAAAAATCTCCTCATCCTTTCTTCACCATCACCAGTGTTTCTTCTCTATCACTGGTGTGTTGCTACCATTATCCAAAAAACAGCAACAACATCACCACTATCACCACTGCCATTGGGACTCAAAAATCACCATTTTATAATCATAGGATACCAAGTCTTCCTACAATCACCACCATTTTTTATTTTTTTTCTCTCTTACAACATATACTTTGTCTACATTTACTTACAAATATTCTTCGAAAAACCTAAAGTGGTATTATAAACTCATCCCTAAAATGAGATTATTCAATACACAAATCACAATAATAGAGCAATATCCAATATAACCATATATATATATATACAAAGATATACACATATAACCATTGTTGCCAACAAAATGAGATGAAATATGATTGGGTTGATTTAGTCGAGTTTGGGGGTTTCAAAGAGGCTTTTTGGCAGAACTGAGAGAGCATGGTTGAGGAAGGGGAGGAACTTCTTCGTGATAGAAGGTCTTCTTTGGCAATCTTTGATGGCTTCTTGGATCGGTAGTCTTCAACGGATCAATGGTCTTTGAAACCCCTAAACTCGACCAATGGTCTTCTTCAGCGAATTGGTGGTCTTCTTAAAGAAAGATTGAAGTTTGGCGATGAGAGAGGGCTCAGTATTTGAGTCCATTGATGTGGCGGTGCTGGTAGTACCATGGTAGCCGAGAAAGGAGGTTGTAGTGATGTGGAGGGTGAGGAAGGGTTCTAAGATGGCTGCCACTGTTGCTGGACCACCCTCCTTGCTCGTCTCCAACGCCCACTGCTGCTAGACCACCCTTCTTCCTTGTCTTCGGTGTGGCAGTGGAACTGTGGAAGGTTGGGGGTGGAGGCTGGATCCACAGTCAACGAAATGGGGAAGAAGAAGATGGTACGGCTGGGAAGGGAAAGGAAGAAATAAAAAAGAAGAAGAAATAGATATTTTATTTTATTTTCATAGTTTTTAAAATATTTAAATGTGAGGGTATTTAAGTAATTTTACACTTCCGTTAACGCCTATTTTCTGACAAGGGAGGTCAGTGTAATTATAAAATATTGTGTGGTGTCACTGTATTTTCACAAATGTTGAAGGGAGGTTAGTGTAATTTATCCTAAATTAATTCGTAAAAAGGTCATGGAAAATACTATTCTTTCAGAAAATATGTATAGAATCTTTACCAGAATATTGTGGCAATGACATTTTGGTGATTGAAAAGAATCATGATGGATGTTTTGTTTTAATATAAAAAAATTCTTATTCAACCATATCATTTTATGCCAAAATCATGTATAAATTTATTTATTGTATAGTATTGTATTCACGGATAGACACAAGTGAATGAATCTCACATGTATTAGATAATGTGAACTTCATTACCTTGTATCTATCCATGATGATAATTCGATAAAAAAAACAGTGACTCAAGCATTACATATAATAATAATGTGTTGCGAATTGATTGGGTATCTGTTGTTTGCACTTAGGGAATGAAAGGAAAGGGCCATCTAATAAAGCCTCATAAATCTCACTTTCTTTACAAAGTGGATTCTTCTTAAATTGGCATACTTGAAATTATTGTATACTTACAATTAAAGGAGTATCGTACTCTGCCCTTTTGAGCCAAACCTAAACCCGAAAGGGTCCAAACAGCTTGGGAGTTGGGACACTCCCTTTGCCCATCTCCTTACATAGGTAAGCCAATATGGGCAGGGGCAGCACATGGAAAGGATGGCGTTATAAATATCCTATCCACATGGATATTGAACCATATTTCAGGTAGTGTTCCTGCAATTTGATTTGATAGGTTTAGTTTTTTATTTTTATTTTTTTTATAATCAAATGTCTGGATTAATTTACGCACATAACGACTAATTTCAAAGTTTATATAGTCTATTGTTCCATATAAACCGTGTAATTACCGAGCTCAAGAACAAACTCTCATGTTCTAACCTTAGAACACCAGCCAATCTCTTGAGTTGTTTGACAGTTCTGAGTCAATCATGTGCTAGTCACACTATTAATTTATCCTAATTTTCCTAACAGTATTCTAGCAAAAGGACTAATTGAAAGAAATTGAGAGTTTAGATATCAATTTGTCCGCTTTTTTAATTAAAAAAGATACAGTAATAATGAGCCATTGTTGAAAAGTATCCGTTCAATTAATCATATTGTTTCGCGACAGTTTTACCTTCTACTAAAATAATATATGATAAATTAATGTGTGAGGTGTGTAATGTAACTCAAAAATTTTTTTTTTTGTGCAGATATTGCATGTGGGATACGATAAGATTAGGGAGGCATTCCATCTAAACCTTCCAGACGTTTGACTGATAACAATCTGGACCGTCGAATCAACACCTAACAACCTTATCATTCTGGTTTTCAACCCGAATTGACTGTGCAGGCCAGTCTAGTCATATTTGATGAGCCCATTTGATGGACTAGATACAAATCGTGTATCAGTTTTTTTTTTTTTTTTTCTTTTTCAAATCCTCTTTCTTTTATTTGGTGTTGAACTCTAAATGAACCAAATAATTAGACGAGACAAGAAAGCTCATTTGAATAGGCTTATTCACCTAGCTTTTATTGCTTTTACTATCTTTTTTTTTAATCCAAAATTCAACTTGTTTATCATTTTAATGGAGTTTTAGGTTATGTTTTTTTATTACTTTTTTTTATAAAAAAACTAAAGAAAATAATACAAATTAAAACAACTTAAATAAGTAAGCTTATATACTTAATTTTGCTTTCCTCTATTCAAGGATGTGATATAAGTGGCCAGTAGCTTTGTGTTGGCTTCAGCTACAACCTACAACTACTGAGACCATAACAACTGAGAAGTGAGTATGTGGATACATATATATAGATGTATATATATATATATAT